>CM076571.1:172786190-173270496 GCA_034641835.2 Pinus albicaulis
TTGAAGTAAGTGAAGGATATTTGCTTTTTTGTTTTGATTCATTTCAGTTCATTAGAGATAACTTCCATGCAATCAAAAATAAAACGTCAACAAGTCTTGATCTGGATCATCTTGAGGGCAATGAAAATTTCTCATATTCAAACTTGCAGCCCCTGAAAGCCATTGATTATCAAGTTGTAGATGAAAACACGGAAGCTGGCACATATGATTTAATGATTCAGTATGACTCCATACCATTTTGTTTTGAATCATTTCAGTTTTTGAAAGGTAAATTGCATAGGAAATATTTAAATGAGCAGCCTGTAGCATCAGATTTGCAGCCACCAAATGAAATTGAAGGTCAGATTACAGATGAAGGTGTGGAAGCTAAAATACATGATTTAATGATGCAAGAGGATTCTGTACCCTTTTGTTTCGAAACATTTCAGTTCATAAGACAACATCTTCGTAATATCTCTCAAGAAAAAGATGAACAGCCAGTAGGATGTCAGACAGTTTCAATGGATACATCGCAGCAGTCTTCTCAAGTTTTTGTTGATCCTATTGCTTGAGTACTGGATGATGTTTGCTGTAAAAATTCTTCTCCATTGGTTAACCATGTGTCAGAAGAGAATGTTGATAATGATCTTATTCGGCAGCCTACTTCATTATTTTTTTCATCTCATGTTTCATCACGAAGCCCATATCAAAGTTTGCAGTCATATGAGGAGATTGAAAAAGGGGAATTGTGTTCTGCTTGGCATAAGAAACAGAGTTTGGTTATTCACGAATTTCAGGATCCTTTTGAAAGTTTGCTGCAATCACCAAAGAAAGACAGCACAGAGGTGAGGAAAATCTTAATGTCCAGCTATGGAGATTTCCTAGATCAGAGCTATGTTTATGAAGATCCTTTCGCAGTATTCTTGAAGTCATCCAGTCAGTTCATGCTTTGCAAATTTATCAGCAGTCAACTTGTCTACAAGTTTTCACGGGAGTTGCCTTTCAGTAGTTCTTTCTTGTTGTTCACAAGTGAGCACTTGCGGAGAAATCAAACAGCAGCCGAAATGCTTACATGGTTACATTGGCTGTTCCATTACACTTGATCGGGTGGTGAAAAGAACAATTAGAGTAGGTGAATAAGTTCAATTCTGAGCATCTTTCCATTTTGTAAATTGTTTTTCAGTCAATTTTTTCAGTCATTTGTCAAAATAATGGATTCCATAGCCCAATGGATGAAGGCACTGTCTGCTCTTCCAAAGATCTGCTGTTCTTGGCACCTCCAGGGAGCTACCATCCCCATTGGAGCCAATGTTAGACTCGGTCTTGTCAGTCCTTCGTTAGAGTCAAATTCACCAGAGTTCATTTCTCGTCATTCATAGTCATGGGTGGCAAAGAGTCTTTAAGAATTTTTAGGTCTAGGGTTTTGTTGACCTATTCTGCATGAGAGTTTCCAAATCAGTTTCAATTGCAAAATTTCAAGAGTGATTCTTCTTCATGGTGGGTATCACACATGCTACTGGTTCACAGAAGATCCTTGGTGAGAGGTCTAGTTCTTTGTATGAACAGCTTCAAATGTCAATGGTGTAATAAATTATTTTATCTAGATCGGTTGGGCATTCTTTTGTGGACCCACTGCCGTGAAAACTGAAAAGCAAGCCAAACAAATGAAAAAGAAATGGGGCTACAAATATGAAGGTCGACAAACTATGATTTTGCTCAAGTACAAAGTTCTAGATAGCATGGTTTTAAGGCGTACCAAGTCTGAACGGGCATCAGATCTTGCCTTTCCTCCCAGAGTAGCATTTCTAAGACGGGATGCTTTTGATGCAAGAGAAGAGGACTTTTACCAAACTTTGAATACACAAAATCAATCACAGTTTAACACATATATAACTGCGGGAACACTGCTTAAAAATTATGCTCATATCTTTAATCTGTTCACAAGATTGCGCCAGGCAGTAGATCATCCATACCTAGTGGTTTATTCTAAAACTTTCATGTCACTTGCAAATGGCCAGAACACCGCATTTGATTCATCTACAGCAAAAAATGTTTGCAGTCTTTGTAATGATCAATGCGATGATCCAGTTAGTGCATCATGTGGACACACGTTCTGCAGAGGTTGTATAGAAGAATATACCTCAGCTTCTGGACAGTCCTCATGTCCATATTGTTCGAAACCTCTCACAATTGACATGACCAGGAGAAGGAATGTAAATAACTGGCCTATGGAAACAGTTTTGGCCGCATTGATGAGAAAACTGAGTTAAGGGTCATGGAAAATAAAAAATCGTGTTAAAGGGATGAACTGTGCTCAGGAAAGACTGTGTGACGCATTGGCAAACAACGCAGCGCACTCACACAATGCAACGCATAGAGTGTTTTTGCATAGTGCAATCTTGTACTGGCGCGGCGCACTCACTAGGTGTGGCGCACTGGGAGTGCGCGCGGCGCACAGGTTCGAAACCAAATTTTTGCTGATATCTCTCGCTCAAGCTGCAAAGTCGCTCTTCTTCCTATTTTTTAAATTCACTGTTGATCAGAAACTTGCAAATTTCGTTGTTTCCTGTGGATTACTGTCTAAGTCTTGGGAAAAGGCACTATTCACATCGGCTTGGACATTGGCGGAGGGACAGTAAACTTCGTGGTGAGAATGCGCGAGAGAAATGTGGCATTAGTGACCGCTTCCATGAATTTTGACGGGCCCTTCAAAAATTTCATAGCCTCCAGGGGTGTGGTGCCCATGTTCATCACAATTTCTCAGCGCCTTCCCTTCTTTGACAGCACGCTGGACCTCGTTCATTCGATGCACGTTCTCAGCAACTGGATACCGATCATGATGCTGGAATTTGTACTGTTCGACATCCACAGGGTCCTTCGCCCTGGTGGAGTGTTTTGGCTCGACCATTTCTTCTGTCTGGAGCCTCAGCTGGAGGAACGGCCTTTAGGTTTAATCCTTTAAGGTCATTCAAGTTCACAGATAGCATTTGCGAACAAAGATTATTTCCACCGCGCAAAAAAGATGTCGGCCGTCAAATAATTTTCTCTGTATCAACGCCTTAGTAATTCGCACTCGACAATGTCATAAGCAGTGGTATGCCATAATTATCAGTTTTCAGTTTTCCCAGATGCTGTTGAATTTGGGTTAATGCGATCATCTAGTATTACTACAGGTGCAAATCTTCAAAGCATGTATTGGCTCCATTTTTTAGCACGCACCATAAACCAGATGGCGGGTTTCCGTAAAAATTACAATAATCTTTTGAATACAAATCCGTTATGTCGGACAAATGCTGAAGGCAGTGATGGGGTAACTACAGCTGGCTCACGATATGGTCCAAGAGGTTTAGGAAGTGTCCGTTTTTTATCATGAACTGCGATTGGTGGAAATTTGTTTCTCGTCATGAAGAGAAAAATCTTCCTTCAAAGTTATTTTTATTAAAAATTTGGCTTTTATTCAAACGGAAAGCCAAAGACCGGAGCTAAATTTAAAACGAAGATATCGATCATAGCATAGAAATAGCAACAAATTTCCTATTTATGACTTCAGTTAATACTTCAAATGGATCTGTGCTCTAGTTTTTGTCCTTTAATTGCTCATTAGAGAGATTCAAGTGGAGCGCTATTCTACCTTCAGGAAAGAGGATTGGCTTTTAGTCTTGTTTGTTAAATGATGATTAAATGATTCCTTATTTGGGGTCGATCTGTTTTCCCCATCTCTAAAGGTATTTATTGTAGTGTAAATCATTTTGTAGAGAGAGTTCTGGAGAACGTGTGGGAGAAAAACCTAGCGCTATCACTGTACAGTTTTGACAGAGAAATAATTAAATGGTGCAGCTCTGATTTGTAAGATTCTTGCGGTATGATGTTTGGTATATGTTTCTTCTCTGTTTCATATGTTTTTGTTATGTTCACAGTTCATTCATAATCGTTTTCAACTGAATGCTTTTATAGTAAGAAAGGTAGAATTCATTTCTTGCTCTGCCTTGAGGAAGTGTTCAGACTTTGTGTGTCTTCTTCTGCCTGGAAGGGATTCATTGGTTAATGCCCCTTTCAGTCTTCTTAAACAGTCTTTTCACCCCATTTAAATTAAATTTGATTGCTAAAACCTCATGCCTATATCTCCTTATGAAATACTCTGTGCCCTTGATTTAATTTCTCTGCTCTTGCTGTCTTTGCCCCATACAGCCAGAAAATTCATCCATTCATTAAATTACTTCTTTTCATATTTATTTACTAGCCTAAAATCAGTTCCCATTTTAAGTCATCTCGCACCCTATTTCTTATTTTACCGAGATTGACCCGGAGAGAGCCCTCTCCTGTCCTCGTAGGGCTAGCTACGAGGCTAAGCTTGGTTTGATGTTGCCTTGAGTTTTACCTTATTTCAGCCTAAGGTAGATTCGAGCGCTAACACATCCCACTCACTATCTCTGGTAGAGAATGCATTTCTGTACTTGTTGATTACTCTATTAAGTATTTGTACTCTCTCACCATGTTTGCACAGTGCATTGCTCCTCAAAAGAGCAAGAGTATTTTTGGGTTTCATGGTCACTTTAGGGCCAATGTTTATAATGATAGTAGCCCATCTATACATGCATTTGGGAAAGTGTATTGTTATTTTATATATGTATAGCTGATATGCATCGATGCTTAATTCCCCATGCTGGGAGAAAAAACATATACAGCTTGTAACTTGTTGCAGGACCACTTGCCTTATGACATTCTCAAGTAGCAGTTGGGAGAACTGCGCTGTATCCACTAGAGAGACCATATGTGTCATCCAAAATTGCACCTAATATTCAGCCATATTATGATTTGGATGTCATGGGGTGATGATGTATGATTCATCTTGAATGGAATGGTTTGGGTTGGCATGACTCATGATTTTGGAGGAAGAGTCTTTGGAGACTCAATCTTCTTCTTTCCATTGGAGGGAAATCATGTCGTAGCCCAATATCAACATACCTCCTACACTTATCATAACTGGAGGAGAGTAAAACGTGGGATAGGCCCTATTTCCTATCATTTTCACTTATTCAGCCCACCTACATTTTAGGAGCACGAGGTGGAAGAGGCTTTTCAGGAGTTACCATGTTGGAGGGTGACTCACTTCCTTTGGATGATTGCATGGATGAGGGAGGCAATCATTCACCATGTTGATCATCACTCCTAATTTTTTGAGGCCATGTGACATACATCATGTTTCCATTCACACTTTGCACCTTTGATTGATGCAGACACTTTGGTTATGCACACTTGGGGAGGAGCATTGGATGACAATTTATTTGTAGATTCTCTTGATGCAGTGATGGAGGCTATTGATGGAGGCCACATGAGGAGTAGGGGAGATATTTTTCTCTCCTTATGCATTTTCTTGAGGACAAGCAAATATTTTGGAGGGGAGGACTGTAATGTTCCAAACTTTTAGCTTCCAAGCTAAATGGAACATTAAAGTTAGCAGCAGCTATAGTCATCAAATAAATGGGTAGAAAAGCCCATAAGTCTCCTAAGGAGGATAAAAACACTCCAAGTGTGAAAGGAGACATTATTTCAATCTAAATAAAACACCTCTATGTGTGAACAAGGATAACATGCAGCTACTTTGACTTGGTCAACTACGCAGTCTTGGAGGAGAAGAAACCCTAGGAAGAATAACGCAATTTTGGAGGGAAGTGCATCTTTTGATTGAGGAGACCTAATTGGGTGGGCCCAAGGAGAAAAAAAATCGTATTCTATATGAGGAAGAGGATGGGAGCATTTTTCTTCATGCTTTAGATCATTGTTCATGTCTCTCTAGACATTTTCTTACTCTTTCTATTCAGCAGAGTAGCAGTGCTGTTTAGCACTTGGGTGTTCCCGAGCGGGAATCCCAACTCTTCCTTTGAGTAGCCTCATTGGGAGAGCTTTCATTCATCATTACAAACCATGTTTTCAGGCCAAGCTTTGGCCATCATCATCAGCGCAGTTTCTGCAGCAGATATTGTGCAGTGTAGCTGGGTGCAACAGTAGAAGGGATTGATATCCCACTTTCTGAGATAAGCTTTGTTGGAGGGAGATTTCCTTTCATCCAGAGATCTGTTTGGAGGGTCTTGGAGAAGATTTTTGATCAGTGGTATCATACCACACACTTATCAGAGTTTCCAGTGTAGTTGTAGCTGGGAACTGCGTTATTTTGGGAGGCAGATTTCATTGCAGGGTTTGGTGGCTTCTTTGTGGTTTTTCCTTGTGATTGAGAGGTTCATTCTCTCATGGGAGGAAGCCTTTGAAGGATATGAATCAGATAATATTTATATCAGCCTCTTACACTCTCATGCTTCATGTTGCAGTGAGTATTCAGAGATTTATGAATATTACATTTTGTATTTAGAGTGTTTGACAAGAAACCCTTGCCAGGTTGTCTTGCTTTTTGTATAAGGAGACTAGATCTCATTACTTGAGCATTTATGATTAATATATGAATAGATATATTTTTCTCTAATAATTTTGTGTAAAACCTCTCTTAGACTATGCAGTCCCTTGAGCAGCTACTCCGACATTTTGCAGTCTTGGGGTTTTTCACTAGTTTTGACTACACTAGTATGGGAGATCTGTTTAGCCCACCTAGTTTGATTTGTTTAAGCTCTATTCTTGGATTTAGGTTTTTTATTTCTGTATCTATGGGATCTAAGAGTTCATTTCAGTTTTTTATTGCATGCATGGCTGGAAATGCGTTTTTTCTTCTTGCTTCATGAGTTTTCCCAAGGAGGAATATTTACATAGTTATATAAAGAGCCTGAGAAGGGGCCAGCTAGCCTCCGGATCTCATACTCTTTTTAGAGGTGACATATCTGGTAAATTCCCACTCATTCCATCTCTGAAATAGCCTTGTTCATATTTTCAACAAAGGAACACTTCAGTGGAGAAAAATCTGTTGAATTCCATTTCGGAATATTACAACATCTTAGCTCCAGTGACTAGATTTCTTATAGAATACCACTAGGCTTTATCTGGTTGAGTAATTCTATACTCTTGTGCAACCCCAAGATGGATTGGCTAATGTTCAAAAGCTCAGCTCATTTAAGATAGAATAATTCTTAATACATTGTTTGTGACATCTCTTACTTCCCGAATGAGCTTCCACTTGGATCACCAACTTAGCAACCAAGGAATATTAATTATGTTGTCTTGTATATATTCATACAATATATGATGGTCTTCATGTATCTCCAAGGTATTTTTTGAAGAGAATTTATTTATTTTTCTTTTTTCCACATTGGAAAATGCTTGATCCTTTTTTTGTTCATCTTGGTTTTTTCTTTACATGGCCCTTGTGACCCTTATATTATACATGATGGGTTCTTTTATTGGGGCTTGTGTTTGTTGAGATTGAGGTGGATGTATCTCAACTATTTCCTCTCCCTCCCTTGGGGCTTCTTTCTCCATTATTTTGTTTTACTCATAGATATTTTCAACAAATATATTATCTTTGAGAAACTAATCCCAAGTCTTCTCATACTTCTCTAGTTCCCATTCTCTGATTAACTTGGTGAGGCCATGGTGATATAACATTCTCTTCTCATTTCTAGGGTGCTTCTGAATCATCTTTGTGATTTTGGTGAATCAGATAGCATGGCACATTTGACATTTTTTCTCCCTTAAAATCTTGCAAGATTCCAATGTGGTATAAGTTAATGAGGTTTAATCTTCCCTCAAAGGTCATATATGAACCAAGAAGGTTAATTCATACCAAGGATGTTTTCACTAGGTGTTATCCATTCCTCTAATTATGCTGCCATTTTAAACTTTTGTTTTCAATTTATACAAAATTTCATCCAATACATCCAAATGGTCAAAACTGGGACTTACACCACTAGAGCTTTTTTGGCACCATACCTGCTGAGATATTATATTATCAGTGCCTTCTTATAGGTACTAAATTATCCATTCATTTTTATGGAAAATTTCAACAAAACAACTCTAATGCCATGTAAAAATTTCATCTCATGGCAGTGGATCTACACTCATAGAACTCTAGCTCTACAACTGAATCTGAAACCTTTTGAAGCAGCTATCAAAACTGCACATCTGCAAACATAAAAATGTTGTATTGAAATAATGAGTTTAAAAAATAATGTATTTATGTTTATGGTTTCATTCTTTGTTTTTGTTTTTCTTTTATTGTGGATTTAAAGAATATTTTAGCATAGCTTGATTTTTTTAAAATATTTTTTGAGAAACAGGGGTAGTAATGATGGAATTTCTTTGAGAAACATGGAGGTTTTTCCCAAAATGGGATGAATTTCTCCCACAATACATCACCTATACAAAATAAGGAAACACTTTCCAAATATGATGCTTTTGATGGGGTTTTCATTTATGATGTGTTTCACCTAGTATCCACTTTTTGACATCATGTTATCTGTAATGTAGCTTTTGAGCTCAATTTTTGACCTAGAAAAAATACCTACCTCTTTGGTTAGGGAAGACCATCAACTAAGATAAATCTGAAGAAAAATGAACCTAGAATCCATTCATAATCTAGATTAAAGGGAAATACCTTTCTCAAATAAGTTCCTTTTAGCCCATGGGAGTGTGCTTCAGCAGAAAGTTGGATGGTAATCACACTTGTATTAATTTGTGACCTTGGTCAAGTGCACCCCCACCCTCAAGTGGTGTGGATGATGGAAAGAGCCAATCCTAGGTGATTTTTATGGCACAAAAGTGTCTGAAAAATGCCACTCTTAGACGATTTTCTTAGCTGGAGGACCTCTACTAGCATCCTTTCCAAAACAAGTTCTTTGTATCTTTCAGTTGGCATATTCAACGGATCTTCCTTGTCTATCACTTGCCTTTTTAACATGGAGTGCATTATCTATGGAGTCTGTCTATTGAATTGATATTTAGTTATCAATTTTATGATTATTGGGGGTTTAGGTATTTTTATGAATCTATGATTGTGTTTCACATTCACTTGTATCTTTGATAAATTTTCTACTTGCTGATATAAAGAATTTTAGTATTTTGGATGTTTTTTTATCTTATGTCATTCTCTTATGACCATCTTAAATTTGACATTGATTTTTGAGCTTATTTACATAATTGAAAATTTTAAACTTAGTATTGAAAGTGTAGGTACAAGATTAGGAATAAGTAATTTCTTTTTTTAATGAAATGCATGGCATTATAGTAATTCTTCACTTGTTAATATTCCAAGAGTGTATAATTTTTATTTCAGAATTGAATGATCTAACTTCATTTACATTGAGTTCAAGAGTAAATATTTAAAGCGTAATTATGGAATCACAATTGCTAGTGTTTGAACTGGTCCCTGGAGTATTTGAACTATGAAATGCATCATATTGTGTTGGGTATATGTGTTTCCATGCCTCTGTATTTCCCTTTCAGTGATCTAATAATGATATATAATGGAATTCAACCAAATTTTCATCGAAGTCCCCATTTCATTTCTTGGTTGAACATAGGACAAACAATCACATTTTCTTCCTGGAAATTCTGAGTGGTGGCATACCTGAACTGTGCGTTGTTTCATTCATAATGCTCTGTTTTTTTTACTAGTAAATTCTATCCATGTTTTCCATTTCCACATAGGAAAAAACTAACCTGGTAACTAGCTCTAGCTCTAGTTTCAAGAAAAATAAAAAGGAATTCAATGGGTTTGGAAGGAAATTACGTATACACAACAATGTCAACATAAGTCGAAATATCAGGGTGGTAGTGTTTAAGTCAAAACAAGGCTTTTTTTAACTTTGAAAACAGATTATAACTTTGAGAGTAAGATGTGACTTTGTAGAGTTCATATGGGCTTTCATAAAGTCATTTCATGAGTGAAATTGAGGAAGTGCTATGAAATATCCAAAGTGTTGAATAGAGTAATGATAGGTTGTATGGAAGTGGTGTTTAGTGAAGTAGTCAAGGTATATGTAATGATAGGATAGTAAACTAGTGGTTATTGATAAATACAATAGGTAGGATAATATGGGTTTATTTGCAATAGTAGTGAGTTCGGTTTGATAATAACATAAGTAATAAAACAATAACTTTAACTTATTGCAAAGGAAAATAGGAGAGGTTTTAATTGGGATTGTAAATCAAATTTGGAAATTTTGAGGTTAATAACTAAAATTTTAGGATACAGGAAATAAATGTAAAAAAGTATTAACATTAAATTTTTATATGAGATTGCTAACAAAATTCCAGACATTGAAAAATGCTTACCATAATTTTTATACAATATAATTAACACTGTTTTAGGCTTCAAAACGTTGGAGCTATAGTACGTGTTCTCCATTAGCTGATGACATGATTGTCGATTGATAATTTGTTTTCTAATTTTTTTATGAGGGGCATAAATTTGATTTGATACTATACCAACAACGGCATCAGGCGAGCCCTCTAGATACCCCTCCATGAGAGGAGGATTATTAGGTACATTGGTTGTTTAGTTATGTCATGTTTTCAAGTAGGTTATATTTATTGTTCATTGTGAAAAATTGATTAATGTGAATTTTTTTTGTCCTACACAGGTGCACGCACTTATATGGCTCGTGCGCCCAGACACGAAATAGAACAAGAGGAGCCCCATAGACCTCTTCCCATTCATCCCCAATTTCATAGAGCCCATTCTGAGGGGTATATTATACATGGTATAGGTACACACTAGATCAATTGCTAGTTATAATGTTCAAGTTTACGTTATATTCAATGTTGAACAGGTGATTTTTTTTTTCAAATGACATGTATTTTGTGAAAACATTATGCTCCATAGGTGCAACTTTAGGACTTGAGGTTGTCCCTATTGTTGGTGAGGGACAAAGCTAAACAATGTATCAACCTGTGGCATCCATCCCACACTTGGATACTTCTCGTTCAAGTAAAATATAAAGGAAAATTTATTGTTTGATGTATATTTAATGTGAAACTTATTGTGTGTCTCATGTACTTGTGTTATAAAAAAATTTAATGTTTTGTACAATGGCTAGTAGAGACGTTCATTCCTCGGAAGGGAACAATCCTAGTATGAGCGAAGAGGATGAGATAGTTTTTCCATGAGGTATTTTCAACTGACCAAAAAAGTTTTTTAAATACAAATTTTCCTTATAAATTATTTAATTTTTAATATGTGCAATAATTTAACATGTTACAGGTGGTGGTCATCACCCTCCTAGGGGCAGTGGTCGTCGGGTTCATGAGTTTGCTCGAAATCCGAGCTATGATCCCCTTTACACCCATCTCGATGATATTCTTGAGCAGATGCCTTGGGAAGATACCATCTCATTACTTACTATTGATGGGATGAGGGAGAACTCCACGAGATTGTGCAATGAATTGCAAAGTTGAAATCTCTCTCCCTTAGTCACAATTGTCTCCAAATTGTTTTGCATAATTTGGAGAGTTTGATAGAGACTTATCGTGGGGTTGGACCATCATCCCAAGTTTTTTTTGACATGATGCGTAGGAGGAGAGCGTCAGTGATTAGTATCCACTCCTACAATGAAGTTAAAAGTAGGGTCACTAAAGAAATGGCCTTGTCACTATTTGACTTGTGGCCTAAAGTCAAAAAACATTTGAAGATTGCAAGATTCACTCATCCCAATATTGCACCTTATATTTATGAGAAGTTCCTGTATGCATACGGGAATTTCCCAAATAATGATGAGGTGCCGCAATATTTTGTTAGGATGTTGTTTTCTCAATTCTGAGAGGACATGGACCCTAACTATACAGATACTGGGTCCAAATTCTATGGAGCTGGAAAAGGTCATACATATGAATGACCTAACACTATGTGAGATGTTGGGTTTAGGCCTCCAACACCTTGTTTAGGACCTAAACCACCTAGGGTAGTTACACTTCCAGAGGAGTTAGCCCTTATCTCTAGTGCTGCATCACAGATGAGGGAGAAGATAGAAGAACATAATGCAACTGCTTTAGGAGGGGTGGAAGTTGGCTTAGGGACAAGCCAAACTTCATCTAGAGCAGGAGTTTATTCATTTTTGAGTATTCCAGATGACATGTTAAGGGAGATGGAGTGAGATGAGCTTCTGGAGTATGCATCCTCATGTAGAGACCACTATGAGTGATCCATTACACAACAAATGTACACCATGGGCGAGGTATGTACAAGCATGTTTTGATCTATTTTAAAATACACATTTATAAGATGAGCTAGAGTGTATGTAACATGTTTTTTTGGTGTATATACATTTAGTCTCTAAAAATGTATGCCAATATATTTATTTAACTTATGCAGTTTAAAACATTCTTAGAACAAAATTTCCTTGCCCCTGATCCTTATTCTGTAGAACATGGACATGATCATGTACATGTGCCACATTCATTACTATCTATCTATATTTTTGTATGTCAAATTGAAAATGAATTTATGTCACATATTTTTATATGGTATGAGTCTTAACATCATGGAATTTTTAGGTTAGCACTACACATCAAGGGCTGCCTGAAGAGATTATTCCTTCTCAGGTTCAAGTCGTGACATAGGTATTGATACTTTTCGTTAAGCATATTTATTATGTTTATTATATTTCTTTTCACAAAATTTTCTATTAACTTTGGTTTCTACTTTTCAGGCTACAGATAATATCGAGAGGATGCAAATTGAGCCTCAAGGAGATCGTGTAGGCTTTGGGTCAGAGAGTCTACATTAAACCATGGTAACCTCTTACCATTTCTTCGTTGGTATCATTTCCACATTATAAACATGCTATCTAGTGAATTTATAGACAATTGAGAGGTTCCTTTATGTATCTACTGAATGCTAAAACTAATATTTAATTTTCAATAAAAACTTTGAGCCATAGTCAATTCACTAGGTTACTGACAGTATAGGTGCTTCATTTGGCTTAGAGGAATATGCACATTTGTTTCCTTGACCATCTCAGACACTGTCACAATGTCAATATGTCGTACTTTCTACTCAAGTACCTACAAAATAAGGAAGCCCATGCACAAAAAGCAAACATACCAAGATATTTCATCTCTCACCATGGCCTTATCAGGTTACTCATGGTACAAGCTCTAAACAAAGCAATAAAATCCTGGGAAGAAGTCATTGCAACTCCAATGGTTTCAACTTCACTAAATGAGCCCAATTTTGTGTGACTCCACCCATTGCAATTGCAAAGGAGGAATAATATATTGTCATGAATCCCTTGGCTAGAAAGTACCTACTAATTCATATTAAGGAATAAGAGACAAATTCTATTACACCATAGAAGGAAAGTGATATTGAAGTTGAGATAATTAGTAGAAAACCAACCACCGAGTGAATGAGAGGGCATAAAAATGGGCCTCTTGTGTTCCAGGAAAGAAGAGGACATGATACATTCCTACCACCACCTAAACCCCTGCTACTCCAAAAAAACAAGTAAGGGCAGAAGAAATCCTAGAACACCAGGAAGACACTACCTCTATTGAAACATAAGAACTAGTAGAGTCAGTGACCTAGTGTTGGAAGAATTTGGTCTGGTGGCCTTGCTACTCCATAATAATCGAAAAGGAGTGCTATACACTACATATTACTACTTCAGAACTATTTTCCTATAATAATGTGGATGTGATCTCTTAGTGGAAACTCTGTAGCTATGACAGTGGAATACATTCCCCAACTATTTATAGGCCTATCACTTAGAGCCTTAGGTGTAGAACTTCTAGATGGGTTGGATTACTAGCACTTGTGGAGGCCTAATAATGGTTATGGAAGACTATGGAATTAGTATTCCTTAAAAGACAAAATTGCAGATCATGCTTCCCTTGTGGAAAGTTTTCATCTATCCAATACAGACCTTTAACAACAATCATTTGGACAATAGTATGTGCTCTCATGTGATGGAAAAATAGGAGTTTCAAGAAAAGGGGGCAGTATGTGGTTTGACAGAGTTCATAAAAATCCTCTTCAGGACAACTACACATATCTTGTGGTTGATCATGTCCACTGTTGCATCAAAATTGATGACATTTTTCATTTGGAAGTACCCAGGTTCTATTGTAGACCAACAATGACAATATTCCATCCTGCAAACATTTTGGTTTCGAGGTTTCCAAGTTTTTCATGATGACTAAGCACCGAGGAAAGGACCATTGTATCCATGAGGTGGATAGGAAATTAATAATCTCTACTAAGAAGTAGTTTAGAGTAGAATAAGCTCTTTTGAGCATCAGTCTTGATTTCTTAGATTCATAGGCTTTAATGTCTTGTGATTTTATTTATAAAGCCAACCTTTGATGTAGTAATGATATTTTTGTTGAACGTGGAGGCTAGTTTCATAGGCTACTGGAGTTTGACAAATAACTTGATTGCTTGAGACTAGAAAAGACATTTCGAGGCCTGTGGTTATGTCTAAGATAAGTCAGAGCCCTGCGCAATAAACTTAGAATATCCAATAGAAATTAAATTAATATAGTACACTTGGATTGGTTAGTGCAATAGAATTGTAGTGTTTATGGCTTTATCCATCCTGTATTGACTATTGATTAGATACATTCATTGCTACTGGGCAGTCAGCCCTAAGTTGTTGTGCTTTAACTGAAGTATTATTGCTATGAGAATTTCATATTCATGCATACATTATATAGTTGTTGAGACACTTTATATTTATGCATACATATTTTTTATGAATGTGTACTAATACTAAAGATTTATTAAAGAAACACTAGCCAGAATAGTAACCCTAAGGGAAAAAATTACCCTAGGACACTAGATAATATTAGATAAGAACTGTTGATAAATCTTAAGCCTAATGATGTTAATTGGTTGATGCTTGTGTTCGAAAAAACAAAAGGTTGTGGAAGTATGAATGTGATCTCTCAGGGGAAACTCTGTAGCTATGACACTGGACTGCATTCCCCAACTATTTATAGGCCTATCACTTAGAGCCTTAGGTGCAGAACTACTAGATGGGTTGGATTACTTAGAGGAACACCCAAATATTTATAGGCCTATTACTTAGAGCCTTCCCCAAATATTTATAGGCCTATCACTTAGAGCCTTAGATGCACTGAAGAAGAGGAACACCCAACCCTTTAAAAGAAAAATAAGTAGGTTTACACGACACCTGCAAAATAAAAATTCAACAAAGAAAGAAAACATCATAAGGGAATTACTGGAGAAAGCATCCAACTTTAGGAGCATGGCCAAAAATGTGTAACTCATGCATTTATAATAGAAGATCCAAATAGTAATCAGTAGTAATCAATAAACTTATAGAGAACGTCCAATATGGAAGATGCCTCTTTGAAAATGGTCTCAAATATCATGTTTGAACAGTTCTGAAGTAGTAATATGTAGTGTAGACTTATGCATGCTTCATATGTCAGAATTAACTAGAATCCTATACTTGCCAGCCCAAATACAAACTTACTAATTTAGCAAAAATCAAAGCAAGATCCATTCTGTTTATATACTGACTATCCTCCAAGAGGCATGATCACAATTGCCCGGTGTAGTGTTAGGTACACTTTCATAATGAATCGTAATGAGAATATTTCATTGAATAAATCGGCTTGAATTTTTATTCATAATGACAATGCTGTGATCTCATTAAGGACTTAATCCTTCACGCCAATACTTAAACACTGTATGCTCAATCTGGGCACAAGTTTTCACAACAAGTTCTTAGTTCATTGTCCACGGCATGAATAGTGGCAACCCATTCTATTACCATGCAACCCCCGGGAAGATTGATATTTAGTTCTCGACTTTGTTCTCCATCCCATGTATTAAATTTGAAGGGCCAAATTGGTAGAGATGTCATAGTGTTCAAACTTGGATCCTTGTGCTCCATTTGTAGTTCATCAATTTGTAATAATATCTCCCTGCAAGCTTCATTATGCTCTAGTAAGACATTCTTGGGGAGTCATTTCATGTTCTAGTATAGCTTGATTATACATAGATATTAGTTTTGGCGCCCTAAAGTATGGCATGAAACAATCACTCACTCAACCATAGAAGCCAAGGCCTCCTCATCAACTTGCTCATCATGTTCAACATGAAATTCAATATCAACATAGTTTATTTCCTGTTGTATAGGAGCAAGGGTTTGGGAATGTTATCTCCATGCTTCCTTATGAGCTTGAAGTGTGCCTTGAGCTCTCCCTTCTACTTGAGAAGAGGAACCTCAATAGGATTTGGCTCTTTGTCCTGGCAGTGGAATTGTCAAGCAGGGGAGTAATCGAGTATGGGTATGCACAAAGGTGAAGAATTTAGATGGATATAGCCATGTCCAACAGGAAGGATCTTCAATGGTGTAAACACCAGGTAAGGCTGAGCATAAATGAATTTAAATTTGGAAAGGAGAAGGTGTAGGGTTGTGGGCACCACCGAAGGAGGTAGGCATAATACTATGGCTCATAGAGGCTTCCCAAGGTGCAAGGGGGACCCAAGTATCTGACTGTGTAAGAAAACACCTGAGCTCACAACTTAATTTCCCTACTTTGACAATTGAAAATTTGATTTATTTACAATAGACTATAATAGTTGAATAAGCCAACCATGCATTAAGGAAATTCTGTAGACGCAACACTGAATTATCTCCGAGGGCTCTTGACGGGATGAAGAGTTAGGTGTGTGATAGAGACCTTTGGTGCCACCACCTGTGAACCCCTACTTCTTCATGCACTTTTTTCTCACAGATTGTATGCATTCACCATAGGGAAAGTCTACCCCCAAAATGAGCATGTAAAATTAAGGAACATGGGAAGGTTATGGACCTTGGGAGTCCATATTGTGCAACTTATGGCAACATGTGAAATTATTAGCAGGAACCATATGAAATTATTGGCGTATGCATGAAAATGATCATTTAAGGCAAAAAAGAGATAGGGGATTTCTATTTGAGGAATATCACCTTGGTATTGAAAATGATGTGTGGTATGGCCAATGGTGTTTCCAAGGAGTTTTGGGCCTTGGTCATTTCCAATAATGTTTCGGGCACTCTTTTGGAGTTTTCCAAGCCCACCTAGGCACCCAAGATACTTGTGAGATGCAGACCCATAGGATAATATCACCCTGTGAATGCCAATGACCCTTTAAGAGAACATAGTTTGGAGGTATCTATTATCTCAATAATTATTTCAGGTGCTTTCCTTGCCAAGGTAATTTTGGGAATGAATTGCATTTGTTGTTCAAGTGTTTGTCTTTTGAGTATTTTTTGGGAGCATGTAGATTTTGGTTCTTGAAAAAAATATGAAATTCATTTTTGAAGTCATTATCACAGCTAGTCTGACGTGGATGCATTTTCTGTGACATTTACAGAATGATTTTGAGTTTGAAAATTGAGATTGGCTGACTGTTAGTGAAGATGAATTACCAACTAGTACCAAATTGGTAAGTATGATTTCACACATGCTTCTATTTAACAAAGATGGAAAAGTCACTATTAACTAGAAATAAATTTTGTTGGCCTTGCTTTTTTTAGTTGTGCAGATTGAATCTGTGGGTGGTTATAGGGAGGAATCCCGTATTTGAAAATTGTGCCCTTCAATAAAATGCCTTGTAATCTGTGTTGTTTTTTCTTGAATTTATTTGTAGATTACGGGGTTGAATCCTCCATTTGGTGTTAAAGATGCTCTTGCAAACAAATTTATCAACAAAGCCTTGGAGTTCAAGCCAAAGTTGATCATCCTTATTGTCCGAAAAGAAGCACACAGGTATATTATTTTTCATTATGGAATGGTATTAAAATGATGAACTCTTTTAATGTAGAAATATAGGTCAATGAAGTTAGGTCATCATACATCTTATAATAAACCCTATTACATTTTAAAGCTGAGAATACTACAAAATATATACATCTTGAATCAATTATGTGGCCAATCTTTGTTATGTTTTTGTGATATGACATTTCTTGGTTTGAAACTTTTCTTGACCGGACTTGATGAGAAAATGAGACCAAATAAATATGATCTTATTTGGGAGGATCCAGAGCTTTTGAGAGGCCAGGTGTTTCTACAGACTTCAATAAAACAAAAATATGCTTCATTGTGTACATTGATGATAGTTAGGCACAGAGAAATTTGATTCTAATAACTTTCAACAATATATTACACAAGTTTAGAATTTTTTTTTTTCATTTGAAATTCATTCCTTAATAATTATTGGATTTCCCAGGATCCATGTCCAATTAAGGAGTGGTCAAATTTGATGTGACCAAAGACCTGCTGGCCTATTTCTATGCGAATTTTTTTGCCAATGGTAGGTGTGCATGCTACCTTGTGGGTTGAATACCTACTGAGGGTATTCTTCAATTAGTATCAGCCTGACCTTCCCTTAGCCTTCCTATGCAGGTAGGGTGAAGGATATCACTGATCGCCCATCTTACGAGAGACAACGAAGTGGAGATCCTCCCTATAAGCTCTACTCAAAATTCATGTGTCAGAAGGCCATACCCTCCCGCTTATTACAAAGGGACTTGCATCTGTTTTGTTGATTGATTCTAAAATCTTGAATTTTGGATGCCATACTTGATTGCTTGAAGTGATCCACAAATTAAATGTTACAATAGAGAAATTTTTATCTACTTTTTAACTAATAACACATACGTATATTATTTTTCATTATGAAAGGGTATTAAACAGATGAACTCAATTTTATGCTTAGTGCAGTATCTCAAATGTTTGCTGGTCACATGGGGGAGTTGGAACTCACAGGAGCATCCATAGCTAGTGTGGGAATTCAAGGGTTGGCCTATGGAATTATGTTCAGTGTTTTTATTTTTCATGAAATTTTGAAAAGTTTTATATGCTTTTATATATATCTCTGTCTTGAGAATGAACCACATTTGATGATTAGAAAGATCGAATAAATATATATCTCTATTCCCAGAATGAATCACTCTAGATAGCTAGAAAGGTCAACTAATCTATGTCCCTAGAATAAGCCACTCTTTATGGTTCTAAAAATTGACCAAAATTTGAGAATGAGTCACATTTGATGGTTAGAAAAATCCATCAATATATATCTCTATTCCTAAAATAAACCACCCTGGATGGCTAGTTAGAAAAGTCGAGTAATCTCCGTCCTAAAAGTGAGCCGCACTTAATGATTTTAAAGGTTGACCAAAAATTTAGATGGGAATAAATGTGAGTAATGCCAAAATGGAAAAACAAAATTACTCTTCTCTTGTTTTAAAGGATCACCCAAAAAAATATAATGAGAATTTTTTTGTTAATTAATTACAACAAAATTTGCACCTATATATGTTCAATATAGTTTGGTCTTAGTAGTGTATTTTCCCTGGTCTCTTGTGATGCAACTGGGAATGAGAAGCACCGTGCAGAATGTGTGTGGGCAAGCTTCCGGTGCTAAACAATATAGTATTCTTGGAGTCATCTGCCAACGATTGATGATAATAATGACAACAGCTGTAATAATTTTGGCAATCCTCTACTGATTTGTAGATCCTGTGTTGGTTTCCATAGGGCAGAGAAAAGAAATTGCTGCTACTAGAGATGTTTTTTCAAGAAACCTTATTCCTCGGCTATTTTCATTTGCCATCAATTGTCCGATGTAGAGGTTTTTGCAAGCCTAGAACATAGTGGCTTCCCTGGTCTATTGTAATATTCCAAATTTTTCTGACAATAATTTGGAATATTAATTTTCACTGATTTCACCTAGGAGGAGAATAAATGGGTAAGGAGGCCCATGCATAGTGATAATCTCAATAAAATCCCTTATAGTATGATGGGGATCATCATTATAGCTGGTTTTCACACCCTCATGTGTGAACAGGGTTATTTGCAAGTGGACAAGGTCAAGTTTGACCAAGTCAACAGTGCTGGGATAAGAGGTGAAGAGCACTTAGAGAAGTAGTGTAGTATGAATGAGGAAAGGGTTATTTGTTGAAGGAAAACCTAAGAGGAGTGGGACCCATGGAGAGGGGATTTCACTTTTTTAAAAGGAGGGCAAGACAACCATTGTTTCTCATGCTTGTATTATTCATTTCATTTTCTATTCAGACAATTGTGCATTCTTTGCTATTTAGCAAGAGTTGCCGGGGGAATTCCTGTTTAGGATTCATTCTCCTTATTGAGAGGCCTCTTGAGGGATTTCATTAATTTTCCTCACATCTAGGCTTGGGGCCAAGCATCCTCCATCAAGACAACCCTATTTTTGCAGCAGAATAATGTTGTGTTGCTAGGTGTTTTAGTGAGGGTTCATTACACCACCTCTGTCAACTATTTTTCAGAGGAGGAGTCTCTCTTCCATTTGGGAGATAATATTGGAGGCATTCCAGAGAATATTGCAGATTTTGGCATCAAGGCCAACTCTTTTCCTAGCCATATAGCGTAGTTCCATCCAGTGACTGCGTTATTTTAGAGGAGCATTTGCAGTGGGGCTCTTGCAGATTGTTGGAGGGTGAGATATTTGGTGAAGGGATTAGCCTTTCATCCTAAAGATCCATTAGAGGAGGCATATTTAGTTTGGGAATCATCTACAGCCATCTCCATCCAGTCCTATTTCTGAGTCACTACTGCTACCCAAAAACTCCGACATTTTGCAGTTTTTGTATTTTATTGCCAATCCTTCCAGGATTGACATGAGGTAGTATTTGGGAGCTGAGATATTGACTCCCAATGTTGTATTGGGCCATGTATTGATATATCTATGTATTTGAAATATGTTAGCATGCAGTTTCTCTATAAAACTGCGTTGTCATAGCTT
Organism: Pinus albicaulis; assembly: GCA_034641835.2. Classification (NCBI taxonomy): domain Eukaryota; kingdom Viridiplantae; phylum Streptophyta; class Pinopsida; order Pinales; family Pinaceae; genus Pinus; species Pinus albicaulis. The sequence goes on from CM076571.1 coordinate 172,806,847, forward strand.
GAGCATCAATGTGTAGCAGTATTTTATCATGTATCTTGTACTTGTTTCTTGAGGCTGAGCATTGCCTATCTTGAATAAACTCTGTCCTCAAGATCTTGTATTCATTTGTTGCTGCTATTATTTAATGAGAAGGCTATGGATTTCTCTCACAGTTATATGAGTTGAGTGTTGCTGCTGCTTCATTTTTGTGTTTGGATATTGCTGGGTCTCCAACATTAGAATATCTTGAGATATTCTCATTGTTGTAGAATTTTCCTAATTTGGAATATTACAATGGTATCATAGCATGATCTATAGCTCAGCTGGTGGATATCAGCCATCATGCTATGAAGGAGAGAGAATATGAAGACTCCACTGTGTGGAGAGAAAAAGGAAGATAAGCTTACAGAGCTTCTTCCAAGATCTGTACAGAGCATTTATGAAGAATTTGAGAAGATAAGGAGGGAGATATGTACAGGATCTCCAAGACGGTTTGAAACTGAGTCAAACTCTAGATTTTCCTATAGGGAGTGTGGGCATGCAGCCACACCCTATTATGTACAGTGCAGTCACATGGCCAATTTTTCCATAAGGAAGAAATAAGAAGGAGAAACGCCGAAGAGAGGAACTCTTAGAGGTTTCTTACATGAGTATGAATCTCAAACTCAGATGTTTAGAGATCATATTACTTTTCTGGAGTTTTGCAAGATCATGGTGAGGAGGAGCAAGAAACATAATGAGGATAGATATCTTCTATCTATCTTTGATGGTTCCCCTACATGTTCAGCCGGGGCTTGGATAGAAGAGCTAGACACCTTTCTGCATCAGCATCAGATTCTTGAAGATGAGGCCATCATAGTAGCAACACTGTACTTGGGAGGTAATGTCTATGCATGGTGGTTATTCGAGTCATTTACTTTGAAAAATGCAAATACCTCTTCCTATGCAATGTTCATCAGAGCTTTGATGAAGAGATTTGGTAGGAGGGATTCTGAAACACATGTGGAGGAAACAAACACATTCAAACAAACAAAACCCTTGCATGTGATGGAGGAAACCATAGAATAAAAAACACTTCAAAGACCATGAAGGAGGCTGATATATTGCATAACAATTTGTTGAAAGAAAGACCTTCATCTTGTATTGTGGCACAAGGAGGTAGAGAAATCCATTTTCCAAAAGAGGATCTAATCATTGGAGGGTTGCCCAATCATGTTGAGGAGGCTAAGGGAAACAACACTGTCATTTATAGAGTTGATCTAGCACCTCATGCAGAGGGAGGAGGAGCTCTTGCTCCAACTAGAGGGATTCTTACAGCTTTGCTAGGAAGTCCCCAGGGTCTCATACATGAAGGTCCAAGCAAAATCAGTGAGCAACATGATTGTGAAACATTACAGCTAGAAGAAGGAGGAAGGGAGGAAGAGAAACATCATGTGATGAGAGGCACACACCCTTCTCTATTTCAGAGAGATAGTGCAAAGAGGAGGAAAATTGTATTGTGCTGTGAGAGTAAGGGCATGGTTTCCCAACCATATGTACATTCCACTCTTAACATTGATGTCTCACTGCATAGAGGCATTCCACCAGGGAGGCCACTGAATCTATCATTGATGAGAGAAATTTTGTCTTTGGATTCGCCACTCTTGGATTTTGGAGAGGTGAAGAATTTGGAGGAGAACTTTGGCATGGGGGATTTCAAAGTAGCATACAACAATAGGAGGAGAGCTTCACATGCCAGATCACCAGTGTTGTCCCTTGGGAGGATTGATCCTTATTGGAGATCTCAGCTCTTAGTAGAGTACTCCAAGGATCTTGGTGCATGCATGAATCTTAATGACCCGGAGAGAGATGACAGATACATAGTGGATGATATGGTCATCTATTCACATGGCATATTCTTCTTGACTAGAGATTCTAGTCTCAAGGAGAAGCTATTGCATGCAACACATGAGGACTTATTTTCCATGCATTTTGATGCATATCTTGCCTTGGCAGAGGAGTTCATTTGGGAGGGCATTCAGTAAGACATATTTCAGCATATGGAGAGATGCGGAGCCCAGATGATGATGGAGAGGATGTCACAGCCACCTTCCTACTCATTGGGAGTAAGGGAGCCTTTTCAATTGAGCCATTTCAGCTCAAGTCTTCAAGTACATAATGGAGGATGTACAATTTCACCTTATGTTTTGTACTTCTTGTTTTCTTATGAACACATATTTTCCCAAGGCAGATTATTTCTTCTTGTCTATTGTATGATGATGTACTTGAAGCCATTTGTAGCATTGATATTGGCTATCTCATTGGTGGTTTGTGGGGGAAGCCACATTATTTTTGGTGTGCACCATTGACACCCTTTTGTACTCTCATGTTTATATCTTGTAAAAATATTGTGGCAGCAAACAAGTGGCTGGAAAAGAACTTGTTTTTGTTTGCTTTGATGCAAGCAAGGAATGCACTGCGCTGTTTCCTTGTATGGGACCTTGATCCATTTTCCGGTTGTCATGTGACAACTTGTTTCTATTGGTTTTTGCTTCCATGTATTGCTAGTGTCTCTATATTCATGGGAAGCTTTGATTGGAGAGTGGGCTTAAGACTGAGGATGCCCATTGGGAGCATGATTCTCACTACTATACATGTTGTACATTTTAGGAAGAACCATGGGCTGACCATGAATGCCACATTACATTTATTTTCTTCTTGTGGGAGGAACCACTTGAAGAACTTGAGGAGGCACTCCATGGATCATGAGAACATGGAGGAGTTAGCACAGTCAACTCTTTTCCCTTTGAGGATGAGGGAAGACTTATATATGAGCTACTCCATTTATATGAGAAAAACATATGGTAAGAGTATTATTTGATTGCATAGAGATTTATATATATATATATGCATCTCTTAACCATCTATGTGAAGGGATTTGCGCAAAGGGAGGATATTATTCCTTTTAGATTTGGTGGTCTACATAAGGCCATTATGGGTGATCACTCCCTAAGTGGATATGGGGAGGATATTTCTCATGGAGAATTTACTCACATTGCACATTATATCATTTAATTTATCCATATTGGTGAGGAGATTGGGGCAGCAAGAAAATGGTGGGGAGGCCACCCATCATTTTATTTTCTATGGCAATGGAGAGTCAAACTGCATTGGCTACATTTGAGGGATCATTGTCCTTCTCCTTTACTTCACATGGTAGCCAAAATGATTCTCCTTATGGTTCCCTTGATTGAAATTGCTAGAGTTTTTCTTGGGAGCATGATTGGAGGAGAGACACATTGGGTGAATGTGTCCTTGGAGGCAGAAAACTCCCACACACTTTGCACTACATGTTATAAAGGGAGCATGGGGGATGGTATGGCCACTACAGCAGCACCTTTGTTTCCTTATGAAGTGATCCATATGATGGAGGAGATGCCATATGATGATGACTTCCAACTCATCATATATGGAGATACTTGGCCCAACATGATTTGCAGCGTTGGAGGAGAGATCCTTGGAGATCTAGTATTCATCTTGCCACTTGAGGGCAAGTATTTTGTAGCCCAGGATCAACACTTTTTCTACACTTACCATAAGTGGAGAGATGGACAGCATGGGGTAGGCTACATTGTCTACCATGAACAGAGTTTCATCCCACCTACTTTGCCGGAGCTAAAGGTGGAGGACAATTTTCAGGAGTTGCCATGTTGGGAGGTAACTCATTTTGCATGGATGGTGCTTGGGGGATGGAGGATCCACATGAGGAAGATGTTCCTCAACACATCGTAGAATCCATGCCTTGAGAGGATACTTTCCAATTTTTTCCTTGCAGTTGCTTGAGGACAAGAACATTTGGGAGGGGAGGACTATAATATTCCAAAATTTTCCCACAATAATTTGGAATATTAATTTTCACTAATTTCACCTAGGAGGAGAATAAATGGGTAAGGAGGACCATGCATACTGATAATCTCAATAAAATCCCTCACAGTATGAATGGGAATCATCATTGGAGCTGGTTTTCACACCCTCATGTGTGAACAGGGTTATTTTCAAGTGGACAAGGTCAAGTTTGACCAAGTCAACATCGCTGGGATAAGAGGTGGAGTGCACTTAGAGAAGTAGCATAGTATGAATGAGGAAAGGGTTATTTGGTGAAGGAAACCTTAACAGGAGTGGGACCCATGGAGAGGGGATTTCACTTGTTTAAAAGGAGGGCAAGGCAACCATTGTTTCTCATGCTTGTATTATTCATTTCAATGTCTATTCAGACAATTGTGCATTCTTTGTTGTTTAACAAGAGTTGCCGGGGGAATTCCTATTTAGGATTCCTTCTCCTTCTTGAGAGGCCTCTTGAGGGATTTCACTAATTTTCCTCACATATAGGCTTGAGACCAAGAATCCTCCATCAAGACATCGTTATTTCTGTAGCAGAATAATGTTGTGTTGCTGGGTGTTGCAGTGAGGGTTCACTACACCACCTTCGTCAGATAATTTTCAGAGGAGGAGTCTCTCTTACCTTTGGGAGATTATATTGGAGGCATTACAAAGAATATTTAAGACTTTGGAATCAAGGCCAACTCTTTCGCTAGCCCTACAACGCAGTTCCATCCAGTGATTGCATTATTTTAGAGGAGCATTTGTAGTGGGGCTCTTGCAGATTGTTAGAGGGTGAGATATTTGGTGAAGGGATCAGCCTTTCATCCTAAAGATCCATTGGAGGAGGCATATTTATTTTGGGCATCATATAAAACCATCTCCATCTAGTCCTATTTCTGAGTTACTGCTACTACCCAGCAACTCCGACATTTTGCAGTTTTTGTATTTTATTGCCAATCCTTCCAGGATAGACATGAGGTAGTCTTTGGGAGTTGAGATCTTCACTCCCAATGTTATATTGGGCCATGTATTGATATATCTATGTATTTGACATATGTTAGCATGTAGTTTCTCTATAAAATTGTGCCGTCATAGCTTGAGCATCCATGTGTAGAAGTATTTTATCATGTATCTTGTACTTGTTTCTTGAGGCTGAGCATTGCGTATCTTGAGTAACCTCTTTCCTAAATATCTTGTATTCATTTGTTGCTGCTATTATTTAATGAGAAGGCTATGAATTTCTCTCACATTTATATGAGTTGAGTGTTTCTGCTACTTCTTTGTTGTGTTTGCATATTGTTGGGTCTCCAACATTATAATATCTTGAGATATTATCATTGTTGTAGCATTTTCCTAATTTGGAATATTACATGTAAATTTCTATTGGTACATTTCTACTCCACATTTTATTGGCTTGGGCTGCAGTAAACAAGCTGGGATACAGTTTTCTAGCAGGAGCCTTGGTACTGAGTTTGTCTTGGTGGATTCTGGTGATTGCTACTGCCTTATATGTATTCTACAACCCATCTTGCAAGGAGACATGGACTGGTTTCAACACAAAGGCCTTCATAGGACTCTGGGCCTATTTCAATCTAACTGTAGATTTTTATTTTATTGTAATGTATGCATTTTATATCTTTTGAAGATAGATTATCTAAACCATGTCAGCTGTACAATAGATTATATGAATCATGTCTGGAATTTTACATAGTAGCTTAGATTTTTTTGATGAGTTCTATTTTTAATTGCTTTATTCTTCAATTACAGTTTGGAAATATGGTATACTCAAGGACTTGTGCTTATATCCAGTTTGCTGCCAGATTTAAAGGTTGCTCTGGATTCAATTTCTGTTTGGTATGCGGGGAAAACCATTCTAGTATAGAAATAATTGATCTACAAACCTTGCTAGTCATCTATGTCATTTATAAATTTATATTTTCAATAGATGTTTAATGTAAGCACTTTTTGATTATTTATAACATGAATTATTACAACTAGGAATTTATGGTAATGTTGGGTCTCAACACAGTTGTAAGGTATATATTTCTTTCCCTACAAATTGTTGATAAACATGATTACAAATTGGATAAAATTATAGAATATTGTTTATTTTATGGTTTTACTTTGAGAAGTTTTTCCATGATTATTGTATCTATATGTGCAGCATAAGAGTTGGTAATGAGCTGGGAGCCCGGTGCCCTAAAACTGCTAGATTTTCAGTTGTAGTTGTGGTGGTCACATGCTTCATCATAAGCATCATTCTTGCTGTAGCAGTCATGTTACTGAAGACAGAATTGGCTATGTTATTCACAGGCAACATTGTAGTTATGAGCGTCATTTTTACAAGATCTTGAATGTTCCTTTGTACAATCTATTCCATGTTGTGAACAATATTTTCCAAGCACATGGAAAATAGAAACATGTCAAATGAACATAGAAAAATTTGACATTTGAAATTTGTAGGATACTTTGTTGAAGCTATCAATATGCTCTGTAAACTAGTTTGAATAAATTTTCTCCTTAAATTTAAAATTTACAAAACCATTTCTGTTCATCTATATTGAAACATTGATGAGAGCTGAGTTGTTTTACTTTGGAAAAAATAATTTCATCTAAACTTTTTTGGATTTATTGCTACAAGGGGTGGGATATCTATCTCTTAATATAAAAGTGTGAAATCCATTACTAGCGAACCTTTCTAACATAAGAATTAATTCCTAGCTAAACACACCTCTATGAATAGTTTTGACATTATTAACGGAAATAAAGAAGGGTAAATTTTTTTGAGATTTACATGATGATTGATGATTATCTTGAAAATCCATTATTACGAGTAGTAGCATGCTTGGTGTTAGATCCATAGGTTACACTATTTTAAAATACAATATTGCATAGAAAAATTCATGACACTTGAAAAAGATCATAAACAAAATTCTTTTTAATTGGTTGTTGTTTATATTTGCTAAAAACCCATTTACAAATGGTAATTATGAAGGAAAAAATGGTTAAGGTCACAATCAAGATTTGAGAAATCCATTGGAAGTGCAAGAACCTACACATAACTTAAAATTGTCATATGGAGAACCATGATCAACATAAAACAACCCACTAATGAAAATTTGGTTATATGGTGTGGTTATATCTCAATAAAAAAGAGTTTTAAGGATGACAATGACAAGTTGTACAACACATAGAAGAGAACACTTTCTAGTTTAATCCACCCACGCCCATGAGGTTGGATTATAATAATAATAGCGAAAAAAGATTTAAACTATTTGATACTTCCATGATGATTCATGAGGAAACCATTATTACAAGTAATACCATACATTATTCATGTTAGATTTATATATTATACTATTTAGAAATACAACTATGAATAAGAAAATTCATGATAGTTGAAAAGAGTCATAAAAATGTTTCCAAAAGAAATTAAAATAACAACTTCCAACTAAATGGAAACGACTTACAAAATAGTTTATAAGAATGTTTTCCATACCACATGTTGAAACTTTCAAAATATTTAGAGAAAAAAATATAGATTACAAGGGGATGTGTAATATGTAAACGATCAAAAATAGAATTTTCGAGAAATAACAAAATCTTGATTACAAGATCTTGAATGTTCCTTTGTAGGATCTATTCCATGTTGTGAAAAATATTTTCCAAGCACATGGAAAATAGAAACATGTCAAATGAACATAGAAACATTTGAAATTTGACATTTTTAGGATATTTTGTTGAAGCTATCAATATGCTCTATAAACTAGTTTGAATAAATTTTCTCCTTAAATTTGAAATTTACCAAACCATTTCTGTTCATCTATATTGAAACATTGATGAGAGTTGAGTTGTTTTCCTTTGGAAATAATAATTTCATCTAAAAAATTTGGGATTTATTGCTACAAGGGTCGGGATATATATCTCTTAATATAAAAGTGTGAAAGCCATTACTAGTGAAACTTTCTAACATAAGAATTAATTCATAGCTAAACTGTTGTGAAACCAACTCCAAAAATAGAAGAAAAGAGATATCAACACCTTAGAAATAAGCCACTTCGAGGGGGAAACCTCCAATACATTACATGAATGAACAATTCTTGGATGATCTAAATTACAAAACCTCCTTTCTATATATAGGAGTCCATGGGGCCACAATGTAATCTTAGTGGGGCCACAATGTAATCCTAGCCGACCTAACAATAATAATTTATGGGCACAATAATAACAATATGGGGGCTGCAGGGGTACAATAATAATAATAAGGGGGTTACACTAACAACAATAAGGGATATACTAGTAATATAGGAACCTAACATGCCCCTCTCCTTGAAAAATGTGTTGTCCTCAACGCTTGAGTAGCTCTGGGTGCTTCTGTATAAAATTCCCATCGTCCCATGTAGAATCTTCAGTGGGTAAGTTCTTCCACTTGATGAGATACTTTGAAATTGATCGATTTCATAGCTGTCGATTTATTGTTTCTGTGATTGCTTCAGGTTCCAATATGATTTTTCCTTCCTCATCAAGTTGTGGAAATATTGATTGAACTCGAATATTTTCACCTATAACCTTCTTTAAGCATGAAACATGGAAAAATGGATGCACTCGTGAAGAACCAGGAAGCTCCAATTTGTAAGCCATAGTACTAATCTTTTGCAACACCTTGTAAGGACCATAGTAATTTGGCAATAATTTATTATCCTTCTTAGCTTGCATAAAAATACCCAGTCTCCTACATCAAAATTCTCTTGCTGCGATGTTGATCAACCTGTTGTTTCATTCGATTTTGTATGAAATTCAGGTTATCCTTTAAGAGCTAGAGAGCTTCTTGTTGATGCTCGATGTGATCTTCCACTGCTTGAACCTTTGAATTTTCTCTTAACGATGATGATGGACAGTGGATGATATCCATAAAGTGCCATAAATGGGGTCATTTTTTCTGCAGTATGGAAGGAAGTGTTATACCACCATTCAGCGAGAGGTAACCACTTGACCCATTATGTTTGTTTATTAGATACAAAACAATGAATATATCCTTCCAAACATTTATTTACTATCTCAGTTTGACCATTGGATTGAGGATGATAAGATGAGCTACGAGCTAATTGAGTACCCAAACAAGAAAATAACTCCGTCCAAAAATTTCCAGTAAAAATGGGATCTCTGTCGCTCACAATAACCCTTGGGTTTCCATGTAGCTTTTGAATTGTGTCCATAAATGTAGTAGCAACTGTACTTTCTTTAAATGGATGAGGTAATGCATAAAAGTGTGCATACTTGGTAAGTCTATCAACTACCACCATGATGACACTCTTTCCTTTGGACTTAGGTAAACTGATGCAGGGGCATTAGGCCCATGACAATATTTTTTATATAAATAAACATAGGGGGGTCTCTTGTTTTAAATTTCCTATGTAATTATTCATATTTGAGTGAATTTTGGTTAAATTTGGAGAAAAATGTAACTGCCCGAATGATTAGTGGGCACATGAAGAGATAGTCAGTTTCAGTTTAGGAATTAGTCTAATTTTAGAACTGTAGGAATTTGGAGAGTTTGTTGAGTCACCAAGGAATCTGAATCGATTCATTGGTGATAGTTGTATAAAAATAAGTCTCTATGGCAGAGTCCGAGAGACCTGCTTAGAGACCTACATAGGCTGCATAGCACTGTAGAGGAGACAGAGTAGAGGAGAAGGGCCATCTTGATTTTGAATACCTGGTTGAGGACCAGAAGTTTTTAAGTAATTTCTTTTGGATATATATGAAAGAAAATGGTTCTGAATTTTGTGAGATATGTATTTGTTTTAGTAATTCGTGAGCATAAATTAATGAAATTCCTGCATTAAATAGAATATCGGTGAATTTGGTCACAGGCATTATGAATAGTTCATGCTAGTGTTAAATTGAGTGTGAGTCGAATCTATATGAAAGAGGGTTCCGGATATGCTCCTGCTCAAATTGGTTGCAATTAGAGTGCCGGTCTCAGTTGAAAGCGTATGTTTCCCGAATGCAAATTCTGTGCATACAATTGATGTTAGTAAAATACTAGTCTCTGTGTGATTGTGCGTAATCTGGGACACCCTGAGAGACACGCTCTTGTGTGTGAATTAAGTGGGTATTTGTTTTGTGTAGAGTCTCTGTTGGTAGAGCAAGATCATAACCCGACACCACCCATAGTGAGAGGTTGAATAGGATTTTGAGTGAACCGATGTTACACTCTATTTGCCCTAGGAAAAGAGAAGCCCTCTCAAAGGTGTAACCTCTGTCCATTGAACATATAACACAGTTTTGTTATAAGGGGACCAAAAATGTTGAGACTTAAACCCGGAGCTACCACGAAGGGTTACGATGAAGAAAAGTGTTGAATTACAGTCGGACCCAAGTTAATCACTATGCAAATACCATGAGTGGGTTTGTGAAACCGATACCACCCATGTCACGCCACTTTTGGCAAGAGGTGAAACCATTAAAAAAAAACCCGATCCAATCTTGTTGCGCCACGTCACGCATCCTAAACCACCTATTTCGTGTTTCTCTGGAGCTCTAAAGTTAGGCGAGCAAAAAAACCCGATATTCTTGTGGATCATTCAATCTGGAGCCACGGGATCTGATGGAAATCGCGCAATTAGTTGCATGGGCGATAACCTAAGTTATGAACCACTGTTATATTGTTTAGTGATAAGGTCGGGCGGATGGATGTATTTTATTATGTCCAAACCTTAGAGAGTGGGTTAAAAGGATTGTGCGTCGAGATAATACAGTTGATAATGTAAAATCAAGGAAGGGTTCACATATGATATAAGTGCATGGTCTGGCTTTGAGCATCGGGATAATTTCCTTTTATACAGTATATAAGGGGATGATTTCAATTGTAATTCGAGCGCTTTATAAAAAGGGCCAAGATTATAATATAAGGTATATATATATATGGTCTGTGCACGCTAGAATAAAAATACCAAAGAGTATATTATATGTGTTGAGGGGTTATGACCTTTGAAGGAAAACTCCCACAGCTAGAAGAGGTTGCCAGATTTAAAGTTGGATTGAGTACAAAGGTGTGGGTAGGTGTTTTATAGAATTAAGAGAAGACGATTAATTTAATATCTCAATTCTTCGAATTGAGATATTAAGGCTTCAATTTTTATTTATTTAATTGCCAGCTCAAGAAAATTGAATATTGTGAGTTTTCCCATACTGTAGATTGGTTGTGGGCATAATTGTTGAATGCATTTGATATGCAGCCATGAGTGATCGAAAATGGAAACCCATGGGGACTGTGGGTTTTACCCGCTATCAAGTGGTATTAGAGCTAGAATTGAATTAGCTCTTTGAAAATTTATTTATGAAATGCACATGTACTGAACAGGAAAGGAAAGTTGATGTCTAAATCTGCCTAACAAATAAATTGCAGATTTGATTGAGTATGCAGTGAAGATCTCCAGATGTTCAGAATCTGGAGTTGAAGATAGAGTGCCTTGAAGGTTGCAGCAGATAGAGATGCAGTGCAGGTGAGAGATAGAGATGCAGTGCATGGGGAAGAAACTCACTGATGAAGAATATTGGAAAGAGATAGTTGAGATCAATAAGCAGCTTATTGAACTAGAGAGGATGATAGAGGAAAACTAGAGATTTGGGTGGCTCATGAAGAAGAAGGTAAAGTGGCAGAGGCTAGAAAGGAAGAAAGAGAAAATGACAAATGCTCAGAAGAAGGAGGAAATACTCAGGATGATTGAGTATTTGGAGAAGGACTTGAAGACTAAAGCTTCAAGTGGGACCAAGGGGTCTAAGAGCCTTACATCTGACAATTTTTGTATGTTTGCAGGAAAGGCATGTGGGAGAAAATAAACTGTTGATGTTGTCACTAAGGAAGAAAATGGAACAATTGGATGTTTTGAAGATGTCCATGCACAGTTGGAGAAAGATTATGCTTTCCAACATATTGGAAGCAAGGGAGATTTAAATTGTGGTTATGGCTAGAAGCTGGGGGTTGGAAAACTTGAAGAGGTTGAAGAGAAGACCATTGAAGAATCTCTAAAGTGTATAGAAGACTTGGAACAACAAGAAGATTTGATGATCAAATCATCAAATGAGACCATGAGGTCTTATGTTTTTAAAATTGACAAGTTGTGTATGAATGCAGGTGTTGATGAAGATAGTTCACATGATGTTACTGTGATAAATGAAGTTTAATGTTTCCAAGTAAAGTATGATGAGTATCTTTCAGATGAAGATCAGATTGAATTATTGCAGCAGAAGGAATTCATAAATTACTTGTTTTATAAAAGGGATTGCTTCAATGAGGACATGACAGTTGTGTTTGATGGTGATGAATTTTTCATTAATGAAGATAATGATAGACTTCTTTTATTAAATGGCCAAGTGAAGAATGATGGACAGAGGACTGAAATTATTTCAGAGATTGGAGATCAAAATTCTATTCTGATGAAGGCTGAAGAGATAGTGACATCAGGAAACTGGACTTGTGAAGATTGTGAAAATGTTTCCTCAGAAGAGATGCCAGGATCGTGGCATGAGAAGAGGACAGAAATAAAAAGAGAAGGTGTTCAGAATGTAAGGACAGAGATGAATGAGAATGAGAAATTTCATTTTTATGAACTAGAGTAGAGAGACATCCTTGCAGGGGATGATGCAGAGGAGAGACTTACTAGTAGTCTCAAAGATTGTTTGAAGGATTGGAATCAACATACTGATGTGCTAATTGAAGAAGAAATAATTTTAGGACAACATACTGAGATGTTGGCAGAGGAGAGAAAGGCACTGAGGCATTTTGATTTCTATTTTAACAATTGTTTGGTGAATGCAGATCCTGTTAATGATGGAGAAAAATTGACAGCATTGGGCAGTCAATTGAAAGAGAATGAAGAAGATTTTGTGGAAATTTTTGAGCCATGGAATGGAGAAATTGAGTTGCTGAAGAGTATGCTGAATCAACAGGATTCAAGACTAGAGAGAGAACCTCAATTTCAGAATTGGGGATTTTAGAATGTGAAGACACAATGGGATAAAGACCGTGAAGGTCCTTTGAGTCTTGAGAAATACTTGGAATTGCAGAAAGATGAATTGGTGATTGAATCATCAATTAAGACCATTGGGTCTTGTGATTTAAAATTTGACAAATTGGTTGTGTTGATAGGGATGGCAGAAAACAACCCATATTTTGGAGTTGTTTTGAAGGATGATGAATTGTTGGAGAAGGAGGGAGGTGAGGCTATCATGCCTCCTGTAAATGAACTTGTTATTTCTGCAGATGACAAGGAAGAATTGGCTCGTTTGAATAGCCAAGAGAAAGTTGGAGAGAAGGCTATATGGCAGACTTTTGGGGCTACTACTGCAGTGGGAAATCAGAGTTTTACTCTGATAGAAGATGAGAATGCGGTGCTTGAAGAACTTGAAGTAATTCAAGAAGAAGGAAGGAAATTGCTGAAGATTGCCAGGAAGAATAAGAAGAACATGCTGAGTTCAAATTACAACATGCTGATGATGAGAGACAAGAACAAAATAAGTGGCTGAAATGTTTATTGAAAAAATTTAGAACAGAGGGTGAAATGACAGAACAACAACTTGGAGTGTTGCTGGAAGAAATGCTGGAGCAACAGATTAAAGTGTTGCTAGAAAAGGAGAAAGAAACACAAGGATTTTATAATTTTGATGTTCTTCTTATGATTGCAGGCACTAATGGAAGGACTAAGGCATGTTTAGTCCAGAATAATAGAAGAGATGAGGATGATGACTGGAAATTTAAATACCAGTTTGAAGAATTGCTGAAGTCGGAAAATGAAGAAATTGTCATGAGTGACAATCAAGAAAAGTTTTACTGTTGCAGAGAGCGAGAGGGTATGGATGATTGGGTGGCCGCAAGAAACAGTAAGAGTCAAGTAAGCGTAGGAGTAAGCGTGGAAGTAAGAAGAGCTATAGATACAACTGAAGCTAGCACAGGAGCTAGGGCAACAGTAAGAACTGAAGAAATAAGAATACAACAAAAAAAGAGAGGATGTAAAAGTGCAGCCTGTGGAAAGCTGCAACATAAAGTATGGAAGCCAGGAGGAATGAAAAAGAAGAACACTACAACAGATGACTAGTTGCAGAAAAAAGTGTGGGATCCAGGAAGACATTGATGAAGCACATGATCAGGAGATCATGAATTATTTTAACCTGGGAGTCTGATGCAGGGGCATTAGGCCCATGACAATATTTTGTATATAAATAAACATAGGGGGGTCTCTTATTTTAAATTTCCCATGTAATTATTCTCATTTGAGTGATTTTTGGTTAAATCTAGAGAAAAATGTAACTGCCCGAATGATTAGTGGGCACATGAAGAGATAGTCAGTTTCAGTTTAGGACTTAGTCTAATTTTAGAACTGTAGGAATTTGGAGAGTTTGTTGAGTCACCAAAGAATTTGAATCGATTCAATGGTGATATTTGTATAAAAATAAGTCTCTGTGGCAGAGTCCGAGAGACCTGCTTAGAGACTTGCATATGCTGCATAGAACTGTAGAGGAGACAGAGTAGAGGAGAAGGGCCATATTGATTTTGAATACCTGGCCAAGGACCAGAAGTTTGTAAGTAATTTCTTTTGGATATATATGAAAGAAACTGGTTCTGAATTTTGTGAGATATGTATTTGTTTCAGTACTTTGTGAGCATAAATTAATGAAATTCCCGCATTAAATAAAATATGGGTGAATTTGGTCACAGGCATTATGAATAATTCATGCTAGTGTTAAATTGAGTGTGTAAGAGATTGAGTGTGAGTCGAATCTCTGTGAAAGAGGGGTCCGGATATGCTCTTGATCGAATTGGTTACAATTAGAGTGTCGGTCTCAGTTGAAAGCGTATGTTTCCCGAATGCAAATTCTATGCATTCAATTGATGTTAGTAAAATACTAGTCTCTGTGTGATTGTGCGTACTCCGGGACACCCTGAGAGACATGCTCTTGTGTGTGAATTAAGCGGGTATTTGTTTTGTGTAGAGGCTCTGTTGGTAGAGCAAGATCATAACCCAGCACCACCCATAGTGAGAGGTTGAATAGGATTCTGAGTGAACTGGTGTTACACTCTGTTTGCCCTAGGAAAAGAGAAGCCCTGTCGAAAGTGTAACCTCTGTCCATTGAACATATAACATAGTTTTGTTATAAGGGGAGCAACAATGTCGAGACTTAACCCCAGAGCTACCACGAAGGGTTACGATGAAGAAAAGTGTTGAATTATAGTCGGAACCAATTTAATCACTGTGCATATACCATGAGTGGGTTTGTGAAACCGATACCACTCACGTCCCGCCGCTTTTGGCCAGAGGCGAAACCATTAAAAAAAAACCCGATCCAATATTTTTGCGCCACGTCACACGTCCTAAACCACCTATTTCACGTTTCTCTGAAGCGCTAAAGGCAGGCGAGCAAAAAAACCTGATATTGTTGTGGATCATTCGATCTGGAGCCATGGGATCTGACGGCGATCACACAATTAGTTCCATGGGCGATAACCTAAGGTATGAACCACTGTTATATTGTTAAGTGATAAGGTTGGGCGAATGGATGTATTTTATTATGTCCAAACCTTAGAGAGTGGGTTAAAAGGATTGTGCGTTGAGATAATATAGTTGATAAAATAAAATCAAGGAAGGGTTCACATATGATATAAGTGCGTGGTTTGGCTTTGAGCATCGGGATAATTGCCTTTTATACAGTATGTAAGGGGAGGATTTCAAAGTAATTCAAGTGCTTTATAAAAAGGGCCAAGATTATAATAGAAGGTATATATATATATATGGTCTGTGCACGTTGGAATAAAAATACCAAAGAGTATATTATATGTGTTGAGGGGTTATGACCTTTGAAGGAAAACTCCCGCAGCTAGAAGAGGTTTCCAGATTTAAATTTGGATCGAGTACAACGGTGTGGACAGGTGTTTTATAGACTTAGGAGAAGAGGATTAATTTAATATCTCAATTCTTTGAATTGAGATATTAAGGCTTCAGTTTTTATTTATTTAATTTCCGGCTCAAGAACATTGAATATTGTGAGTTTTCCCATACTGTAGATTGGTTGTGGGAATAATTGTTGAATGCATTTTATATGCAACCATGAGTGATCGAAAATGGAAACCCACGGGGATTGTGGGTTTTACCCGCTATCATAAACCTATGATAAAATCCATTGAAATATCCTCCCAACGTTGATTTGGAAAGGATAAAGGTTGTAGAAGACCTGGGGTCTTAATTGTCTCAACTTTATTCTGCGGGAAAATCAAACATTCCGCCATAAAATTTTGAATATCGGATTTAAGGCCATAATTCTTAACAAACTTGCGATAATACCATGTTAACCTAAGAAATCCTCAAAACTACTTTATGGTTGTGAGGACTTTCCATTCTTTAATGGGTTTAATTTTGTTAGAGTCTACCTTAACACCCTCATGAGATACAATATGACCTAGATATTCCACCTCTTGTACTCCAAAGAAACATTTGGATGTTTTTACATATAATTGTTTCTCCTGCAATAGTTTGAGCACCCTGTCAACATGTTGAACATGATCCTTCCAAGACCTGCTGTAGATTAGTATATCATCAAAAAATACTAGCACAAATTTTCTAAGGAAGGGTTTGAAATGGAATTCATCAACCCTTGAAATGTAGAAGGTGCATTGGTAAGGCCAAAAGGCATGACCAAAAATTCATAATGACCCTCATGAGTTCGAAATGCTATTTTCGAAATATCTTCAGTCTTCATTCTAATTTGATGATATCCTGAACGAAGATCCAACTTGGTAAAATAAATTGCTCCATGTAATTCATCCAATAATTCATCAATCACAGGAATGGGAAATTTATCTTTAATGGTGATCTTATTGAGCTCCCTATAATCTGGACACATGCGCCATGATCCATCCTTCTTGTGTACCAATACTACAGGAGCAGAGAAAGAACTTTGACTAGGTTGAATTATACTAGCCTCTAACATTTTTGCAATCATACGTTCAATTTCGCTCTTTTGGACATAAGGATATCTATAAGGCCTGATGTTTGGAGGAACACTTCTTGGAATCAAATGAATAGCATGATCATGATCATGATCACGAATAGGTTGGAGTCGTTTGGGAGTTTCAAAAACCTTGGAATGATTATTGAAGACTTTTGGAGATCTATAGAAATAGATGATTTTGTTGTTGGAACTTCTAGTGAGCATAATTGTGCAGTTACGCCTCGTTGTTCTTTTTAGAAGCTTTTTCATGACATTAGAGCTTATTATCTTTCTCGGCTTCCCAGGTTATAGGGGTACAATAATAACAATAAGGGGGTTACACTAACAACAAGAAAGGACTATACTAGTAATATAGGGGCCTAACATGACCCTTTCCTTCAAAAAAGTGTTGTCCTCAATGCTTGAGTAGCTTTGGGTGCTTCTATATAAAATTCTCATCCTCCCATGTAGAATCTTCAGTGGGTAAGTTCTTCCACTTGATGAGATACTTTGAAATTGATCAATTTCGTAGCTATCGAGTTCTTGTTTCCGTTACTGCTTCAGGTTCTAATATGATTTTTCCTTCCTCTTCAAGTTATGGCAATATTGTTTGAACTGGAATATTTTCACCTATAACCTTCTTTAAGCATGAAACATGGAAAACTGGATGCACTCGTGAAGAAGTAGGAAGCTCCAATTTGTATGCCATAGTACCAATCTTTTGCAACACCTTGTAAGGACCATAGTACTTTGGCGATAATTTATTATCCTTCATAGCTTGCTTGAGGGACATTTGTTTGTATTGTTGTAGCCATAAAAATACCCAGTCTCCTACATCAAAAATTCTCTCGTTGTGATGTTGATCTGCCTGTTGTTTCATTCGATTTTGTGTGAAATTTAGGTTATCCTTTAAGAGCTGGAGAACTTCTTGTTGATGCTCGATGTGATCTTCCATTTCTTTAACCTTTGAATTTTCTCTTAAATATGATGTGATGGATGGTGGATGATACCCATAAAGTGCCATAAATGGGGTCATTTTTGCTGCAGTATGGAAGGAAGTGCTATACCACCATTCAGCGAGAGGTAACCACTTGACCCATTGTGTTTGTTTATCAAATACAAAACAATGAAGATATCCTTCCAAACATTTATTTACTATCTCAGTTTGACCATTAGATTGAGGATGATAAGATGATCTATGAGCCAATTGAGTACCCAAACAAGAAAATAACTCCGTCCAAAAATTTCCAGTAAAAATGGGATCTCTGTTGCTCACAATAACCCTTGGGTTTCCATGTAGCTTTTGAATTGTGTCCATAAATGTAGTAGCAACTGTAATTGATTTAAATGGGTGAGATAATGCATAAAAGTGTGCATACTTGGTAAGTCTATCAACTACTACCATGATGACACTCTTTCCTTCAGACTTAGGTAAACCTGTGATAAAATCCATTGAAATATCCTCCCAACGTTGAGTTGGAATGGGTAAAGGTTGTAGAAGACCCGAGGTCTTAATTGTCTCAACTTTATTTTGCTGGAAAATCAAACATTCTGCCACAAGCTTTTGAATATCAGATTTAAAGCCATTCCAAAAAAATTCTTTCTTCACGCTGTGGTAAGTTTTTAAAAATCCTGAGTGTCCTCCTAAAGGAGAAGTGCAATTCCAAAAGAATCTTTTGTTTTAGTTGGGAATTCTTACAAAGATATAAGCGATCTTTGTACCATAAGGAATAAATTTTCCAACTTAATGTATCAGATGTACTAGGATCTTCCTGCAGCTTTTGAATGAGTGTCCACACTTATTTGTCATTCTTCCATTCATCCCTTTCTTCGGTTATCCAATCTGGCTGGATAATAGAAATGGCACAAAGCAATGCTTCCACCTCTTCATTCTTTCTTGAGAGTGCATCTGCAACAACATTTAGCTTCCCTTTTTGGAGATTATTTCAAAGTCATAACCCAACATCTTTGTGACCCATTTTTTCTGCTCTTCTGAAGATAGTCTTTGTTTCAAAAAGTGTTTAAGACTATCATGATCAATTTTTACCTTGAAGTGTCTTCCCATTAGGTAAGTTCGCCATTTCTTTAGTGCATGCAGTATTTCTAACATTTCTTTCTCATAAATAGATTTCTGTAAATAATTTCCTTTGATTGGATGACTTTCAAAAGCAATTGGTCTTCCTTATTGCATTAAAACAACACCAATTCCATTTCCTGAGGCATCACATTCCACAATAAAGGTTTTGTGAACTCTAGCGTAGCTAAGACCAGTGCTAGGCACATTGAGTCTTTAAGATGTTCAAAGGCCTTAGTTGCTTCAGGAGTCCATGAAAATCCATCTTTCTTCAATAATGTTGTTAGAGGTGCTTCTATTCTCCCATAATTCTTAACAAACTTGCGATAATACCCTGTTAACCCGAGAAATCATCGCAACTGCTTTATGGTTGCGGGGAATTTCCATTCTTTAATGGCTTTAATTTTGTTAGCATCTACCTTAACACCCTCGTGAGATACAATATGACCCAGATATTCCACCTCTTGTACTCCAAAGAAGCATTTGGATGTTTTTGCATATAATTTTTTCTCCTGCAATAGTTTGAGCACCCTGTCAACATGTTGAACATGATCCTTCAAAGACCTGATGTAGATTAGTATATCATGAAAAAATACTAGCACAAATTTTCTAAGAAAAGGTTTAAAAATGGAATTCATCAGGCCTTGAAATGTAGAAGTTGCATTGGTAAGGCCAAAAGGCATGACCAAAAATTCATAATGACCCTCATGAGTTCAAAATGATGTTTTTGAAATATCTTCAGTCTTCATTCTAATTTGATGATATCCTGAACGAAGATCCAATTTGGTAAAATAATTTTCTCCATGTAATTCATCAATCATGTGAATGGGAATTTATCTTTGCTGAGCTTATTGAGATCCATATAACTGATACATGCGCCCAAGGATCCATCCCTTTTTAGTACCATTACTACAAGAGTATAGAAATAAATTTGATGTAGGTTGACTTATACCAATCGTAACATTTATTCAATCACATAAGTCTAATTTAGCCTTGGACATAAGGATATCTATAAGGCCTGATGTTTGGAGGAACACTTCCGGAATCAAATGAATAGCATGATCATGATCACGAATAGGTGGGAGTCCTTTGGGAGTTTCAAACACCTTGGAATGATTGTCCAAGACTTGTTGGAGATCTGCAGAAACAGATGATTTTGATGTCGAAACTTCTAGTGAGCATAATTGTGCAATTATGCTCCTGTTTGTTTTTCTTTAGAAGTCGTGTCATGACATTAGAGCTTATTATCTTTCCCACCTTCCTTGCAATATCCCACAATTCGACTTCTCCTTTCTAAAAAATTCAAGAAAAAGTTCTTGAAAAATTAAAAGCCACTGGTCTCAAACATCAGGGAAACCATTGCAGTCCTAGTACAACATCAACACCTCCCATAGGAATGGGAAAGTATTGGAGTATTCAACATATATTCCGCTATAATAGTTTTGATATTGTGGCATTTTATAGAGCAATTTATGTTTGCAATTTATGTTCCTCCATTTGCAACCATCACTTCGACATTCCTCGTGTTTGCATAGTAGAAACAATTAATTCCTTGGCCACTTACAATGAATAAAATTATGGGTGCTACCTGAATCAATCAACACTATTACCTTTTTCTTCTTGATTTTTCCTTCTATCTTGAGATTTTGAGTGGTAATTCCTACCAATGCATTACACGATATGGTCGGATTCATTTCTTCATCTTCTAGGGTTGGTTCCTGGTGTATATCCTCTTCTTATTCATTTTCTTCTTCCTCTTCACAATCTATGTAAAATAATTTCTTCTCAGCACACTTATGACCTTTAGTGTATTTTCTATCACAACTGTAGCAAAGCCCTTTTTCTCTTTTTTCTTCCAATTTTTGTGGTGTCAACCTTGTAGGTTGTGGAAATTTAGGAGTAGCAACACTTCCCCCTTTATAGAAGTGAGTGGTAGGCTTCCTTGTCGCCATAATTTTACATTCAATTTTTCTTTCCAACCTAAATGCCTTCTCCAATGAATCAGTTTCCAAAATGTGAACATCATGTTGGACGTTATCCTTTAAAGTTCCTATGAAGAGATCAATCCTGTGTTCCTTTGGAATATCAGTTACCCTTATATTCCATTTTTGGAAGTCCTCAATGTGCTCCCCCACTAAACCCTTTTGTTTGAGGTTTATCAATTGGCTAAAGAAGGTGTTGCTCTTTGTATCCTCATAATGTGCTATCATTTCCTCCGTAAAAATCGACCAAGTGATAATTGTTTTATGGGAGCAAAGCCATTGATACCATACAAATGTATTTTGTTCTAAATGTAAAGTTGCAATGCGTAACTTTTGTGCGTTTTGCACATTATTGAGATCAAAATATTGCTCCATTTGTAGTATCCGTGTTACAGGATCCTTTCCATCAAACTTCCTCATATCAATTTTTGGAATATGGTGGTTCTTCCTGCCAACATTAGAGTTTATGAAATCACGATTAACATTTATTTTGTTCTCATCATGAGTTTCCTCTACTATCTTTTCACCATTAGGAAACATTTGTTGTATCAACTTTGTTAAAACTTCCATGTCTGCTTTTAGATAATTCTTCATGTTTTCCATTTTTTCATCGATCTTAGCTTCCATGTCATCCATCTTAGATTCCATGCCAGCTTCCATGCCATATATCTTAACTTCCATGACATTCTTCAAACCATCCATCTTAAATTCCATGCCTTTCTTCAAACCATCCATCTTAGTTTCCATGCCTTTCTTCAAAACTTCCATGTCATTTTTTGTTTCTCTTTGCGAGAGTGAAATTTGTTGAACTTGCTCTTGTAAATTTGATATGTCATGTTGCCATTCTTCATATTCATGAGTCATAGTAGAGCCTTCTAAAGGCTTAATGGGTGTTGAATTCTTTTTAGGAGGCATTTCAGAACCCAATACTGAAATATATTCTACAATACGCCCTTGGAATCAATTCAACTTGATTCTTCAAACAAGACTTATGCAATTCAGAAAAAAATACACACCTTTTACTTGCTTTTGAGGAGCTCTATTATAATGTCCCTTTTTTAGAAATGTCACAAGTCTATTCTAGAGATAGACTATGGGGGCATTTTCCAGATATGTCACCTCTAAAGAGAGGGTGAGATCTAGAGGCTACCTGGCCCTTCACAGACTCTGTCTATAGCTATGTGAGATTTCCTATTAGGAAAAAATACTCTATTGAGAATACCTCAAGATAGAGCTACAACAATAAGCAAATACATAAAATGGAAATAGAAGTGATTCATATACACATGAAATGCTAGAGAACACAATGGCCATCATATTAAGACATAGCAGCATAAATTATACATCATCTTGAGGAAATGGTCACTCAAGAAAGGCACAACAAGCCTCAAGAAATCTATACATACAAATATGAAGAACACTGCTGAATATATCAAGCCCTAGGCCATGACTGCATAGTTATAGGAGGAACTGCTGCATAAAATGTGGAAATACAAAGATATATCAATAATAGGCTCAAATAAAGTGAGGGAGCAAGCTCTCAACCCCTAAAAATACATAACATCAATCCTCTAAAAGGATTGGCTGAAATCTATACAAAAATGGCATTTTGCAGAAATGCCGGAGTAGCTGGGTAGCAACTACTCAAGAACTGGAAATGCATGGAGAAGGCTGAAATGGCTGCAAAAAATGAAGAACCCTTCTCCCATAGAAATCTTAAGTGAAAGGCTGATCTTTTCACCCAAGACTTCCCTCCAAAATCTGCTAATCCCTCACAGCAAATCTGCACCAAGAAAAACGTTGTATAAGAGAGGGACTGCGCTGCCAATGATGGAATGTGGTTGGCCTGATGCCAAAGATAATGGGATATTCTCAATAACCTCCTTTGTCGATCCTAAAATTAATAGAACCTCTCTCCAATGGAAAACTAGCTCTGGATGGTGTATGGAAGCCTCCTCGACAACACCCAGCAACACTGCACAATCTCTACTGTAGAAACTGTGCTGATGTAGATGACTAAAGCTCATGGCCTGAATGCCTGAATATGGAGGATGAGTGCAATCCTTCATGAGCTACTCAAGAAGGAGAAGAAATCCTCAATAGGACTCCCTCGTGCCTGAAGGCACTGCAGCTCTGTTGAACAGTAAGAGGCAGCAGCAAGTCTTCAAGACTCAAAAGTAAAATGATCAAAGATGTGCACAATGGCTGCCTTGCTTCTTTTTTATACAATGAGCCTTCCCTCCATGGAACCTATTTCGAATTAGGGTTTCATTCTCTCTAGAAACTTCCCTCCTACGTTGTCCCACATAATTCTTTCCAACTCATGCCAACACAGTTTGATTTGGTCAACCTTGGCCAAACATGTTTGCAAAAACCTCCTTTCACACATGGAGGTGTGAAATCCAGCTTGCAAGTGATCCTCTTTCATACTTAGAGGATTTTTATTCTCTAATCATGCAAATAATGGGTCCCCTACCCATTTTATTCATCTCTTTAACAAAATTTAATGTCCCATAAAATTTTGGACATTACAGTCCTCCCCTCTCAAAATATTGCTTGCCCTCAAGCAATTGCAAGGATGAACTAAGTTTCTTTTTGACCTTCCTCTTGTAGCATCCATATGTGATGATCTCCTCAAGAAAAAGGATGCCATATCAGCAATCAAATATCCAAACTATCCCTCAAACAAATACAATCTAGCCTTGGGGTGAACATTCCCAAATAGCTATCATGTAGAAACAAATATCCATGAAGGAACTAAGAGCTGTCCAAGGGCCTCCTTGAGGCATGAGGTCTGATATATAATTGGATTTATCATCCCCATATGAATCTCCCATCCTCAAGCCATCAATCATAAAAATAAGTTTCCTCCCAACAAGACAACTCATGAAAAATCTCCCTCCACCTTGAGCTCCGGAAATGAAGGTGGGCTGAAATCTGATCATGGAAAGCACTATAAATTTCCCCATGCTGTCCTCTCCCCCACTTATGATAAGTGTGGAGTGTATAATTATCCTAGGCTGCAAATTTATTGCCCTCAAATGGTAAAATGAAGAGTAGTTCCCACAAGAATCTCCCCTCCATCAATGAGAAATCAGCTGGCCCAATACATGTCATCTATGATGAATAGGAAAAGATCACCATAGAATGTCCCCATGAAATGTTTTCTGTATATTATACCATGTTCAGCAAGTGAAAACCATGCCTCATAGGGTTATAATGCAACCTCATCCACCGCAGTTGCAGAAAATAGCATGGCAAGTATTGTACAAGAATATCACCTCTACTACTGAATAGTAAAATAGATGAGTGAATCAGCAACATAAGGTCAAACACCTGCCCATATACATACAATGGATGGATAATATTACCAAGCCCATGGCTTTCCCCACAAATGAGAAAATCTGTGGCTGTAGCCATGCCTCCTCTCATGTTCCCTTTAGAACATGCACTGCAGATGTGAGAGTTTTTCTCACTCCAAGACACATCCAACTCATGTGCCTTTCTCATAATCATGCTTCTTGTACAAATCAGATCCCTATCAGCAAGGAAGTCATGATAAGCAATATAATGAGGAAAATTCTAAAGGTTTCATGTGTTGCAAGAGTGTACCAACAGTTTCCCCAAGAGTGACAGCGCAGTTTTCCAAACTGTTGCTTGGAAAATGATATGGCGAGTTGTTTTCATCTCATGAATAATAATGTATGTTCTGATAATACATGGTAAGTGGCTGAACATAAATGCTGAAAATACATGGAAGGTAACACTTTCCCATGGCCATATAAAAGATGGCTGTCTCCATCATACAAATTGGCCCATTTTGATCCATGGAGAAATCTGAAAAGCTTGCCCTCTTGTAGAGCCATGCACTGCAAAATAATGGTAAGAGTATACAAATCAGCCAATGTAAGAACAAATTTCTTACCATATACCGGGAGTAAGATGATGTATGGATCCATGAATGAACCCTCCATATTTTTTTGGCATGCTCCCATGAAGATGAATGAAGTAGGTGCTACAAGAAGATCCTTCTTCTCATGCTTGGGCATCCAAGTCAGGAAGAATGTAGCACAGTAATATATGGCCACCTTATCCATCTCATCTCCTCTCTATCCATCAAGTGCAATAATTATGAAATGTTCCTGGGACTTGTGGGTTATGGATCCACCATACTTCTGCTGGGCACACCTCATCCATAGGTCACTGCTCCAAAGAGAGAACATTGTTGGCCTATACCCATAGGCTCTCATCAATACCAAGCTCCATTCTTTGACATGATTTTTGTCAAATATATTTCTCATAATGATGCAATACATGAGAAGCCCCTCCCAAGGTGGAAGTACCTCTCTATCATCAAAGTCCAAGGACATAATGCCATCTCCTCCTTATACAACATCATGTAAAGTATGAGAGCAATCCTACCCTTGCTCTCTCAAGCAAAGCAACAAAGTATTTTTCTGCTCTCCCATACTCCCATCATACAACCCATGTGATGAAGACACAATGGATGATATGAGCATCACATCAACATCATGCATCCATACTCTATGCTGCTCAATGATGTAAGTATCCTGACATCTTTCCCATTCTTTTGGTACTCCTCCCATGAGGGCTACCATCAATTCTTGCTCTTTGCATTTCATGAGAGTTTGAAATGCAGCTCCTTGGAGACCTCTTAGGAAAGGCCTCTCTCCCATGACTATGTTGGACCTATGAAGATCCAAATGTGATGGAGGTGATGTCTCCTCTCCACCATGTTCAAAAGCGCTGCTAGTTCCTCCAATGATGTAGCAGTTGTCTCCTCCTCCAGTTCTCAAATTGTTTCATGATTCTCCATGGAGGTGTCATGGTTTTCTTTATCCTCCAAAAGTTGCACTCCCACCTTGAAGGCTGAATGTAAATCATCAAAATGTATGAGGATGAGGGTTCCTTTCCTCCTTGAACCCCTTTGCATAGCGCAGTGCAAACATGAGGCCCTAAAGTGGCAATGTGGTTTGATCCTTGGACCTCTCCATATGAAATTCCACCATCCTTAAGATTATTTGCTGAAATAGAAAGTGGAACTTTACTCATACCTTGGTGGATGTAATGTCCCTTTTTCAGGAACTTTCTGCTCAATCGGGAACATCTTAGATGTTCCATTTTTCCTACTTTAGTGAGACACTGCAAGTCCATTTCAGAGATTGAATGATGGGGAATTTATAGGATATGACTCCTTCCAAAGAAGGGAGAAATCTTGAGGCTAGCTGGCCCTTCTCAAACTCTACCTATGCATATGCAATATTCCACCTCGTGAATTTTTTCTACTGGGTCCTCGAGGACACTATATAAGGAAGATACTACATAAATAAGGAAAAAAAGCACTGGGATAACCTAGAAAAACTATATTACAACTCCCCTGAAGAAAATGAGCTCAAATAAATAACTCTATATGGGTTATTCAGATCTCCCCATTCTAGGTATCTAAAACAATGCTCAATGAGAGAGCTTACATCAACATAAGAACATAAATACTGAACTCTGTAAATCTGAACATGCCATATGAGGGAAATGCTACAAACATCATGATATTATGATATATCAGCAAATAAATACAAGATATATCTGAGGGACAAGACACTCAAGCTTTAAGATCCAACCTCCAATGAATAAGCCATGAAATACAAAAGTAGCTGCAACTCCAAAAAATTCCGGAGTAGCTGCAACTGTGTAGTGTATATGAAGGCATAACTATTGAATATGAATTAAATACATATTTTTCTAAAGGAATACAAGAAATAATCCCAATAGAAGAGAAATGGGCTGAAATACATGATTTCTAGCCAATCTATGAAGATTGCTAGAAATGCCGGAGAAACACAAAATGTGACAAATAAGTTGTCACTGCAACTGATACAAAATGAGAATGAGGATATGGCAGATCTGAAATTTATATTCCCTCCTTTTATTATGCCTCCAATACAAATGGCTAATCCCTTTGTCTCAAAAGCAACTCCTGATGAGCTCCAGAAACCCTCTCTCACTGCCTCCATGAAATAACGCAGTTCTCCTCATGGACTGTGCAGTGGGAGATGATGGAATGTTGGCCCATGCCAACTGATCTGAAATAATGCCTAGGAATCCTCTTTGTAGCTCCTCCAATGAATAGAACCCTCCACCACTAGAGAAAACAAGCTAAGAAGTCTCCATGAGTTCCTCTCTAGCTGCACCCAGCTACACAACGTCCTCTTTGCTGTAGAAATAACGCTGTAGGAGATGAATGAAGCTGTGGCCAATGCTGGATTGAGGAAATGTAGCTCAATCCTCATCCTTCCTTGAGGAAGAGGTAGGGATTCTCGACCGAGAACACCCTAGTGCCCAAGGGCACCATCACCCTACTAAACAGCCCGGGGATGAAAGCTCTTGCAAACCCTTGTCTGAAATCTAAAACATAGCATAATGAAAATGGGCTGCCATATCCTCCATATAAAGTGAGAGAACCCCTCTCCACCATGGTCCCCACCAATTAGGGTTTCCACCCATGCATGAATGTCTTCCCTCCAAAACTGCGCAGCTTCTCTAGGAAGCCTCTTCCTCCTTGGGCAGCGATGTTCACTTTAGTCAATGGTGACTAATCAAGTGAGTTGGGTTCCATTCACACCATTGGTGTTTATTTTAGCTGCTTTATTCACTCCCCTTTCACATTAGGAGTGTTATTTATTCATCTAAAAGGGGCTAAGGTGTCTCCTTGCCCATTTTATTAAACAAAAATAAAATGTGCAACTATAATGTCCATTTTAGCTTGAGGCTAAAAATTGGGGACATTATAGTCCTCCCCTCCCACATGTTTCTTGCCCTCAAGCAACTGCGTGAAGAGAAAAAAAAACTTCTCCCCCTTCTTCTCTTTTGGCCTCCTCATCAATGGTCCCACCACTTCTCAAATATGCTGCAATGAATCTGTCCTCCAATTCTCTCTCCCAAGTATGCAAGCTGTCAACAATGCTCCTCATGGAAAGATAGAAGGTGTAGTGGAATCCTTCCTACTGTGCTAAGGCCTCCTTAAGGTAGGAGTGATGATATGCATGGAAAATTTTGCTCCCAATTATGATCCTCTCATCCATGCAATTATCCAAATGAAAGTCTCACCCCTGATTTTTGCAATGAGTTGGGGCTGAATGGAGAGTGTGCTTGTGTTCCTCATGATGGCCCTCTCTCCATATGCTTCTCATATGGGGCTGCCTTTTGTCTTTGGGCTGAAAAGTATGGCCTCCAAGAATGGCCCAAGCTACCCCTTCAAGAATCCAGCCATGGAATGCCTCCTCAAATTCTCCAAGTGGTTTCTCCCACAAGAAGAGACAAGTAGTACTGTGGCAATCATGGTTTGCCCATGGTATCTCCTGCAATATAGAAAATGTATAATAGGGAGAATCATGCTCCCAATGGGCTGTATATATAATGATCTCCATATAATTCTCCTCAACAAAGTACAACATCAGAAATATACAAGGAGAAATATGCAATAGAAAAAAGTTGTCAAATGACAACCGAAGAGTGGTCTCAATTTCCACTCATGGAACTCTGCAGTGCCTCCTTGGCCTGCCTCAAAATCAAAATGAACAAGTGCTATACTAGCCACTTGTTTTCTGCCACAACATCTCCTCATAATATGAAACACGAAATAACAATTTGGTGCCAAAGTTGCACACCAAGAAGTATGTGGCTTCCCCCACAACCATCATAAGATTAGCCAAAATCAAGGCTACTAGT
Source organism: Pinus albicaulis (assembly GCA_034641835.2). Classification (NCBI taxonomy): domain Eukaryota; kingdom Viridiplantae; phylum Streptophyta; class Pinopsida; order Pinales; family Pinaceae; genus Pinus; species Pinus albicaulis. The sequence goes on from CM076571.1 coordinate 172,835,476, forward strand.
AGCTGCAAGTACATCATAAAAAATTCAAGAAGGAATAATCCTCCTTGAACAATATGCTACTCATATAAAGTAAGATGTACAAAATGTGAAGTTATACCTTCTCTACCATGTACTTGAGACCTTGAGCTGAAATGGCTCATCATGAATGCTCTCCCTCTCCTCCAATGAGTAAGGGAATGGTTGTGCCAACCTCTCCGAAATCAATCTGGCTATGCATCTATCCATATGCTGGTGTAGACCATACTGAATTCCCTCCCAAGTGAACTCCTCTAGCAAAGAAGAGTATGCATCCAAGTGCATAGCTAGGAAGTCCGTATGTGCTGCATACAAAAGTTTCTCCTTGAGACTAGAAACTCTAGCCAAGAAGAGTCTTCCATGATGATATATGCTCATATCATCCACTAAGTATCTGCTATCTCCATCAAGGCCATCCAAGAATCATGCATGCACCAAGATCTTGGGACCTCTCAACCAAAAGATGAGTCTTCCAACATGGATCAATCCTCCACATAGACAACAATGTAATCTGCAATAAAGTGCTCCCATCATGCTGCTGCCTACTACCTTGACATCCCCTCATGCCAAAGTCATCCTCCAATGTTGCTGCCATGCCATCATGCAACTTCTCATGCTCAAATAGAAATAAGGACCTTTGAAAATGAGCCTCCCATGAGAGACTTTCACCTCCAAAGAGTCTCTCCATCCTGGGCAATGTAAGCATGAGTGGCCTACATCTACTCCAAAGCATGAAAGGGTTCTTCCCCAAAGGAAGTAACCTCTCTCTCTCCAAATCCATGGAGCAGCCATCCTGCATCATGAAGATGCTATCCTCCATCCATACATCAACTCTATCTGCGTAGTGAAACTGATGAGAATGGGTGATACTGAAAATGAGAGTGTGTAACCCTCCTCCATGAGTTTACCCAAAACCCTTTGCACTGTGTTGGATCCCTCTAGTGCCTCCACCTCTCCGGAATCCAAGAGTGGTGAACCAAAAAGCATGATGCCTCTCATCATCCCTAGATCAATTGGCCTCCAAGTGGGAAGCCTCCAAAAGTGAGACATCAAGATCTGAAATAGACTGCATGTATGAGTGGACTGATTTGTCCCTCTCTCCTCTGCGTAGTTCAATCTCTTTTATTTATGCAGAAACCTTCTGAAATAAATAAGGGAGAATGCTCTTCATCCCCCCATGCTGATACTTCTTTTATTCTTTCTCCATCTCACAATCCCCAGCAAGTGCTACATATGGCTCCGAAATTTTGTCTTGGTACCCACATGCAAAAATATTTGGAGTTTCCTTGTAAAGACACAAGGGCTCCTCTAGTGAAAGCAATGGCTCCCCTTTCTCCTCCATGTGGTGATGTATCTCCTTCTAATGTGACAGCGCTGTTGGTTCTCTCCAATGTATGCAAAGTGTTTGTATTTATGACACAATGAGTTTCACCAAGTTTTCTCCATCAAACCCTTAGTGAATGCATCACATGTTTTTGCATTTGCATGACAATAAAAAATGAAACCCTCAAACCAACAATCATGAACCATACCTTAAGTTGCAGTGTTGCTCCTCCCATGGTCTCTTTTCTTCCTCCATCCCTTTGCAAAGCAAGTGAAAAAAGGACTGCGCTGTGGATCTGCATGTGTGGCTGAATGCTCACACCCTTCATGAAGTAGCTAGGATTTGTCTCATCAAAAAATCCTTCTCAGAAAATTTGTCCAAAATTTTCCCTTTCATCAGATCTTCAATGATGCCCTGGAAAAGAAGAATGGAAACCTTCTCTTCCTTCATTCTTTCCTTGTCTCCTTGTAAATCTCCTCTCTTTCGGAGAGAAGCTCCTCTTTTGATAGAAATGGATCTTGGGCATAGGCTGAGCCAAGATCATGCCCTGATACCACTGTGATGTCCCTTTTTCAGGAAGTTGCTGCTCAATCGGGAGCATCTTAGATATTCCTTTTTTCCTTCTTTAGTGAGACACTGCAAGTCCATTTCAGAGATTGAATGATGGGGAATTTATAGGATATGAATCCTTCCAAAGAAGGGAGGAATATTGAGGCTAGCTGGCCCTTCTCAGACTCTGCCTATGGATATGCAATATTCCACCTCGGAAATTTCTGCTACAGGGTCCTTGAGGACGCTGTATAAGGAATCTGCTGCATAAATAAGGAAAAAAAGCATTGGGATGCCCTAGAAAAACTCTATTAAAACTCCCCTGCATAAAATGAGCTCAAAGAAATAAATCTAGATGGGTTATTTAGATCTTCCCAATCTAGGTATCTAAAATAATGCTCAATGAGAGAGCTTACAACAACATAAGAACATAAATACTGAAATATACAAATATGAACATTCCATATGAGGGAAATGCTACAACCATCATGATATTATGATCTATCAGCAAATAAATACAAGATATAGCTGAGGGACAAGCCACTCAAGCTTTAAGATCCAACCTCCAATGAATAAGCCATGAAATACAAGAGTAGCTGCAACTCCACAAAATGCCGGAGTAGCTACAACTGCACAGTGTATATGAAGGCATAGCTGTTGAATATGAATGAAATACATATGTGGTTGAAGGAATACAATAAATAAGCCCAATAGAAGAGAAATGGGCTGAAATACATGAATTCTAGCCAATCTATGAAGATTGCTAGAAATGCCGGAGAAACAAAAAATGTGACAATTGATTTGTCACTGCAACTGATACAAAATGAGAATGAGGCTATGGCAGATCTGAAATTTAGGTGCCCTCCTCTGATTATGCCTCCAATACAAAGGGCTGATCCCTTTGTCTCAAAAGCAACTCCTGATGAGCTCCAGAAACCCTCTCTCACTGCCTCCATAAAATAACGCAGTTCTCCTCATGGATTGCACAGTGGGAGATGATGGAATGTTGGCCCATGCCAAATGATCTAAAATAATTCTCAGGAATCCTCCTTGCAGCTCCTCCAATGAATAGAACCCTCCACCACTGAAGAAAACAAGCTAAGAAGTCTCCATGAGTTCCTCTCTAGCTGCACCTAGCTACACAACGTCCTCTCTGCTGTAGAAATAACGCTGTAGGAGATGAATGAAGCTGTGGCCAATGCTGGATTGAGGAAATGTAGCTCAATACTCATCCTTCCTTGAGGAAGATGTAGGGATTCCTGACCGGGAACACCCTAGTGCCCGAGGGCACCATCACCCTACTAAACAACCCGGGGATGCAAGCTCTTGCAGACCCTTGTCTCAAAATCTAAAACATAGCATAATGAAAATGGGCTACCATATCCTCCATATAAAGTGAGAGAAATCCTCTCCATCATGGTCCCCACAAATTAGGGTTTCCACCATTGCATGAATGTCTTCCCTCCAAAACTGCGCAGCTTCTCTAGGAAGCCTCTTCCTCCTTGGGCAGCACTGTTGACTTTAGTCAATGGTGAATAATCAAGTGAGATGGGTTCCAGTCACACCATTGGTGTTTAATTCATCTGCTTTATTCACTCCCCTTTCACATTAGGAGTGTTATTTATTCATCTAAAAGGGGCTAAGGTGTCTCCTTGCCCATTTTATTAAACAAAAATAAAATGTGCAACTATAATGTCCATTTTAGCTTGAGGCTAAAAATTGGGGACATTACAGTGGATCTTGGGACCTCTTTTTGTGGCTGCAATGGCTTTTCCTTCAATGGCTTCCTCATCCATAGATGTATAAGACTGCTCCTCCAAAGCTGTAGCAGCGTTGGTGCAATTTTCCTCCCATGGTGGAATGGCTTTCTCTTCCTTTGTCCTCCCTCCATCAAAGGTTTGGATCAACCCTTGAGCAAAGACTCCAAAAGAACTCACCCTTGAATAGACCAAGGGTTTGAACCACCAAAAAAAGGTTTAATCCTCCATGTGCAACACTTCCATGTCCACTGCTTCTTTCTCTGCCACTAGATGAAACAATGAAAATGCCTCCAGTTCTTCTCCCAAGCTCTAGCTGAAGTAACCCCATCAAATGTAGACAATAGAAATCCATTGTCTCTGATTTCTCCTTTTCCACAGGGCCTTCTCTCCTCCATCTGCTAAATAGATAGTGACAACACTAAAGCTCTCCTAAATGCTGTAGAATGGGGTTTATAGACACCCAGGTACTTTCTTAAGGTCTGGAAATCCAAGCATCTACCATGATGGTCTTCAAGAGAATAGGAAGAGCATGGATCTTCCTCTTCTGCTATTTTCTTTTCCTCCTCCTCAGGGAGGTTCTTCTTTATTCAAAAAATAGATGAGATCAGGCTCATCTTCTTCATCATTCTCCTCTGAAATCAAACTCACAGGCTGTGCCAATTCAATGCTCTGATACCACTATAATGTCCCTTTTTCAGAAATGTCACAAGTCTATTCCAGAGATAGACTGTGGGGGAATTTGTTATAGCATCATTTTTCACCCTCATGTGATTCATGATTGTCTCTTTGGCCTTGGGCACCCATTCCCACAGACTTGAACAAAATTCATAAAAAATAGTGTTAAAAATCCCATACGCGGGTATGCCCATACTTTTCCGCGTGTATACGTTATTCCATACACACTTTTCCGCATATGCCATTAAAATCATTAAAAAATATATAAAAATTCCCTATTTTCAGGCTGGGTTGATGGTTACTCTAGTAGTTCAACCACCTCAGCACGTGGCCAACTGTTTCCAACTGATTGAAACTAATTTGAGGGAGTATAAAAGCCCCTCATGTGCATGGCCTAAGGGAGAGAGAAATTTATAGACATTATACTCTGTTGGAATCCCAATTCAAGTCTGATTTCCCGTGCCTCTTGCACTTTCCCAGATTTTTACAGGAAACCCTTGTTTCCTGGAGATGTTCATCCGTTTATATGTCATCTTGTGTGAACAAGTCTTGAAAGTATCCTAGCGAGGCAAGGACGGGACGGATCCGGACGACAGTTTGTTCGAAGATCGTGAAAGGATTCAGGTGATCTCTCCACTTTTTATTACTGTACATGCTGTTCGTAATGAAGAAGAACCATCTTGTTCCTGAATTTACGTGTTAATATCTTCTTGCATATGTGAAAAGATTATTATTTAAGCATTTATTATTGTTTATATGATGTTTCACATGGATTTCACTGACATTTAGGATAAATATATGCTGTACAACTAGATTTCCGTGCACGTTTCTTCTTGATTTTCAGGTTGAGGAGGAAGAAGGGTTGCTGGGGGTTTGGACCCCGCGGGATCTACATAAAATGTAGGATTATGGGTGAGTTCTACTATCGATGTTATCTAGGTTTTAGCATACAAGTGTGGTTGTGTGAGTCCTTCTTGAATAGCATGCCCTAATCTATGGGGGTTTTGACCCAAAAAACCTCTAGGGAGTTATTTCCCGAAACAACATTTTTTGAATATGTCACCTCTAAAGAGAGGGCGAGGTCCAGAGGCTACCTGGCCCTTCACAGAATTTTTCTATAGCTATGTGAGATTTCCTATTAGGAAAAACTACTTTATTGAGAATACCTCAAGATAGAGCTACAACAATAAGAAAATACATCAAATGGAAATAGAAGTGATTCATATACACATGAAATACCAGAGAACACAATGGCCATCATATTAAGACATAGCAGCATAAAATATACATCATCTTGAGGAAATGGTCACTCAAGAAAGGCACAACAAGCCTCAATAAATCCGCACATACAAATATGAAGAACACTGCTGAATATATGAAGCCCTAGGCCATGACTGCGCAGTTATAGGAGGAACTGCTGCATAAAATATGGAAATACAAAGATATAACAATAATAGGCTCAAATAAAGTGGGGGAGCAAGATCTCAACCCCTGAAAATACATAACATCAATCCTCTAAAAGGATTGGTTGAAATCTATACAAAAATGGCATTTTGCAGAAATGCCGGAGTAGCTGGGTAGTAGCTACTAAAGAACTGGAAATTCATGGAGAAGGCTGAAATGGCTGCAAAAAATGAAGAACCCTTCTCCCATAGAAATCTTAAGTGAAAGGCTGATCTTTTCACCCAAGACTTCCCCTCCAAAATCTGCTAATCCCTCACAGCAAATCTGCACCAAGAAAAATGTTGTCTAAGAGAGGGACTGCACTGCCAATGATGGAATGTGATTGGACTAATGCCAAAGATAATGGGATATGCTCAAGAACCTCCTTTTCTGATCCTCCAATGAATAGAACCTCTCTCCAATGGAAAACTAGCTACAGATGGTGTATGGAAGCCTCCCCAGCAACACCCAGCAACACTGCACAATATTTGCTGCAGAAACTGCGATGATGTAGATGACTAAAGCTCATGGCATGAATGCTTGAATATGGAGGATGAGTTCAATCCTTCATGAGCTACTCAATAAGGAGAGGAAATCCTCAACAGGACTCCCTCGTGCCCGAAGGCACTGCAGCTCTGCTGAATAGCAAGAGGCAGCAGCAAGTCTTCAAGACTCAAAAGTAAAATGATGAAAGATGTGCACAATGGCTGCCTTGCTCCTTTTTTATACAATAAGCCTTCCCTCCATGGACCCTGTTTCTAATTAGGGTTTCCTTCTCTCTAGAAACTTCCCTCCTACGTTGTCCCACATAATTCTTTCCAACTCATGCCAAAGCAGTTTGATTTGGTTAACCTTGGCCAAACATGTTTGCAAAAACCTCCTTTCACACATGGAGGTGTGAAATCCAGCTCTCAAGTGATCCTCTTTCACACTTAGAGGATTTTTATTCTCTAATCATGCAAATAATGGGTCCCCTACCCATTTTATTCATCTCTTTAACAAAATTCAATGTCCCATAAAATTTGGGTCATTACATCTATATTGAAATTGACTTATCTCTATACTTTCAGATCCTCAATATCTAAAATTTGGTTCTATAGTAGTCCTCTGAAGCTTCTTTCAAATGCCACAGGTCTAACTTGATTTCGATTCTTCAAGGCAACGTTGTGTCCAATCTCCCACAATGACCTAATTATGGACTGGTTCAGTAGAGTGAACTTGTACGACTTGCCACGTGTCACTGTTTTCTCCTATGGCTCTGAAATTTATAGACAAGAAACTATAGTCTGTGTAATTCCAGTCACTTTTTACAGAATTCCAATCCGATGCTTAGAGAGAGAGTTATGAATATTTTCCCACGATCACCTCTTTGAGATAAAATTTGGGAACCTGAAAAAGACCTAACTTCTACAGCTCATATCTCCGAAACTATTGTGATCTAAGCTCTGAAATTTTGTTACCATGTTCCTCAGGATTTCAGCTTCTCTCTCTAAACATTTTTTCTTCTGAGCCTTTGTAGAAAAGATGTTATAGCGAAAATTCTGCAATGACCATTTTAAGTTAAATTCAGGAGCCTACAAAAATCCATAACTTCAACAAATCATACCTCCAAAAATATTTCGAACCAAGCTCTAAACATTAGCGAAAATGTTCTACAGGATTTCGGCTTCGCACTCTAAAATTTTCAGCTTCTGAATATTCGTAGAAACAAAGTTATAGCGAAAATGTCATGATGAACTGTTTGGAGCGGCGAAACCCTAGAATCCAAAGCTCTGATACCAAATGTTGTGAAACCAGCTCCAAAAATAGAAGAAAAGAGATATCAACGCCTTAGAAATAAGCCACTTCGAGGGGGAAACCTCCAATACATTACATGAATGAACAATTTTTGGATGATATAAATTACAAAACCTCCTTTCTATATATAGGAGTCCATGGCACCACAATGTAATCCTAGTGGGGCCATAATGTAATCCTAGCCGACCTAAAAATAATAATTTAAGGGCACAATAATAACAATATGGGGGTTACAGGGGTACAATAATAACAATAAGGGGGTTACACTAACAACAATAAGGGACTATACTAGTAATATAGGGACCTAACACACCTTTATGAATATTTTTGACATTATTAACAGAAATAAAGAAGGGTAAAACGTTTTGAGATTTACATGATGATTGATGATTATCTTGAAAATCCATTATTATGAGTCGTAGCATGCTTGGTGTTAGATCCATAGGTTATGCTATTTTAAAATACAATATTGCATAGAAAAATTCATGACACTTGAAAAGGATCATAAACAAAAATATTTTTAATTGGTTTTTGTTTATATTTGCTAGAAACCCATTTAAAATGGTAATTATGAAGGAAACAATTGTTAAGGTCACAATCAAGATTTGAGAAATCCATTGGAAGTGCAAGAACATGTACACATAACTTAAAATTGTTATATGGAGAACCATGATCAACATAAAACAACCCACTAATACAAATTTGGTTATATGGTGTGGTTATATCTCAATAAAAAAGAGTTTTAAGTATGACAATGACAAGTTGTGCAACACATGGAAAAGATCACTTTCTAGTTTAATCCACCAATGCCCATGAGGTTGAATTATAATAATAATAGAGAAAAAATATTTCTATTTGATACTTCCATGATGATTGATGAGGAAACCATTATTACAAGTAATAACGTACATCATTCATGTTAGATTTATATATTATACTATTTAGAAATACAATTATAAATAAGAAAATTCATAATACTTGAAAAGAGTCATAAAAATGTTTCCAATAGAAATTAAAATGGCAACTTCCATGTAAAGGGAAATCACTTACAAAATAGTGTATAAGAATGTTTTCCATAACACATGTTGAAACGTTCAAAATATTGAGAAAACAAAATATAGATTACAAGGGGATGTGTAATATGTAAATGATCAAAGATAGAATTTTGGAGAAATAACTAAATCTTGATTACAAGTTCTGGAATGTTCCTTTGTAGTATCGATTCCATGTTGTGAACAATATTTTCCAAGAACATGGAAAATAGAAACATGTCAAATGAACATAGAAAAATTTAACATTTGACATTTGTAGGATACTTTGTTGAAGCTATCAATATGCTCTATAAACTAGTTTGAATAACTTTTCTCCTTAAATTTGAAATTTACCAAACCATTTCTCTTCATGTATTTTGAAACATTGATGAAAGTTGAGTTGTTTTCCTTTGGAAATAATAATTTCATCTAAACACTTTTGGATTTATTGCTACAAGGGGTGGGATACCTATCTCTTAATATAAAAGTGTGAAATCCATTACTAGCAAAAATTTCTAACATAATAATTAATTCATTGCTAAAAAAACCTTTATGAATAGTTTTGTATTCTTGAATGTTCCTTTGTAGGATCTATTCCATGTTGTGAATAATATTTTCCAAGAACATGAAAAATAGAAACATGTCAATAGAAAATAAAAGTAGGAGACCTCCATCATGAGAAGAGACAATAATGAAGAGATTAGCCACATCAAATATAAACTAATCTAAACTAATGAAGAGATGCAAATATGATGACATTTGACATCAAAACTAAACTAAAGATACAATAATATATATATATATATATATATATATATATATATATATATATATATATATTGTTTGTACCAACACACATCTAACCATTCACATGTCCATTTATTTGAAAGCAATCCGCAATATAGTCTTAAACTATATAAAGTCCAATGCATTGTAGCAATTATATGTTCTAACCCTAGAATCAAAGTTCATTGTTCATCTTGAACAATGTGTTCCACTCATATGAAATGTGCTAGTGGAAAATTTTCCAGAATGGCATCATGATCATCTATCGATAACCTCAATTGTCGCTGTTTTTTTCTACTCTTCACTTGCTTCAACTCCAATCGAGTTGCTATGACCAAGTGACTATATTGGGCATAAATAACCTCTCTTTGGTAATCTTGAGAAATAAAATGATCTTTACATTTATTTACCTCTTCAAAGAAATGTCCCATTAACACCATTGAACCGATTGGATATGTATAATTTGATGGATCATTATACTCTTACAACAACGTGGATTTAGACAGTGCATTGTACTAAATAATAATGCACCTTTTCTTGATTATTTTTTGGTGCAATGACAATGAAGACATCACCTTCTCTAACCATATCAGAAACACGATCATAATCATTGTCAACCACAACCACTTAATTTTTCATTTCCATGTATGTTGAATGTTGGTTCTCTTATGATCTTGCTGATTTAAATTGACCAGCACAACCATATGAACATACCTCATGTTATTTAAAAGTGACCCTTAGTTTCAACAATTAATTATAAATAACATTAAAACAATTCTAAACAAAACATGTATCAAGTGTTCGATCATCACTGATGTAGAAATGATACTCTTTAATCACCTCACGATTATTTTCATCACTATCAAAACCATCAATATCAAGCTTTGCATGTCTATACAAACTATGCACAAATATAGATACTTGGTCTGAATGATAATACTCACTTTGTATCTCCTTTTGTGGACTAAACGTGTAATTCTCAGCGAAGTCAACCACTGATAGTATTGTTCCTTTTGGGAACACATTATGTGATTTCTTGAACTGTAAATCCTGCCATCGTGCTATATGACAGTGCTTAACATATTTGTATTTTTGCACCCTGAACTTATCCATAAAATATGTCACTAAAATGTCGTCATCAATTAAAGTGATATTTTTTGATGTTGTGCTTGAATCTGCAATAGGAGTGTAAGTAACATTTTTGTATCGCTTCCAATTCAGACTGAGATTTGATAGTCTGAGATCATTAGGATCAAGGGGATACTTGCATCGTAGAGTGCCAAATGAGAACATTCTGGGAATTTTCTTTCACCAACACATTATCTTTTATAAAATAATTCATTATTCTCTTGTGCACATAATATCTTCGATAAAAACTCACGAACACTTGAAGGAGAGGGGTCATTTGACCAATATTTTATGCCAAAATTTACAAATGTCTCATAAAATAATTGGAATTATACATGGTATTGAAAAAAACATGTGTCTCAAACAGTGATAGGCCTGACATACCATGGTTTAATATTCACAAATGTGCTAATGGAAACCTTCACATCAGTATTAATCTCCATAAATTTCTAGAATAATTCTACTTTATTGACCTGTGTTATATGTTTGGCATGAGATTCATAAATTCCCTTAGATATATGACGTCGCACAGTGTCATTTTCATTTGGCGACACATAAGAATTCAAATCTCAAAACTCTTTTACCCTATCCCTCACACCATCAAGAAGTATATCATGATATGGAAGCCTGCAGATAGTAGCCCAACATGAAAGTTCATCATTCTCATCTAATTGAATTTTAAATTTTGTATGCCTCCATAAACTTTTTCTTGATGTTTAAATTTTTTTTGAAGTTGCTGACATCAACCAACTTGATGAAGTTTGTTTCACGACTACACCTGTTAAAAATTCCCTACAAGCATTCTTTTCAACTTGAGATCACTTTTTGGCTACTGTGGCAAGTGCTGATGTCACATTTTTTGATACCATTTCATTTGAAAAAAACCTCTTTCTCACTTTTAATGCCCAATAATTCCACAACATTTCTGAGAGATTTGTGATTTAAAAATCTACGTAACATCTAAGCTTGTGCTATGATAGATTTACCTTCAAAAATATGTTTCAACCCCCAATTTATTTGATCTCGAACTGTCCTCTCAGCCATTGGTGGTCCCAATTCTTCAATTTTAGTTGGATCCATATTTCTAGAAAGTTGTAGTTGTATACAAGGTTCTTGGAACTTCCAATTAATTGTAGTGAAATTTGACAAGTGGTAGTATCTTCTTATGGTTCTGATGTTGTCCCTACATAAAAACCAATATTAAGTTCTAATTTGAAATTGACATATACATATTTTTAATTTTAAACTATCTTGAACTACAATGTTTTAAAAATAAAATAAAAAATTGAAATTGAAGAAACTATTGACACATCAGTGAGATCGATATCAATATTCTCTTGGAAATTTGTGTTTTCAATATTCTCGTTGACAAGTTCCTCAAAATTTCTCATTTCCTCGTCATTGTCATTCACCTCTACAGCTCTTTCATGATGCTCTACCTCCACATTTATTTCATGTCTTAATCTTTCCTTTTCCTCTCACCTTTTTTTTGTAATCTCTCATTCTTATCTGCTGAATCAATTCTTTTTCGGTCATGTCTTGATAGGAAATTCCTTTAGTTTCCCATGTTCACGAAATTGGAAACCTAAAATCCAATTCTATTTGGAACAAATATCCCAAAAAACATAAAGACTTCAGAATAAGTACTTCATGCTTTCAATAAGACAGAAAATTAAAAAAATTATTAAATTCATAAAGACATTTTGCAAAAATACTTCATGCCTTCATAGAGACATTTTGCAAAAATACTTCATGCCTTCATAGAGAAATTTTGCAAAAATACTTCATGCATCCATGCACCCAAAAAATCTTCAAAAAAAATTTCGCCAAAAAGTATTTTGCACCCAGGAAAACTTCCAAAAAAAATTTTGCCAAAAAAATTTCGCACCCAGAAAAAATTAAAAAATATTTTTTGCCAAAAAGAATTTTTCACCCAGAAAATATTTGCAGCTTGGCAAAAAAATAATTCGGACCCTTGCACCTTCACAATTTTTGGACCCTCGCACCTTCGCAATTTTCGCTCGTTCAAAATAGTGTGTGGAATTAATCTTTCGAACGAGAGTATTTATATAGAACTCTCACCTGAAACACTGCATCAGCCAAAAATCAAATGTTTCAATTAAAATTTAATAAAATCTCATCCAAGATTTTAATAAACTCTCATCCAAGAGTTTATTAAACTCTCAGCTGAGAGTTTATTAAACTCTCAGACAAGAGTTGGCCTTGGGTAAACTCTCGGGTGCAAACTCTCGACCGAGAGTTTTTTAAACTTTCGGCCGAGAGTTTAGCCACACCGTTAAGTGTAGCCTATGGTGGTTTAAAATATTGGTTGAGAGTTTAATAAATTTTTCACCCAAGAAATCATCTCGGTCGACAGTTTCTGGTCAACGAAAAACCCAGAAAAATTTTCCGTTTTGAGGAACGTGCAACTTTGGAGGGGTAGAACACCTACAAAAACAAAATGTTATCTTTCAGACATAGTACCATTAGATTCATCTCTGAATCTAGTTTCTAATGATGTAATATTTGTGGAGTTTCATTAAAAATTTCAATTTGTTATTAATTTTATACTAAACTGTGTCACTATGGAATTTCATTGTTCTGAAAATTGCACTAAATGAAATTTCAATAAATTAAAAATGGGAACACCAAAAGAATAAAAAAAATAATATTGCAATTCCTCTCCCTATCTTCTTCAAAAGGGTATTCTCATTTTTCTTATTGATGATCACATTGAAAAGAAAATCTAGGGCTCATAAAATGTACTGAAACATCACCTTTTTTTTTTCTTCGTCCATTTCAAAAAATAATAAAAAATAGTGATTTAATCTGAAAATTACCGAAAAATAGTCAGTGCACTAGTGTAATCTATGTATATTATGATGATATGGTTTATTTCCAAAAAATGAATAACCCTCCCTTAAAAAAGTTAGGGTTCAAAAAGTGACTATTTATGTTTGCCTGAAAATTTCAAGCATATGCAGTTAGTAAACAACAAATTTACCCATGTATATGTCAATATTAAAAAAAACAAAAAATGAGTATGGAGGTAAGATAATTCTCTACAAATATTGTTTTTATGTCAAAACATAATTTCCATTTAAAATATGAGTTTAGTGGAGTCGAAGTTGAAAAAACATAGAAAATTACAATTTTCAACGTAAAAAAAGGGCAAAAAGTGTTTCCCAACTTCACATATTCACTAACCTAAATTTAGTGCAGAATTGAATGAAACAACAGGAAGATCAACGTCGCAGTGAAATAATTTCTGAAGAAGCCATAGAAACAAGAAATCGACAACTACGAAATCAATCAATTTAAGATTATCTCAGTGAGTGGAATAACTTACCTGTTGAAGATTCCACATGGGAGGATGAGAATTTTATAAAAAAGCAGCCAGAAATAATCAAGCGTTGAGGGAAACACTTGTTGGAAGGAGAGAGGCATGTTAGATCCCTATAATACTAGTGTATCCCCTTATTGTTGTTAGTGTAGCTCCCTTATTGTTATTATTGTACCCCTATAGCCCCCATATTGTTATTATTGTGCCCTTACATTATTATTGTTAGGTCAGATAGGATTATATTGTGACCCCATGCACTCTTATATAGAGAAATGAGGTTTTATCATTTGAACCATCAAAGAACTATTCATTTATGTAATGTAAAGGAGGTTGCCCCCTCGAAGTGGCTTATTTCTAAGGTGTTGATTCTCTTTTCTTCTATTTTTGGAGTTGTTTTCATAAAAAAAAGTAATATTGTTGATTGATTCGGGTAGTACCCATAATTTTATTCATTATAAGGTAGCCAAGGAATTAAATTGATTTCTATACCCAGAACCAGAGTGTCAAGTGATGGTTTCAAATGGAGGAACTATAAATTGCTCTGGAAAGTGCCATAATATCAAGCTAACCATGGGGGAATTATGTATTGAATATTCAAATTCTCTCCATTCCAATGGGTGGTGTTGATGCTGTACTAGGAGTACAATGGTTACAATCTTTGGGGATGGTAGCTATTAATTTTTAAGAACTTTTCTTGAAATTTTTTTCAGAAGGAAACGAAGTTAAATTACGAGGTATCACGGGGAAGTCGAGAAAGATAATAAGCTCTAATGTAATGAAAAAGCTTTTGAAGAAAGAAAAATGAGGTGTAATTTCACAATTATGCTCACTAGAGGTTCAAACATCAAAATCATCTATTTCTCCATATTTCCAAAAAGTCTTGGACAATTATTCCAAGGTGTTTGAAACTCCCAAAGGACTCCCACCTATTCGTGATCATGATCATGCTATTCATTTGATTCTAGGAAGTGTTCCTCCAAACATCATTCCTTACAGATATCCTTATGCCCAAAAGAGTGATATTGAACGTATGGTTGCATAAATGCTAGAGGTTGGTATAATTCAACCTTGTCAAAGTTCTTTCTCTGCTCCAGTAGTATTGGTACACAAGAAGGATGGATCATGGCGTATGTGTCTAGATTATAGGGAGCTCAACAATCTCTCTATTATAGATAAATTTCCCATCCCCATCATTAATGAATTATTGGATGAATTACATGGAGAAATTTACTTCACCAAGTTCGATCTGCGTTCTGGATATCATCAAATTAGAATGAAGACTGAAGACATTTCGAAAACAACATTCATAACTCATGAGGGTCATTATGAAGTTTTGGTCATGCCTTTTGGCCTTACTAATGTACCGTCCACATTCCAAGGTTTGATGAATTCCATTTTAAAACCCTTTCTTAGAAAATTTGTGTTAGTAATTTTTTATGATATACTAATTTAAAACAAGTCTCAGAAGGATCATGTTCAACATGTTGACATAGTGCTCAAACTATTGGAGGAGAAACATTTATATGCAAAAACCTGCAAATGTTCCTTTAGAGTACAAGAGGTGGAATATTTTGGTCATATTGTATCTCATGAGGGTGTTAAGGTAGACCCTAACAACATTAAATCTATTAAGGAAGGGAAAATCCCTACAACCATAAAGCATCTTCGAGGGTTTCTGGGGTCAACCAGGTATTATCGCAAGTTTGTTAAAAATTATGGGAGAATATCGGCACATTTAGCATCATTCTTGAAGAAAGATGCATTTTCTTGGACTCTAGAAGAATCTAAGGCCTTTGAACATTTTAAAGAGGCAATGTGCTAAACACCAATCTTAGCTACTCCAAACTTCACAAAAACCTTTATTGTGGAATATGATGCCTCGAGAAATGGAATTGGTGCAGTTTTAATGCAAGAAGGAAGACCCATTTTTTTTTAAAGCTTTCCAATCAAAGGAAAGTATTTACTGAAACCTATTTCTGAGAAGGAAATGTTGGAAATACTACATGCACTAAAGCAATGGTGACATTACCTAATGGGAAGACACTTCAAGGTGAAAATGGATCATGACATTCTTAAATACTTTTTGAAACAAATATTATCTTCATAAGAGCAACAAAAATGGGTGACAAATATGTTGGGTTATGACTTTGAAATTATCTACAAAAAAGGAAGAAAAATGTTGTTGCAGATGCACTCTTAAGAAAGGATGAGGATGTGGAAGCATTACTTGGTGATTTCTATTATCTAACTTGAGTGGATAACCGAAGCAAGGGATGAATGGAAGAATGATGAAAATGCATGGAAACTCATTCAAAAGTTGTAGCAAGATCCCATTACATATGAAACATTTAGCTGGAAAATTGATTCATCATGGTACAAATATTGCTTCTATATTTTTAAGAATTCCCAACTCAAACAAAATATTCTTTTGGAATTGCACACCTCTCCCTTTGGAGGGCACTCAGGATTATTAAAAACTTATGAAGATCAAGAAAGAATTTTTTGCAATGGCCTTAAATTTGATATTCAAAAGTTTGTGGCAGAATGTTTGGTTTTCCAATAAAATAAAGTTGAGAAAATTAAGAGCCCAGGTCTGTTACAACCTTTATCCATTCCAACTCAATGCTGGGAGGAGGTTTCAATGGATTTTATCACATGTTTTACCCAAGTCTGAAGGAAAAAAATACCATCATAGTGGTAATTGATAGACTCACCAAGTATGTACACTTTTGTGCATTATCTCATCCATCTAAAGCCAGTACAATTGCTACTGCATTTATGGAAACAATTAAAAATCTACATGGAAACCTAAAGATTATTGTAAGTGACAGAGATCCCATTTTTACAGGAAATTTTTGGATAGAATTTTTTTCTTGTTTTGGTACTCAATTAGCTCCTAGCTCATCATATCATCCTCAATATAATGAAAAAATTTAGATAGTGAACAAATGTTTGGAAGAATATTTTCGTTGTTGTTGGGGCCTTTGTTTTGGACAATACAGTTTTGAGTTGCGGAAGGATAGGAGCGAAAGGAACAGGTGGTAGAGTGCAATCAAGAAAGGAAACGAGCCGTTGTGGTTGCGGAAAACTTGAAGACAAATGGAAAATAATAGGCATGGGACATCACATATGGCAGAAACGAGAGACAATGAACAAGCATAAGAACTCCCAAAAATAGATCCAATGGCAGAAAAGAGATAGAAGGCAGCGGAGTGCAAGGGGACAACTAAGCGGAAAAGGGGAAAATACTGACAGTGTCAGTTGGAAGGAGCAGACAAGAAAGGAAGGAGTGACTCCGAGGGGGTTAGAGGTAGATAGAGGATCAGAGTCTAGGGAGAACTCTACGAAGATTGTACGTAGTGCGTTGTGATGTACTGAACTCTGCGGAGTATGTTATGTAATGTTTTGAGTTGAATTAATATAAAAAAATTGATGATGTGTTGTGTCTTATGGAATATATGTCAGTTGTTGATTATTGTATGTTTGGTTGTTTTCAAATTTTATTTTTATGTTCAGATTGTGTATGGATGAATGATAACTTGTATCTCAATTGATAAATGATAAACATGATCTGTATGAAGTATTTGATGACTTGTTGTTGATAATCTATCTTTCGTATTAATGGTATAGTTTCTAATTCAATTAAGGTCACTATACGCCTCGGGTGAGACTCCTTTCTCTCTTGGGAAAGGTGCAAATGCCGACGTTGTCCTAGAATACAATGGAATCTTGTTGGCTCTAAGCCTGAACCTGGGTCTTTCCTAGAGACCTCCTTTTCCGCCAACAAATGATTCTGTTGTTGGGACCTAAAAACTTATCTAGAAGCTAGATCATGGTATCGAGGATCTATGAGAGAGAATTGCGTAGTTGGTGGGACAATCATGTAGATCATTTCATATCGCAACAAGCGGAGCTTTGACAATAAAGGGAAAAGATTGTCAAGGATCAAGTTATGTTTTTTGACTTGACGAGCGATTTGTATGAAATTTTTTGGGGAAAATTTCTTGAGGAGCTCCAGAACTGGTTGCGAAGGCTCCAGATCAAGTCACTTCCTGGAGGATTGCATTGATCTTGTCATAGTTGGACACATGAATATTTAACAGCTGCATCAGTTAGATACATACTTTATCCAAGTAGTATATTTTTGGGTACAAACTACCTTGGAGGGGTGCATTGTAGATTTTACAGTCGAGTGCTATCAATATTTTACAAAAGCAGAAGATATATTTAAATATAGGTTGCGGGGAAAGTTGTTGAAGGACGTCCCATTGTGGATTAAAGCGTTAATGGAGGATGAGGGCCTAATGTTGTTCCAAACTCCCGAAATGGAGACTTAAACCTCCAGTACTAGGGGAAGGAGTGGAGGGAAAGATGCTACGAAAAAGGAAAAAGGGGGAATAAGGATATGGACGTCGAAACCTCTTGTAGGTTGAGAGAGCTGAGAGCACATCGGAGGGTGTAGATAACTGAGACGTGGTGGGAAAGGGATATACAAGAGCTTGAGAATCAAGAAAGGAATTGACAGAGAAAGGAAGAGGCGCCGCAGATGACAGAAGAAAGAGAAGGATAGGTGGGACCCAAAGGAATGGAAGGGTCCATCAAGGAAGTTAGGCAAATTCATAGGAGCCCAACCTAAAGAGAGAAGGGAAGGAAGTCCAGTAAGGATGAGGATGCATGCCCTGGGGAGGAGTCTGATGTGGAGTTGCATGTTGTGATGGAGCAACTATTCTGAGAGAGGCCGACAACCATAACACAAGGTAACCTTATTCCCCAAGTTTCAAGTAGCACTAGTCCTAACCTTCCCCTTGTAATTTACCATCCACCTGATAATTTCTTGATAAATTTATGAGAGTCTAGAAAGTTG
This sequence comes from Pinus albicaulis, assembly GCA_034641835.2. Classification (NCBI taxonomy): domain Eukaryota; kingdom Viridiplantae; phylum Streptophyta; class Pinopsida; order Pinales; family Pinaceae; genus Pinus; species Pinus albicaulis. Next base: position 172,854,191 of record CM076571.1, read on the forward strand.
TGTAGTATTCAGTCCAAAGTATAGATAATAGCTAGGAATAGTACTTGCAGCAAAATCTCTCAGCGAGGAAGTAGAGGTTTCATATTGGTACCACCAACACAAGTAAATATGGCAGGATCATTTACCCGATACTCTAAATTTTTCAGAAAAGGTAATGATGATGTGGAGTAGCATTGGTATCTATGTTAAGCAATTTGGAGAGCTCGAAAAATGCCAGATGCAGTCAAATTAATTGAATTTAAAACTACATCAAGAGAAAGAGATTTACATTGGTTTATCAAATGATTAGAGGTACACTATAACCCAGCAATAGATGATGTTAAGAGGGAATTCGTCCAAGAATTCAAGCTACCTCAGACGAATCATAAAGGATTCTCTAAATTATAGGAAATTAAACAGAGGGAAGGAGAAACAACCTGGGATCTTATGAGAAGTTTTAAATACGCAATTGGAAAACTAAGCCACCCAATTAATCCAAATGATCATTAGGACTGGTTCAGTAAATAACTCCTACCATTGATAAGGACACCTTTGACCCAACAAAATATTGATACCCTTCAATATGAATTTGAGCAAGCAATGAAAATAGAAGCAATGGTTGGATACCCGCAGAAGTTCAGAGGGGAAGTTTTGCAAGATTTTTCCATACTGGTACTGCAACATCAAATATCCAGCTTGATGGAGAAACTAAAATATATTCATCCAGTGCGACTTGCACGATCCAATGTATGGTGTACCCATTGCTTGATGGAAGGAAATGTAGTTACGGAATGCCTGAGGTTGTGGGGAGCCAATGTTGGGACTTCAGTGGCCAGAGCATAGGGGGCCCTATCAGTTAGAGGAGTTGCACAGGTAAAGACTCAAGGGTTATACCAACCACAACCCCATTTCCCAGGATTTCCTAATCAACAGAATCAGACTACAACAGAGTGCTGTGAAATATGAAAAGGTATTGCTCATCCTCCACGATTGAGTCCAATTCTGCAAAAGTATTCAAATGTTCCAAACAATGTTTATTTTGAGTTTTGTGCATCAACAACTCATCATATAGAACAATGAGGAGCCCTGGATGCACTGGAAGATCGATTAGATAGATCGTCCTATAGAGTAAATGAGACTCTAAGAGGACGAGGATGGGGAGGAATGAGAGGTAGTATAATTAGAGGGAGAGGACTTGTAAGATGTTATAATTGTGATCAAGAATGTCATGTAGCGAGGGAGTGTCCACTACCAAGGAGACCATGGTGTTCCCAATGCAGAGTGAATGCACATGCTACTGAAGACTGCCCGAAGTTGATCAAGAGGTGGGAAGAAAGAACAAGGTAATGAGGAGACAACCTGGTTAATGTAGAGCCAAGGATAGTAGAGACTCAGCCTCTTCCAAGTGTAGCTATAATAACTAGATGAGGGAAGAAAAAATGTGAGGATGCACGAGAAACGGACCCGATAAATTTAGTCAAACTTGCATCCCCAAAGAATATTTTTAGCCTAGATAGACAGAAGAAATACTTTAAAGAAGCAATTGAAACATTCGCAAAGCTAGGTCCCAGTCATAAGAATATTGAGCTGCTGCCACCATCCAAGGAAGGAGAGAAGATGATCACTATAGGGACATCTATAGAATAATGGTCCGACTATTCCTAAAGATTGTGAATAATGGACAGATGTTGGAGAAGTTGAAGAAAAATCTAGAGATGGTAGTCCAAGGAGGATCAGGGCATGAGGACTCAGCTAACACCAACTCATCTAAGAAATATATAAGAAGGATAAAAATAAATAAGAGGATAACTAGAAAAGAGTTCCGTATAAATTCTCAATTTGTGGGATTCCAAATAAGGAACACAATGTTAGATCTCAGATCATATGTCAACATCAAGTCTAGAAAGACATGGGAAGCACTGGGAAAGCCAAAGCTATCATATTCACCCATACAGCTAAGAATGACAAATCAGTACTGCATTGTACCAATAGGGAAGTTGGAAGAAGTTGAAGTTGATGTTGCGGGCATAAAAAATTATATGGACTTTGAAGTAATAGATATCATGGGGGACAAGGACCCCTATCCTGCCTTTCTGGGAATAGATTGGGCCTTTGACAATTATGCAGTTATCGATTTGAAGAAGGATATGATGGTATTTGAAGACGGTGAAGTCAGAGTGGTCCAACCACTAGATCCATATCAAGGGCCCCGATACACAGAAAATGTCAAAAACAGAGAAGACACAGAACTTCTAGATCAACTCTACCAAATGAAAACAGGCAAAAGAGAAGATTACATTAATCCTACAGCAGGAGGAACAATAATTTGGAGGAGTTCTCAGAGTTCTGACATGGGATCAGAAGTGGCCTAGGATGATTGACAGCAAGGAGGATATGAAATGAACTCCAGAAGATGTGCCATTGTTCGTGGAGTGAACTGGATTGGCACAGAGGTAAGGGAATACCAAACTCTAACTAATATGAAAATTGTGAATACATTCATTAAGAAAGTTGAGGACAAGGTGCAAATAAAACATAGAGTTCCTCTCATGGATGTAGCATTACAATCCACTTCAGCAAGATTATGGGCAACCCATCACAACTCTCTCGATAGGTGGGAGGATGTAGCCAAAGCATTAAGAACTAGATTTTAGGTGGCTTTAGGACCACAACCAAAGGAAAAGTATCAAGGAGACTCAAATCCATTAGTACACCTAAAAATCTGTGAATGTAAGTAGAGAAAGGAGGAATACCCAGAATATTTATGGGTACATAACTTCATTCATTCACTAGACACTATTCCCAAATATTGGTACCTGACAAAGGAAAAGAAGAGAGAAACAAACACCTGGGATACAATTGCAGAAAGATTTACTTAGAGTTTTTCTTTCATAAGAGTTACGGAAAAATTTACGGAGACCCTACAAGCAATTAAAATAATATTGCTTTTTCTAGAGCTTGAGGGAAATGAGGAGATGCCCATTTCAGATTAGAAAGACAAAGAATCAGTAGCATGCAAAATGAGAGACCAGGAGATAGATGATGATGATTTAGAAAACCTTTGACTTCTATCTTTTGAAGAAAAGGAAGGAGAACAAGAAATACAAGAGGAACTAACTACCAAAGGATTACACCTGTTACCCCTGAAGACAAAGAAATAGAACATTGGGAGACAAGAAAATGTCAAGATCGCATCCATAGGATATTATTGGGATACAGAAAACACAAAAGAAATTTTTGATCTCCTACAAGAATACGAAGATCTATTCCCATATTCAGTGGCAGAACTAAATGGAATTAAAGGAGATTTGGGGGCGATGCACATAGTAAAAAAACCTGATGCCAAGCCAGTAAAACATAAACCTTACTGCCTGAATCCGAGAGTAAAAGAAAAGGTTAAAGAAGAAATAGAAAAAATGTTGAATGCAGGCTTGATCTTTCCAATTGAGGAAGAAAAATGGGTCAGCCCAATAGTAATACAAAGTATAAAGGAAATATCCGAAATTAGAGTATGTGTAGACTATAGAAGTCTAAATAATGCATTTATTCATGACCCCTTCCCAACACCATTTAGTGACAAATTTCTAGAAAATGTGGTGGGAAATGAAGCATACTCATTTACGGATAGCTTCTCGAGATATCATTAGGTATAAATAGTAGAAGAAGATAAAAGAAAAACCACTTTCATAACAAAATGGGGATCATATGCCTATCATGTCGTGCCTTTTGGGTTAAAGAACACACCAACTGTATTTTCAAGGATAGTAATAGAATCCTTTAGAGACTATATTCATAAGTTTCTAGAAGTATATATGGACGATTGGATGGTGTATAGTTTATTGAAAAACCATGCAAGTATTTTAAGGATAATTTTTGAGAGGTGAAGACAACTTCAAATCTCATTGAATCTCAAAAAATGTATTTTTGCAGTACCATCCAGAACAATGTTGGGACATGTTGTTTGTAAGCAGGGTGTATGTGTGGACCCCGTAAAGGTGGCAGTAATTGTGATATGGACACCCCAAAAAATGTTAGGTGTGGAGCGATAAAAAGGTGTCTTTGTAACTCCTAATTACCTCACATTAATTGTCAACCCAGGGACGACTTTTTATTCCAAGAGTGTACTCAGTCTGAGGCGGCTATTTACTCAAGAGTAATGTTTTGCAGTATAGTGCTTAAAATCCAAAAGTAAATGAAAGCTAGAAACAAAATCTAATTGGAACAACAAGAAACTGAAATGTTCTAAACTAAATCATTCATTCGGAAAAATAAGCAATGTATCAGTCAAGGATTCGACAACAATAGCCCATCCCTTTGGAAACTGATGTAACCAAAAGTAATCAAGGAACAGATCATCAATCTGGGGACTAGACAACAAATGCCAATGCCCACTACAGTTTCAGATCGTTCTGCACACCAAAGCAAAGATAATGCGAATAACAGGAAATGGAACAGCAGATAAGAAATGAACAGCAAATCTGGAATGGAACAACAAACGAACAGCTAAGTCTCGCAAGTCGTAACCAAACTTAATCTATTAACCCAAATGCATTCTTCGCAATCAAATAACAATCTTTCACTCTTAAGGCGAATCAAGCAGAACACACTAATGGAACAGCAATAACTATTGATAAATTATGAACAGCATTAATAAATCATATACGCACACAACACGCTGGAAGGCTAAATACAAATGCGTAATAGCTTAACACAGGCACACATTAATAGTAATCTGAGTCTGATACCGCAAGTATTAACCCTGATTAGAAAGGGTAACGATTACAATTCATAATGGAACCACAATGTCAATTGAATAGCAATCGCATGAAGTATAAACCATAGACAAATACAGTAATACCAGCTTAAGAAGGTTACAGCTTGGTTACTCTGCAATTAAACAGCAATAACGTTATGTGGAGAACAGCAATGTTACATTAACAACTTTAAAGGAATAGCAATACGTTAGAATGCACATTACGATTTTCTTGTTGCAGAGAACGAAATAGGAAATATAACAGAGCTGTAATAAAACACACCATATTACCAAATAAAACTGATAAGCAAAACCACGCAGAAATCAAAGGGATAATATACAGCGGCAAGTGTCCTCCGGGGCCGGGCCCTTAGCCTCCAAGGGAACACCGCCTTAAGTTAATCCAGACGCAAAGATGAGAGAACCACCAAGCTTATATTAATGCATTGGACAGAAGTACAATGAACCAGTTCTCACAAGACTCAATAATCAGAACTGATGTTTAATAGAAAATTACATAAAAACGTATCTCCAAATCATCCCCCTACACAATACGTGCTTCTCCTTTTATAATCAGAAGGAGGAGAAATTGAATAGTAAATACAATCTTCCCATAACAATATTGGATTTCTTCCAACCAATTGATCAACAAGAAAATAGATTTACATCCATCTTTCAATAACAACAAGTCGAATTTGGCTTTTTAGCTGAGATTTGGAGGACGGCCGCAACAACAGAACTGAGAAAATCGTGCTTAAAGAACTCTGCGAATCTCTCAACACAGGCTGAATTTGGGCAAACCGTTCTTTGTTAAAGTTAATTGGGTCCGTTCTGGACAAAACCCATGTTCCGTATTTTCCAGATTCGTCTTCATTTGCTCAGAATATCAACCGCAAAAATGTCACTCCTTATTCCAGCGCATTTCTGAGTTGGCACTTTTAATGATCAAATCTTCAATCTGGAAATTATCTTGGAGGCTAAAAATGGTGAACAATGTTATAACCAACTTATTAAAACTATCATTGATAAAATAATTCATAATCATCAATTTATTAGAAATAAAGGAAGATAAATAATTTTCATCCATAAGAGCATAAATCATTTATAAAATGGATTTAAATGATAAATTATAACAAATGATATAATAGAGAAGAGTAAAAATGGATGAAATAAGTGTTACAAAGTGGTTGTATTCACGGCCCAACATTAGGCACTTGAGATCACTACTTGGACATAGATGATACTACATAAGGTATTTTTGCAACTATGCTAAAATCACAGAATTGCTGGAAAAGTTGTTATGGAAAACAAAGAAGTTCATATGGAATGATGAATGCTCCAAGGCATTGGGCACATTGAAGGAGAAACTAGAAATTGCACCTATATTGGCTCATCCAAACTGGGATAAACAATTCCATGTACACATTGATGCTTCAAGTATTTATTTTGGAGTGGTGCTAGCTCATCCAGGAGAAACCTCCATAGACCACTCGGTGTACTTCGTAAGCAGAAAGTTATCAACGGTAGAAAGGAACTACACAACATCAGAGAGGAAATCTCTTGCAATGGTATACTCTTTACAAAAATTCCACCACTACTTATTGGGAGGGAATTTCAAATTCTTCACAGATCAGTCGAAACTAATATATTTATTAAACAAACCTGTCCTGGAGGGAAGAATCTGCAGGTGGCTTCTACTATTCCAAAAATTTACTTTCGAAGTCATAGTAAAGTTGGGAAGGCTAAATGTTGGTCCCAACCATTTTTCATGATTGGGAAATGGAGAAAATGGAGGACCTCTTGATGATCAACTATCGGATGCTAATATTTTCCAGGTAGAAGCCATCCTAGATTATCTGGAACAAATAGCAACATACTTAGCTATAGGACAACACACAATGGAATACACAACAACTCAGAGAAGTCACTTAGTAGTTAAAGTAGCTGAATACCAACTCATAGCCAAACAATTGTACAAAGTGGGTTTGGATCATATACTATGAATATGTGCATTAGATTACGAAAGAACAAAAATATTGTGGGAGTTTCACAATGGAGTTGCGAAAGGCCACTTTGGTGCAAAACCTACCGAAAACAAAATAATGCAAGTAGGATTATGGTGGCAAACCATGCACAAAGACAATAAGGAATATGTGAAGAAACTGGATGTCTATCAAAGAACAGGGTTACCATCACATCGCGATGAGCTTCTCCCTACAACCTTTAAGGGCTATGGAAGCATTTGAAAGTGGGAAGTTGACTTCATAGGACATATTGTACTGATTGCATGACACGCAAGAAGGATAGATCATCATTGCAACTAACTACCTCACAAGATGGGCAGAGGAGGCACTAGTAAAGGATTGTAAAATAGAAATAGTAGCGAAATTTGTCTTTGAAAAAAACTTTAGCAGGTTTGGCTATCCAAGGAGCCTAACGAGTGATCAAGGCACACATTTCATAAATGCTACAATCAAATCATTGCTAGAGAATTTTATGGTACAACACCACAATAGTAGCCCTACCACCCATAGGCGAACGAAACTGTCGAAGCCTTCAACAAAATCTTGGAGAAAGAGTTAACCAAGATATGTAACGCTAACCGAGACAACTGGGACGGAAGGATACTAGCCACGTTGTGGGCATACAGGACCACCATAAAGAGGTTACATAACAAAACTCCATTTCAATTGGTGTACGAGAAGGAAGCAATGGTACTAGCTGAGTTTGTTATACCAAGTCCCTTAATTGCCACAAAAACAGAAATGACGAAGGAAGAATCCATCTCAACATGCCTTCATGAACTGCAAGAACTGGAAGAAGGTAGGTTTCTGGAGGATTTCCATCAATCAGTACAGAAACAAAGACAGAAGGCCTAGCATGACCACCACATAAAGCGTAAAACATTTCATATTTGTGGTAAGGTACTGCTCTATGACAGCAAATTCCAGAAGTTCCGAGGAAAAGTCATAATGCACTGGATGGGCCTGTACTACAACATAAAGATCAAGGACTCAGGAGCAGTCAAGCTAGTGCAACTAGATGGAGAGATACTTCAAGGATGGGTTAACGACACACACATGAATCCCTATCATGAGTAAGCAACAAAACCTTTTATTTTTAACAACTCTCGCACCCGAGAGGAGTCAGCAGATTAGAGTCAATAACTCTCTTGCAACCGATATGAGTTGTAGAATATTTTATGTTTTGTTCCAATAATAATCATTTCAAATCAATAGAGTAGGAATATTTTATATCATAATCCATATGTTGCACAAACACAACCATCAACCTGTTGCGAAATGGAGACCATATCGCAACCAATTGTGGTCGGGGTGGGGGGGGGGGAGTTCTATAGTGTTATAGTTCCCAAGCATGTCAACCATCATTCATTCATAATGAGGCATCATAGTGGTGTCAGTCCATAGGATCACCCAAAATTTGAAAAATAAATTCTATAATTAGTAACTCCCATATCGTAATAAAGTTTCCACATTAAGCTATAATTATTGGCCATCACGTCTACCCAACTTTCGAAGCTACCATCAACACTATCAAATTCCACCTCACCTAAGTAACTAATCACACGATTATAGACGTGGGGAGTACAGTAAAATTAATTAGTTATGGCTTTACATCAGCATCGTCCGTGCCAATAGTCCTACTTAATCTGCATGGAGGAGGGAAACAACAAAGTTACAGAGAGTTATGAATTACTAGAGAAAGAAACTGCTGTAGCGGTTAGCCTGACTTCAACAAAAAAATCTCATAATAGTAGACCAAAGGATACTTCCCTCAAGTATGGTTTGGGGTATCTCATAACCGAACTTGGATTCGGCCAGACTCTGTTAATGGCGATACATTTCAAAAAAAATCACTAAAGTTTCAAATAACGGAGGAGGTCTTTCATGCAGAGGTCTCTTCATTGCCGGGAACATCAATGGAAATAAAAAATGGGGAACCAGTGTATTCATTTGATGCTATGCTTCCCAACCCACTTCTGGGAGAGACATCGGCTGAAATAGCTCAGAGGGTTTCAAAATTGAAACTGCGGCCACTGCTAGACGAATTGGACACCCGAGTGGAGGATTTTAATAAGGTAATGGGAACTCTTGGAGAAAAAGCTACTATATTTCCATCATTTTCTAAGTTTCAAATATTTAATTTTTCATCTACATCAACAACAACCCCTGTCCTCACTGCATTACCATCCACCACATTCCGCTCTCACCCACAACCAACCATCACTCTGTTTCGTGAGAACAAGCCAACAAAAGCTTCCATCCCAACACCAAAGGGGAAAAGAGACTCGACCATGAAATCTGATCAAGTGGTCAACCTCATTGGAGAGGATCAAGCACAACTAGTAGTAACTGGAATTCCAATTCAAGAGGAACCAGAGGTAGGAATTCAGACCACCCTTTTATTACCATAATTTAATCCATCTTCATTTCTCAATGTACAATTTTCATCACCACCCAACACATAGAATTCATCACTGCACACATCATTTACGTCCAAAGACCACTCAACCCATACTCCATCCACTTCTGTGACCATCTCCAAGCCAATACCGGCAGGAGCTTTAATGGCCATTGATGCTGAGGCGAAGGTCAACTCAGGTATAATTGGAGTAATTGGGGTTAACCCAACCAAAGTAGGGAAAAGTACATTTTTAGAACTATTAATCCATGCAGGGTTATCCATTTCTGATACATCACTTACTACTTACTGGAACCTCACATAACCCATTCCAACAGTCCAATTTATTACTACAAAAGTTCCTACCCAAACCACCATCCACCAGTCATCACATTCCAAAATCTCAAGTAGCTTGGTCAAGCCAGCCCACATCTCCACAAGGACACTCAAAATGATCTATTTCCAGTGGGAAACCACTCATGGAGGGGAATCCAAGCCTAGAAATGACAAGCAGTGGCGACATGCAGAATTCGGGACCTAGAAAACTCTTCAGTTTTATACAAACAAAAACACGATAGGTAGTGAATCTACACAATGACCTCCTATAGAGATATGAATGATAGCAGGAACAAGTTATTGCACTTACTGATGAGTGCAATCAAATCTAGCACGAGAGGGAAACCCTTCAGCAGTAACTTGATCAAGTAATAGAGAACTTCAAATACCTATGGCCAACAATCACCAATATGGACAAAAGTTCACCAACGGAAATTTCATCATGTTCGATGGTTGAGTGATCACTTCTTGTGAGAATGGCATGTGCCACCTTGGGCCAAGCAAATTAGGAACTAAAAGAAGCACTTACAATGAAACCAACACTACCCGAACTTCTATGATATATATAGAAAAGGTAGCACAAAGGCAGAAATAGATGTAGAATATGAAGGAGACATTGAGAGCGACGATCATACATAAAAACTATTGGAGCAACTCCATGAGTTCTCCAACTCACTTACAATGAAGGCTCAAACTATCTGTGAGAGACTACATAAGATCATTCTTGATATAAAGGGAACATCAGACTCGGTCAGCCACACTCAACTCTATGACCAAGCCGATGCACTTGAGACACAAATTCAGCCAATCAAAGAGAGCTCGATGATGAAAAAACAACTTCTCAGGGACCTACGACACCCCGTGAAATAGAAGGTAGAAGCAATTCAACAACTGGCATCCGAGGCAGACCCCAAGCTCAGATAGATGCTCAACAACCTGCCCCAAGTGATGGATGCAACTCATGCCGACAAAGTGGTCATTGAGACAGAGCGCATAATAAAAGCATGGCAATAGGCAATCACTAAGTTCAAAAAGCTTAGGACGGAGGCGATGAGAAAGGTTCTAGAGTTGGGGCCTTTATTAATAGAGGTCCAACTAGAACAGGAGAAGCTAGAAATAAAGACAATGAAGGGAAATATGCCAGTAGCAGAAGCTAATGGAAAACAACAGACCGTTACAGAAGGAAAATATTGACTCAGGACAAGTCAATACCATGTGGTCGAGGTCTGTTGGGGACTTTGTTTTGGACAATACAATTTTGAGTGCGGAAGTATAGGAGTGAAAGGAAGAGGTGACGAGGCACAATCAAGAAAGGCAAGGATTAATTGTGGTTGCGAAAAACCTTAAGATAGATGGCAAAGAACAGGTAGGGAACGACACTGATGGCAGGAATGGGAGACAACAAACATGCAACAGATCTCTTAGAAACAAATACAATGGTGGAAAAGAGACAGAAGGGAGCGGAGCACAAGGGAACCACTGAGCGGAAAAGGGACAATGACTGACAGTGTCATTTGGCAGGAGTAGATAAGCAAGGAAGGAGTGAATCCAAGGGGGTTAGAGGTAGATAGATGATCTGAGTTTAGGGAGAGCTCTATGGAGCCTGTATGCACTATTTTGTGATGTACTGAAATCTGCGGAGTATGTTACGTAATGTTTTGAGATGAATTGATAGAAACAGACCAATATTGTGTTGTGTGCTATGGAATAGATGTCAGTTTTTTATTATTGTATCTTTGGATATTTTAAAATTTTATTTTGATGATCCGATTGTGTATGGTTGAATTATAACTTGTATCTCAGTTGATATATGATGAATGTGCTCTATTTGAAGTAATGAATGACTTGTTGTTGATAATATATCTTTGGTATTAATGTCTAGTTTCTAATTCTATTAAGGTCACAACATGCCTCGGGTGAGACTCCTTGCTCTCTTGTGCAAGGTGAAAATATCAACGTTGCCCTAGACTACAACAGAATTGTGTTGGCTCTAAGCCTGAACCCGGGTCTTGCCCAAAGACCTCCTTTTTCGCCAACAATTTGTATATGATAAACATACACAATGGGTAAAGTGGTTACCTCTGGCTGAATAGTGGTATAAAACTTCCTTCCATACTGCTGAAAAAATGACCCCATTTAGGGGACTTCATGGATATCATCCACCCTCCATCACATCATCTTTAAGAGAAAATTCTAAGGTTGAAATAGTGGAAGATCACATTGAGCATCAACAATAATTTCTCGAAATCTTAATGGATACCTCACCTTGGTGCAAAATCGAATGAAACAACAAGAAAATCAACATCGCACCAAATGAATTTTTGATGTAGGTGATTGGGTATTTTTATAGCTACAACTTTACAAAAAAATGTACCTCAAGCAATATAAGGAGGATAATAAATCATCACCAAAGTATTATTTTCCTTACAAGGTGTTGCAAAATATTGGTACTATGGCATACAAATTGGAGCTTCCTGGATCTTCACGAGTCCACCTAGTTTTCCATGTTTCATGCTTAAAGAAGGTTATAGGTGACAAGCTCCTAGTTCAAACAATATTACCAGAACTTGACGAGCAAGGAAAAATCATATTGGAACTTGAAGCAGCCACTAAAAAAAGAACTAGACAGCTATGAAATCGATCAATTTTAGAGTATCTCATCAAGTGGAAGAAATTACCCACTGAATATTCGACATGGGAGGGTCATAATTTTATACAGAAGCATGCATAACTACTCAAGCGTTGAGGACAACAATTTATTGAAGGAGAGAGGCATGCTAGGTCCCTATATTACTAGTGTATACCCTTATTGTTATTATTAGTGTAGCCCCCTTATTGTTATTGTTGTGCCCATGTAGTCCCCATTTTTTATTATTGTGCCCCATAGAAGCCCACTATTGTTATTGTTGTCCCCTTACATTGTTATTGTTATGTTAGTTAGTATTATATTGTGACCCCTTGGACTCATCTATATAGAAAGGAGTTTTTTTCATTTGAATCATCCAAGAAATTTTCATTTATGTAATGTAAAGGAGGTTTCCCCCTCAAAGAGGTTGACTTATAAGTCGTTGATCTATATTTTCTTATATTTTGTGTGCTTGTTTCATATTATAAACTAGTTGAACATAAAACCATTCAATATTTAAAATCCTCCAAGAAACTTGATATGATTGTAAACTTGATCTCTCTAAGGCATTTGATAGAATAAATCAAAGCTATCTCTTCAAAAATATTTTCACCTTTGGATTTGACAATAATTTGATCTATTGAATCAAGAGGCTTATCTCTTCATCCTCTTCTCTATTTTTATAAATGGATTTCCTACTGCACCCTTTTCAACCTCTCGTAGTATTCTTTAGGGGGATCCAATATAACCTCCCTTTTTTATTTTAGTAGTGAAGGGTCTTGATTGGGAATTCAAAGTAAAAATGAAGGAGAAAAAAATCAAAGGATCACTTCCATTGGATGATACCTTAGGTATCAATTTTCGAACTATTTAATAACCAAAAGGATTTTCTCAAAATTTGGAGGAATTCTCTCTTGCCTTAGGTATTGAAATAAAAAAATATAAATATTGATTTTTTTTCCTTAATGCACCTTTGGATATGGAAAAACATATTTTGAAGATGTTTGGTTTCCAAATCAAAAAAATTCTAACAAAATGCCTAGGAACATCACTTGTAGATAGTTCCCTCAAACTCATTTTATGGGATGATATCAACAACAAATTCAACAAACTAATTAACTAGACCTTTTGATCACTAAACTTGGAAGTAATGCTAGTCCTCCTTAGGTTGGTTATACAAGATTTTCCCATATATTTCCGCTCTTCTCTAATGGCTCCATATTTTATCTTCTACTCACTCAAGAGCTTGTAGCATTTTTTCTTGTGAGGAAGAGAAATTTTAGAAAAGAAATGAGAACTTGCATATTTGGATAAAATATGTAGACCCAAACTGAAGGGAGGCGTGGGGCTAAGAGATATTTCAACTATAGCTACAATTATGGGAGCCAATATCTAGTGGTGTTCGCTACACGAAGGTCGAGACATTTGGAAATGTGTTTGTATGAGAAAATATGAAAAGAACATTCCTACTGGGAAATGTTAGCCCCCTAATTTGCTCTCTTTTTACCATTTTCCCCTTCCTAAATCATAACCATTTACCTCTGTTTCACCACCTTTATGCACCCTCATCTTGCACCAGTCCAAGCACAGTGACATATTTCGTATAAACCTTTATTCTTCATGTTTTAATTCAATTTAGCATTAATTAAATATTTATTACATGATTTCTTACTTTTAAATCACTTTTGTAACTTATCGATATCTCCAATGGTTATTTGATAGTTAGAGTGCTTACCGTGACCGCTAATCTTAGTGCAGGATCAGATCTTGCACCATTTCCAGCACAACAGATCTTTGAGTTATATCTGAACCTCCTCGATCACCGCCTCATCTTGTGCCACTTCAGGCACGACAACGAATGATTCAAAGGCAGCCGAGACCAATCTGTGAAGGGCGAAAGCTGGTTAGCTACGACCAGTTTTGCAAAACCGTCTTATCTTGAAGGCTAAAAATAAATTCTGCATTTTTTTATGAATCAATTGAACAATTTGTTTTGGCCTTCAGCCAATAGATCTATATAATGTAAAGTGTAAATAGGACCTAGGAGGAGAAGTTCTGGGAGCAGAGTTTTTAGAGTGAAGTTGATAGGCGGTAACCGTTTGTTTTGTTATCGCCCAAATCTAGGCTGGACATTGTATTAATGCATGTATTCACCTCAATGAATTAATAAAAGGTTCTCCACCTCATGTTTCAGAAATTGTGTTTCTATTTTTAAGCTGATGAATTGACTGGTTTACTGAGCAGCATTTTAACTTAAGAGGGAAACGCACTGGTTGGCTAGGGCCCAACCAACCCAACACGTTTACCCTATTTTCTGTTTCTTGTAATTTGTGTTTATATTATTAAAGTGTGATTTAAATTTCAGCACATGTATTCCTATCTGAGTGAAAATGGATCCGTCGTGTAAAGTAGATACATTTTCTTTCCCTACAATTTACTTTCCTGCACTTGATTTTAGCTTGGCTTTCATCTGCCTAGTACAAGCAAGAGAAATGAACTTGCAGCAGTGTAATTTGGTGTGATATTTCCTTTTCCTGCAATTCTGTTAATTGGTTTTCCACCTGGTCCAAGCAGGATAAATGAACCTGCACCAGTGCATGTTGGTGTGATGCAGCAAGTTTCTTAGTCTACTTTCCACAATTTTCTTTCTTTCTTTAAATGCTTATGACATAATAGATGATTTTTTCTCTATTTATGTATTTCGTTAAGATCAGAAACATTCACTTTTTATGTGTGCGATTTGATTCGATAGTAAACTAGCACTTGAAATAATTGAACACTTGTTTTAAGGATTAAAAGCTAAGTGCAGGAAGCTCTGATATGGTGCGAGAACCAGTTTCTTGCCACAAGATCTAAGCACTCTAAACCTTGAAAATTTTGAGCCCTTGCATCAAGTAAAAAAGCCTTGAGTAAAGACACTGTTTATACCTTCTACATAAATATCTGATCTTGCACCAGTGCAGGACAGATTAATGCAAGAAGGAAATCTCTAAGGAAGCAGGTTTAGGGTCCCATCGAACAAGACTACTAAAGTGTCTCTACTAAGGGAAAACACACACTCAGTTGATTAAACAACCATTAGTGGGAGTGATTGCCTTTTATCTTTAATTATCTCTTACAAATTCATACTTCCTCATTCCAATCTTAGATTATTTTTGATGGTTCAAGTTTCCTTCTTATCTTTTGATTTGATTCTGCAATCTTTCCTTTAAAGAAAGTAGGGATTTACATTAGGAAGATTCATACCATCTTTGGCATTGCCTGTGCTTCGTATATAAGTTTACGAATCCCCTGGGTTGACAAATTAAGTGTTGAGGAGTTTGCTTAAGTGTAATTCCTGCACCCATCATTTTGGCGCCATTACCAGGGAGGCGATTTGATATGGTAAAAATTTTCTGATTATACAATAGAGGTAATTTTTCTTTATTTTTGCGGTGTTGTTTCTTTGAGGGAATTTTACTGGTGTTAATTGATTTATGACTGCATTTTTCAAAAGTTGTTTGTTATCTTTATTTTTCTCTTTCCTTTTGAAATGAATGCCCAGAAAAGGTAAGGGTTCGAAGCCTACTAAGGGCTGAAATAATTCTAAAAAAAATTTTCATATTGGGTCTCCTTGTATAAGCAGGAAGCCCAATCCAATTGAAACCCATCATGCAGGAACAATCCACCTGGATTCTGGTGATAACAACTCGGGTGTGGATCAGCCTGTGGAGAGCTAAACAAGTAAAAGGGGAACAATGGTGGACCAAGAAGATCATTTGGAAGGGACTGGTGACAACCAGGTAAGTGAAGAACAATCCACTTTTGTGTTTCCAATTGTGGATCCTGATACTATGGTGCAAATGAAGAATCTTCCATCATCAGCTCTCCCTCATTTCCATGGTAAAGTTCATGAATATCCTGACTCTTTTCTATTTGAGTTTGGTATTCTGTGTAGAAGTTATGATTGTGAAACTGATGCTCAGAAGTTAAGATTATTTCCTCTTACCCTCAAGGACTCAGCTCTACACTGGTTTATGGGGTTAGGAGGAAACACTATAACCTCTTGGGATCAGATGAAGAGAGTGTTTTTGTATAAATATCAAGAATATTTTAAAACTCGGGACATGCAGGATGAAATTTTTACAATCATACAAGATGATGATGAAATTCTTGAAGATTATCTAGAAATATTTCTGTATATTTTACAAAGGTCAAAACTTAAGCTTGATCCAAATACTATTAGAACCTTTTTTTGAAGAGGCCTTACTGATAACGCTATAAATAATTTGAATCTGTTAGGAAAAGGTGATATTTCTCAACAAAATTTTGATCAAATTTGTGAATTATGCAGGAAATTTTCAAGAAACCAATACAGATACGGTAGAGGAACTCGAAATAGAAATAGAAAAACTGAATCTACTGATGCTATGATTATTGGACTAGAAAATAAAATGGAAAATATGAAAATTGATATAATGAACACTGTTACCAAACAGTTAGACTCCTTAAAATTTCAGCAGAAACTCATGAAGGAAAAATAGTCATTATGTATTTTCTGTCCTAAATGTAGAGACAAGCATCCTCCTAAAGAGTGTCCTCTTAATCTGAAAGAAACTAATGAGTGTGTATTTGTGCAGAAGACCATATCACGGAAAAATGTCCCTCTATACCAGGACTTGAAGCTGTATTTACAGGGGGACAACCTAAAGTTGAATACTTGAATGCTATGGGAGCAAGAAGGAATTGGCCTCAGGTAGGTACATGTATAGCTTCTGAATTTTCTCCACACTATTTTGGTTATAATTCACATGCATATTCTTATCCTAACTCTCATTAGAAGTGGCAGTATGGGAATCAATATCAGCATGGGCAACCTTCTCAACCATGGTAACAAGGTTGGAGAGGGCCAACTCACTCTCCATATTCCTACCAGCCACCTATGCAATCATATCCATCTACACATGCACCTTATTCAATGCCTCAACTTCCGAGTCAGTCCACTCCACCATTTCCTTTACCTCCACCCTTTCGACCTCCTTAGTTTCCTGATCAACCTATGCCCAATCCTAATAATAATAAAATAGTGCAAATGATCTATGTAACAAAACCACCTTTATCATTCGAATACTAGTCTATTCCAGTTGGGGTTCATGATATTCAATTAAGATCGGGAAGGACTGTAACATCAAAAAATCAGAAGAAACCTATGGTGATCATTGAAGATAAAGGAGAAGAGGAAACTCTTAACCATTCTCCGAAAGTTGTCACTAAGCAACCCTTACCCTCTAAATCCTTGCCATCTTCTTCCAACCAGCCTCCCTTCCTAGAAAGGCTAGTAGTGGAAAAGAGTGAGCCTATTTCTGAGACTAGTTAGGCATCTCAAATTCGAAATATTTTTATTAAGATACCTTTGCTTCAAGCCATCAAAGAGATCCCCATTTGTACCAAGATTATTAAGGAACTCTGTCTCAAGAAACCCGGGAGGAGGATATTGGAACCCCAAACCATTCAATTTGTTGGTAGGGAAGCAGAGTTGATGACGAGATGTGTGTCTATGGAAAAATATACTGATCCCAAAATCCCTGTTGTCTTAGTTTAGATTGGTAATGTCCTTGTCTCTAATGTTATTATAGACCTGGGGGAAGCCATTAATGTCATGAATAAGCAAACCATGGATCAACTTCGGTTATCTCATCTTCGCCCTACTCCCACTGTGCTTGAATTAGCAGATAGATCTAAAATTAAGCCAGAAGGAGTATTGGACAACGTGATCATCTCATTAGATTATTGGGAATATCCTTCTGATTTCATTGTGCTTGAGCCAAAGAACCCATTAGGAGGACATCCCTTGATATTGGGTCGACCATGGCTTGCTACGACTGATGCATATATTGGATGTCGTTCCGGTGATATGTATATTTCACATGGAGATTCTAGGAAGAAAGTTACCTTATACCCCCCTACCTGATCCATTTAGTACCTTCGAGATACTTTATGGTTGGATCAAAGTAGTGATGAGTAGACTCAGTATATTTCCCTTATCCATCATTATATTGGGTCTTCACAAGAAGATGAGATTCAAGATTTTCTGAATAATCTAGACACTATGCCTAACTCTGAGCCTTTGAGCCAAATTTTCAACCTATATTTTCAAGAAAATCATGATTCTCATTCTTCTATACTGTTGCATTTGACCACTCCCTTGAGTACTCCTAAGCCTGATACCACTCTTGTTGAGATTAGCCCTGGTAAATCCTGCATATTAGTTTAGATTTGGACTCATCTCAGCAAGAGTAGATTGTGAATTTGTTGCAATACCATCTTAGTGCCTTTGCTTGGGGCTATGAAGATATGAAGGGTATCCCTCCTGAAACTTGCACACACCATATTTATATTCAGGAAGGAACCCGACTTGTCCAACAACCCCAAAGCCGAATGAATCTAGCTCAAAGAGATATTGTGAAGGAGGAAGTACACAAATGCTTGGATAGTGGTTTTATCTATCCTATTTCCGACAATCAGTGGGTCTCTCCATTAGTGCTTTTACCTAAGAAAGATGGAAGATGGTGTATTTGTATTGATTATCAAGAATTGAATAAAGCCACTCTTAAAGATTACTTTCCTCTCCCTTTCATTGATCAGGTGCTTGATACCCTTGCAGGAAAGAAATATTTCTCCTTTTTGGATGGCTTCAATGGTTATAACCAGATACAGATTGCACCCAAAGATCATGATAAAACTACTTTTACATGTCCATGGGGACATTTTCTTATAAAGTGCTTCCCTTTGGTTTATGTAATGCCCCGAATACCTTTCAAAGGGCAGTCCTGGCTATTTTTTCTGATCTAGAATTTGTAGAAATTTATATGGATGACTTTTCTGTGTTTGGTGATTCTTTTCAGGAAGCTCTCAAAAATTTGGAGAAAGTACTTTGTCGTTGTCAAGAAGCCCATATCGATTTGAGTGACAAGAAATGTAGATTAATGTGCAAAGCAGGGGTGGTGCTTGGCCATTTGATTTCTGACAAAGGTATCCAGGTTGATCCGGAAAATATTGAAATAATTTTGCATCTTCCTGCACCCAAAACTCAAAGGTAAGTAAGAGGTTTTTTAGGACATGCTGGTTACTATAGAATATTCATTGAATTTTTTTCGAAGATAGCTTCTCCTCTTTTCCAACTTCTAGCTAAGGATAGTGAATTTTCTTGGTCCACGGCTTGGTAACAGTCTTTTGAAACATTAAAGAAAAAGTTAGTGTAGGCACCAGTTTTGCGAGGTCCAAACTAGTCCCTGCCTTTTCACATTTCCTCTGATGCTTCAGATTTGGCTATTGGCACAGCTTTAGGACAAGAGGAAAATAAGCAATCCTATTCTATTTATTATATTAGTAATAATTTGTCTTCCGCTGAATTGAATTATATAATTACAAAGAAAGAGTTTTTAGCTGTGATTTCTCCAATTAATAAGTTCAGGCACTGTATTATAGGATATGAAGTATTTGTACATACTGATCATTCCACGATTAAATATTTGATGAAAAAACCATTTACAAGTGGCAGAGTGACTAGATGGTTGCTATTGTTGCAGGAGTTTAATGTTACTATTGTTGATAGACCAGGGAAATCTAATGTTGTAGCAGTTTTTCTTTCTAGATTAGATAATCCTGGTGAAGTAACTCTTGTTAATGATCATTTTCCAGATGAACATATTTTTACTATGTAAATAGATTCTCCGTGGTTTGATGATAGTGCTAACTATTTGGTCATTGGAAAAACACCACCTCACTTGTCTGCTCGTGAAAAGAGGAATATTATTCAGAAAAATGCTGCATATTCTTGGTTTCAAGAAGATCTCTTTTACACTGGTCCAGATCTGATTATCCGTAGATGTGTAAGAGAGGAGGAAGTGTTTGACATATTGAAATATGCTCATGACGAACCTTATGGAGGGCACTTCGCTGATAAGTGGACTGCATATAAAGTATTACGTGTTGGTTACTTTTGGCCTTCCTTTTTTAAGGATGCCAAATAGTATGTCAGGCGATGTGATAACTATCAAAAAATGGGCCAGCCTAATCAAACCAATGAAATGCATTTATGCCCCCAAATTATGATTGAGCCATTTGAAAAATGGGCTATGTATTTTATAGGACCAATAAATCCAACATCCTTAAGTAAAAAGCATATTTTGGTTTGTACAGATTTCGTTACAAAATAGATAGAAGCTAAAGCTGTTTCTTTTGCTACAGAAAAAGTTGTTGTTGATTTTATTTTTACTGAAATCTTTAGATTTGGTGTGCCTAGAGAAATTGTTTATGAAAATGGTCCGCAGTTTATTTCTAATCTGGTACAGGGTGTGATGGAGCAATACAAGGTCCGGCACAGGAAATCCACGTCGTATCACCCGCAAGAAAATGGCCAGGTGGAATATACAAACAAAGTGATCAAGTCCATTCTTACAAAGACAGTCAATATGCATCGAAAAGACTGGGCTGAAATATTACCAGAGGCTTTGTGGGCATATAGAAGCACTTGGAGAAATAGCACGGGACATACACCATATGAGCTGGTATATGGCAAACAGGTTCCGTTACCAATTGAGTTCCAAATCAAAACCTTCAGAACTGCAGTTCAGTTAGGACTAGATCTCTCTGAGGAAAAACAAAATTGTATTTTCCAATTAAATGAGTTAGATGAATTTCATATAGATGTTGTTCAGCAAAACATTCTAATTCAGCAGCAACGAAAAAGGTGGCATGACAAGTCTATTCAGAAAAAGCAGTTCCAACCAGGTGATTGGGTACTCCTTTATGATTCTAGATTTAAAATTTTTAAAGGGAAGTTCCATACACGTTGAATGGGACCTTATGAAGCGATCTCAGTATTCGAGAATGGAGTAGTAGAAGTCAAAACTTTTGATTGAAAAAATTCAGTATTCTTGGTAAATGGACATAGATTAAAGAAGTATTTCCAGCCACTTGCCAAGAAAGATTTTACACAGCAAGTCTAATAGAAATTCGGGACGGTAGTGGTAAATGGTAATACCAACCTTTTGATAACATGAATTCTTCTTCTTCTCAAAGAAAAAATAAATTAGAAGAAAAAAAAGTAAAGAAAAAAATGTTTTCCTGTAATTGTGAAAATCAGTTCGCTGACATGATTGCAGAAGGGTCAACCTGAAAACCAGCTTGCTGGCAGGAAGATCAAAAATTTCTAATAAAAAGAGAATTTTGCTTGATCTTTAGATATGCTAGCGACCATCGAGTAAAATTAGGTTCAGCAGGACCAACCTTTATACATTGGGGTAATTAGCATGGATATTTTTATTCAAGTAACACTTAATTCTCGCTGTAGTTATTTTTCTTACACCAGTGCAGGCAGACCTTCCAGAGAATTTTCTGCCTTTCTTCATATCCCATTTCATGATATTCCCTCAGTTTTCTTCTTCAAATCCCAGAATGATTACTCTTCCCACATTCTTCTGAATTTAACCTATCCGCTTCATAAAAATCCCACTTTACCCTTGATTTTTTTTCCCTATCCCACTTCCGTTTATCCCCTCTTGTGGTACTATTCATGGAATCCCTGTAACAAAATTCCTTCCCATTCTGAAATTTTCCCCTTTCCCACTTCTTTTTTCCCTCACGAATTCATTGTAGGATATAATAGACAAAGAGCAAACATATGCCCTGAAGCATCAAGAAAGGGCGAAGCAAATTTCCAGTATCAGTTGAGGAAGCTATGTTAGAAGTCTAGCCTATATTTTACCTAAATTCTCTGTTTTTTTTTAGACAATATGCTTGCACTAGTGCAAGCATATCATCCTATATAATAATATAAGCAGAATGGTACCAGCAGAATAGTATAGTAAGCGGTGTAAACAGATCGGTCCAAGCATGCACCTTGACAAAAGCAGAGTACAATTTGTTCTTTTCATGAGCATATGTCATAGGAAGTGGTCATCATAAAAGTTTACAAGAAGCCTTTTCACTTATTTAGGGAGTACTTGTCTATCATATTAACCAGAAGAAAATTATTTAAAGTACAAAGTGTTTTTAGTTAAGAATCATGATCATTTTTTAATAAATGTTAAAGTTTTTTTTTAATTATGAAGGAGTGCAAAAATGTTTAACTGTTTCTTGAATATAATTACCCTTTCCGCCATGATCCCAAACGTCCTTCACTTATAATTATTACCTCACGTAGTCGTTAAAAACGCTGCTGCAAGTACCAATCCCGCACGATTCTAAACATGCCATGCATCCACGACTATTTTGGTGGGATGAATCGATGATAAGACAAAAGGGAGGGTGGATGGTTGGATTTGTATCTATAAAGAGCCAAATTTTCTGGTATTGCATGAAATTTTTTTTTACTGTTCATAACTGTTAAGAAAAGATGCCGCCTATTAGATGTGAACCTTCATCCCTCAGTGAGGTAGATCAGACTGCTGAGTTTTGCAATAATCTTTCACTATTGCGAGACTTAGGCTTTCTTAATTTTTTACAGAAATTTGATGGGCACAACAGTGAAGTGACCCTACAGTTTGCAAAGAGTTTTAAAAATGGCCATGTAAAGATTGGGCCCTTGAAATTTAAAATCATGGGAAAATCGATATCAGTAGCGACGGGCTTGCAAAACACTGGTGTGCAGTACTTTAAAAATCAGAAGCTCAAGAGGAAGCGCTGGTAGCATTTCGTCGATGATAAGGACATGAAGGTAGATTGGAAGAAAGGAGTTTCGTGTAGCGCCCTACTGGGACAGTGGTGAGACCTCCTTTTTATCCTCTAGAAATTCGTGACTTGTGAGGGAAGGTACTCCCTCACCTTTGTGTATCATTTCAGGATGCTGCAACACTTTGAACTAGACCGGCACATCCGGTGGAGGATGGATTTCACTTATTTTTTGCTTAAGAGTTTAGAAAAGATGGCCAAGAGTGTGCAGGGTGCATGGGCAGACCAGGCCGATAAGAAATTATATCACCACAGCCTGATCAAAATCTTGGTCCAGAAACAATTGGAAATTAAGGGCATGACCTGGAAGGAGTTGTTGAAGAAGCTAGATAAAAATTCCTCTACAGGAAAGAAGACAGCTGGTGAAAAGAAAACATAGACCCCCGCCAGCACAAGCAAGGGTCCAAGCATAAAGAGAAGTCCTTCTTGCACCAATGCATGAAAGAAATGACTCAGGAAATCAGCAAAAGAAAAGGGCCCATCTCCAAAGAAACATAAGATATCGGGTACACCTATTGAAGAAACTCCTCCTATGCCACCAGTGCATGAAAAAACCCCCGAAGAAGATGATTTTCTGTCAGTCCTTGCGGATGCAACAAAATATATGGAAGTTGAAGATGACACTCTGTTGGCCAATTTTATTAAGGCTCAGAAAAAGAATGAGGAACCTGGTGCAGAACCACAGTCCCCACAGAATGTTGAATCCCCTCCTGCACCAGTGCAAGAAGAACAAGAGCAAGAAGAAGAAGAAGAACTAGAAGAAGTGCAAGAACAAGAAGAACCAGAAGAGCAAGAAGAAGAAGAAGAACTAGAAGAAGTGCAAGAAGAAGAAGAACCAGAAGAGTAAGAAGAAGAAGAAGAACCAGAAGAAGTGTAAGAAGAAGAAGAACTGGAAGAGCAAGAAGAAGAAGAAGAATCGGAAGAGCAAGAAGAAGAAGAAGAGAAACTGGAAGAGGAAGAAGTATTTACTGAAGTCATGAGGGATACTAAGGTCCCTGAAGAAAATACAGCCCCTGTCAAGAAAAAAAAGGAATAAGACTTGGTAGCTCCTACTGCTCGGATAATCGAGCTAGAGCTTCAAGTACAGAACTTAGAGCGGCTCGTAGCTAAAGCGCAGGAGGAAAAAGAACAGAATAAAGAAGAATTCACGCCGAAAATTTAGAAAAAGAAAGGAGAAATCAGGGTATGGAAGTACCATGCTTCTCAATGTTTCAAATGACTTAAAAAGGTGATGAAGAAATTGAAGAATAGCAAAAAGAAGAAGTCTGAAACATTGCAGACTGATGATAGTATGCCAGAGCAGGAGTGAGCTGGAACGCTCAAAGTTTTGAAGGTTTTTTGCAGAGGTAAAGAGTTATGTGAGGACACACAACAACTTAGGGATGGGAGGATGTTAGCCCCCTAAGTTTCTCTCTTTTTACCATTTTCCCCTTCCTAAATGATAACCATTTACCTCTATTTCACCTCCTTTATGCACCCTCATCTTGCACCAATCCAAGCATGGTGACATATTTCGTATAAACCTTTATTATTCATGTTTTAATTCAATTTATCATTAATTAAATATTTATTACATGATTTCTTACTTTTAAATCACTTTTGTAACTTATCGATATCTCCAATGGTTATTTGATAGTTAGAGTGCTTACCGTGATCGCTGGTCTTAGTGCAGGATCAGATCTTGCACCATTTCCAGCACAACAGATCTTCATGGCAGATCTGAACCTCCTCTATCACCGCATTGTCTTCAGACACTTCATCCATGCCAGCGAATGATTCAAAGGTAGCAAGACTAATCCATGAAGGGCGAAAGATGGTTAGCTACGACCAGTTTTGCAAAATCGTCTTATCTTGAAGGCCGAAACTAAATTCTGCATTTGGTTATGAATAAGTTGAATGATCTATTTTGGCCTTTAGCCAACAGATCTATATAATGTAAAGTGTAAATAGGACCTAGGAGAAGAAGTTCTGGGAGCAGAGTGTTAGTATGAATCTTTTGTCGAAGTGTACGAAAAAAGACCACTTTATCTATGCATAACTTATAGCCCTAACATCAAATATGGCTGCCAATATCTTCAGATCTACAGTTAGTTGATCAAGACAAATGCTACAAAAATCCAGATCTATGCATAAAGAGACATTAAGCAGTAAAAGTAAGGTTTTGCTCCATACATCCAATAGACAAGACAAGAACAATATTTTTGAAAGAAGTTTTTGTATTAAGGGCACCTGGGAGGAAAACAAGAAGGTGTTTCCAATTCTCCTCAGTGGGATGGGTTCTTGGAAGTCCTCAGCACTTCAGATCTAGTATTTCTCTCTCTTGTTGGTGTAGAAAAACCAGACAAAGATAGAACTCAAAGGGAACTCACACAGCGAATAATGGAAAATTTGACAATGATAATGGATCAAATTCAGACCAAGAGTATAGATCCAGAGTGATCTAATAGGCAACAAAAGGTGAAGAATGGTAGGAAAAACCCTCCTATTTATAACAAAATATTGGGTCATTCTAGATCTTGGTGCATGATTAAAATAACATTAACCAAATCTAGATCCACCTTTTATGGAATATTCTATTATATTTGTTGGAGGGAAAAAGTATTTGACATGGGTCAAATCCCTTTATTTGTCAATAATAAATAAATAAATGATTTATTTATCATTTTAAGGAAGTGGTTGAAATATAATCAAATAAATAATGATTTATTTAATTATTTATGGGTGATTTAGTCATATTTAACAAGGAATATTATTTAATTAAGATTTAAATAATTATTCCTAGAAAATCATAAGATAAATAAAGATTTATCTAATTAATTTCTTTGTTTTGGGTTAAACATGACCAGGAAGAATAATTAAATTATTTTTTAATTAATTATTCCTTAAGGAAAATCAAACAAATATAGGTTTGTTTAATATTTCCTTTTGGGGTTTCCTGTTTAGACCATAAACAACCTAATAAATGTGTTTTATTAAGTTATTTTACATAGTGAAAGCAATTTTACTTAGGGAAAAATTGGTCTTACATGGTGTACTTGGGTCCATCTAATGATAGTAGGTCAGATGACCAAAAAATGGTGTAACAGATTTCCCCCCAGCGTGCGAGTGTTAGGAGCAAATCATATGACCGAAGTACGTTGTAAGAACTCAATCACCAGACATGAAAAGGGAAGTCAGAGAGAGAAATGTAAGGTAGACAAACTTGCTGAAGGACTAGACCCTGAGGAGACGAGACTTACAGGTGCAACAAGTCTCTTTTAATGAGAGGGTCCCTGTGCTGAAGGCGGCGGGGGAGGCATACCTATGCCCGCCGAGACAAAGTACAAAAGAATAGTGTGTCCAGTAAACAAGGGACTGAACCATAAAGTACAGCCGGCATAAACATGAGCCAGATAAAAATACAATGAGGGATCCCAC
Source organism: Pinus albicaulis (assembly GCA_034641835.2). Lineage (NCBI taxonomy): Eukaryota > Viridiplantae > Streptophyta > Pinopsida > Pinales > Pinaceae > Pinus > Pinus albicaulis. Next base: position 172,880,437 of record CM076571.1, read on the forward strand.
ATACATGCGGTGCCTGGGATAATAGCCAAGACGTATGCAATAATATCTGAGTACATGAGATACAAATACAACCCAAATGCCCCCTGGAAATGGGGAAGGGCTCACAAAATCTGACTGATACACACAAATCAAAGAGGCGTTGCAAGTGGCTAAGGCCGACATCATCAAATATATGGAGCTGCATCGAAGGCTGCAATGAAGAGGTCATCCGGGCATGTGGGGGGCTACCTGCAGGGCCACCCCCTCATGAGGGTTGAGACATCTCACACACACCTGGCAATCACCAAGAGCTGCTGCTGCATCACTGAACCATCAAGTATACGGATCTCGATCATGCTGAAAGGAGTTGGAGTGGAGAAACAATCAAGTCAAAGGGAAATGAGAGATCCTTTTGCCTGATCCGAGGCATTGAACAAGAGTGGAAGCTGATACCAAGGTACACCGCCCTCTAGACTTGTCTTCTGGAATGAAGGAGCTGATGTCGACAGAAGGAGGTCCGCCATAGGTGAGGCAAAGAGAGATACTCCACTAAGGCACGAGAGAAAATAGTAGAGTGAAGGATAGACTAATACAAATGATGATGATGGAATGGAGGGGACTGAGTAGCGAATGGACGACTTCCCTTGTTAGAGCATAAAGGGCATGAATGACATGGCAGTGACTGACACAGTATCATAAGGGATAGGGGACAGTGGGACTAACGGGCATAATGTGTGACACAAGAGAGAGACCAAGCAATGCAGGATGGAGGACTATAGTGGGGTACAAAGGGACTCGGGATAGACTCCATGAAAGAGATGATGACTCAACTTGGATGCTCTAAACAAGGGCGGCTCGATGGTGCTGCCACACAGTAAAGGTCCCATGGGGGACCATGAAAACATGAGTACAAGATGGTATCTCATGACGAAAATTGACACGAACAAAGAGAAGTATGGAGGCAAAGTGGTGCCCCGAGTACAAGTGTTGTAAGTGAGGAAATTCGATTTTAGGAGGAGGTGAAGTGACCTATCTTGGACAAAATGTGTCCTGGTGAATTATCAAATCACAAAAAACTAACAAATACCCATTTTAGGGCTTGGTGAGAGCTTTCCAACGGTGCAGACGGTTTGTCAAACGGAGCTACGGTGTGGTCGCAGCAAGTGAAAGAAAAAAACAAGGGTTCTCTTTTAATAAGGCAGTTTTCCCTCCAAATTCACTCATTTGCTAGTGTTGCTGTGGTGAATGTAGAGAGGAGAGAAGGCCCTAAATCTTGCGGTGAGTGTAGTAGACAAACCGACCATTGGAATCGAGATCCGTCAGTTGCAGGTAAGAGGCCTAACCTTACTCTTTCATTTTGATGGATTGAAAGTTCAGATTAGGGCCCAGAATCTCAGGAACAGACCCTCTTTCACCTCTACGGCCGGGTCGCACTTTTTGGGCCAAAAAATGTGACCTGGGAAGCAGGTTTTGAGCCAAAAACTGCGACCTATCCCAGGATTGGGAAAAAAAATGTGACCTGGAGGATGAATGAGATTTTAGTGCTGTTTTAGGGCTGAGATTTGGGTTTTTGTGATTGGTTACAGTGTTTCATATCTGTATACTGAAAAAGATGATGTGTTTGTGTAGATATGGCAGATATACGGGTCAACTGGAGAGAGAGAGACTTGGGTACATTACGGTCAGAGATCCAGGCAGATCAGGGTGTTCATCGTGTATTGGCCAGATTTGGGGTTCTGAAGTTTTTGGAGAACCCTTTGATGAGAGCTGGGGAGCCCTTGTTGGCCCGAATCGTCAGTTATTGGGATCCAGATCATGAGGTCTTTGTAGTGCAGGGGCACAGGATCGAATTGACAGTCTAGGATCTGTATTTCCTGGCTGGTCTCCCGCCACTTTGGATGGTGGGAAATACGCAGCCAGTGTTATCGCGGGGGCGGAACATCATGGAGTTTGTGGAGCGACATTGTCGACCAGGTCTCCAAGTCAAAGGGACTCGGATATCGACCGAGGACCTGGAGAGATTAGAGACCCGTGCAGTGGCTGCAGCAGTGTTGCGGATCCTGGGCAACCAGGCGCTCCATCACATCACTGGGGGGCAGATGATGATTGTGGAGAGTGTGTTGAGTGGCACCTACTATGGGTGGGCCCAAATGATGTTGGTGTCGTTAAAACGACAGTTGTCGCTTTGCAAGCGGCAAGTGAACCACGATTGCTCGTATGGGATTTTATTGTGCTCCTTCTTTTTTGAGAAGATCCCAACCTTACGACCTCGTATACAGCTGCCAGATGGGGGCCCGAGAGAGCCCAAGATGCACTGGTGCGGGCGACTACTGTGCAGAGGAGGAGGAGGGGCGGTCGGACGGCTGTTTCGACCTGAGTTCTTTGCCCATTGGGATCAGATGCCATTATACATAGACGACTATCCCTATAGTGGGATGAGTTATTGTGGGGATCCGGACCTACCACTTCCGCCTGGTCGAGTATGGGGACCCGATGGTAAGTGACAAGTGACTACTCTTTTTTGGGCATGTTAAAGTTATTGAATAGTATATAGGGTACTGATTCATGTACTTTTGGTATGCAGATATAGCTCCGGTAAAATCGACCAGATATATGGGACGACCGACAGCATCAGGAGCTGCAGGCCCGAGTGGATCGAGAGCGGCACATAATGAGGATGCGGCCGCCCTCCTGGAGGACATCTGCCGTAGATGCGAGAGGTTGCTGACCTGGTGTTTCAGAGCGCGGGTGGCAAGACTTAGACGACCAGTACATAGAGCCATGTATTGGTCTACCCTTGGAATGGCGAGGTGTCATGCAGCGCATGGAGATGGCCGGTCAGGGGATACGTGATCTACAGGATGCAGGAGCAGAGCCATTGGCTCGGGATCCGCCAGATAGTGATTAGGTGTGGGACAGGTGGTGCCCTCTAGTGTGTATGTAGGGACAGGTGGTGCCCCCAGTTTTGAGTTTTTTGTAACATGCTATGGGCATGTCATATGTATCAGAGTAGATGGACTCTAAACACATGTTTTGCGACACATATTATGGATATGCATCTTTTTGATGATTATGAATGTTATTGTCTTGTATAAAATGCGTGTGATAAATGCCAATCTAGAACATGGTTTGCAATGCTATCTACATAGTGATTTTGTTCTCGAGGTACATGGTTGAAAGTTATGGTTTCAAATTCACGTATCAAGAGTTTCACTCATAAATATCGTCTAAAGAGGATAGGATTATGCACACGATAGACGCCATTTAGTTGCATGACAAGAATTAGGGAATCTAAATGAACATGCAAATGGAGGATGCGATGAGAGAGGGAATCGGCTAAGAGACCACGCACTGCATCATATTCGGCCTGATTATTGGTGGCAGTACCAATGTAGATCCCGTTCGAGAGAATAAGGGCATGCAAGGGGGTGCAAATGGCCCAACCTGCCGAGGCTAGATTCTGGGAGTAACGACTTGCACCATCGGCATAATCGATATAGGGTGGGGACGGGAGGTCCTGCGGTAGAGTGTTACAAGACAAAAAATGGGAGGAGGAGGAACAATGACGGTAGCGTGAGTGTATAGTAGACATCGAGTGGCGACTGCGGGAGGAAGTGCGATGGGTAGGATGGCTATAACTCATATACGAACTAGATGGTGGTACATGAGGGCTATAGGAGGTATGGTTGGGACTCGGGCTATAGAGGTCAACATAGATACGGGTGGTGTTATCCCGTTTATGGGTGGGAAGGGTGAGGTCATGGGTGGAGAAGGCTTCCAAGAGGGCATCCTGCCAGGAACAGAGGGGATGATGAGAGGAAGGGAAACCACATGACGCGGCAAAGCTACCTAGATCATCAGTATAGGAAGAAAGGATAACATATGGATCATCACGGGGGATGACAGAGGAATAGATAAATAGATGGTCAAAAGATGTTGAGCCCAGGGTGGTTGCTGAATGGGGGTCGAGCGAAACAACAAGGGAGGAATCTGAGGGAATGTTCCCCGAGGGTCTGATGGATGATGATAGGTAGAAACTGGTGGTAGTAGGCTCCGACATCTAGACATCAGGGGGGGGGAATGTCGATGGGAGCGGGGGAATCCTCAAGCTGACCTGAAGCATACTGCGCAAGTATGGGAGAGGCAGACTAATTTTTTTCAACCTCATACTCTCGAACTACCTCTAAAGAGGTGTGGTAATGCGTAAGGTGAGGAAAATGGTGGGAGTAATGGCCATGGACACCACACAAAGCACAGGGTTTGTTGGTGCGAAGAATCTTTGGGTTCTTAGATATGGACGAGGACGAAATAGAGGGGTCAGGGACTGTAGACTCAGGGAACCCGACTTTAACCATGGGTTGAATACGGGGCAATTCAGGACAAGTATGGGTGGCGTGACCGACGACATCACACAAGGCGTAAGGCTTTGCGGGTGGAGGAGGAGCTGGGTCATTCGGGGTGGCCTTGTCTTTGGATGCCCCCTTGCGAGCTTTGCCTTTCTTTCCTGGAGCTGTCACCACAAGGGCAGGGTCCTGGGGAGGTGCGGGGGGCATGGTGTCAACGAAGGAAGCAAGGGGGACCGGTTAAACCGGTGTCAAAGAAAGATAGGGTTTGGGGTGACCAGGTGGGGTAGCGGCTGGAGGGTCAAGGTACCAGATGGGTATGCCCAGGGTCAGGTTAGGGAGAGAGAGGGTGGCCATGACGGGGACCGTATAGACTCCGAGAGGGGGAGCCAGGAAAGGTATCTGACCAGCGGGATGATGACCAGGAGGGACGGCTCCGAGATCATTGAGGCCTGGGGGAACTGACCCAGGAGGATAGAGGGGGTCAGGGATACCAGCTGTAGGAGAAGGGCCAGAAGGAGGAGGTCCGGCTGGCTGAGATAAATAAGGAGCGGGTTGCGGTGGGCGAGGTTGAGTCTGAGGTTGCTAACTAGCCGAAGCGGGTCGCTTAAGGGCAGCCCGAGATGATTGCATCATGCAAACATTCGATAAGCTAGGATCAGAGAGAGGAGGAGGGAGACCAGGGAAAGTTCCAAGCAAAGAGGAGTCTTTGTAGACGCCGGGAGAGACACTGGTCAAGGCATCGACGGTTTGCTTATTGGCTACAGAAGAGATGGTCGTCTTAGGGGAGGTCTGAGACTTAGGCTCATGATAAGTCAACTGGTCGATGGTGACTATCTTTCCATTGTGAGGAAAAGACATCTTGTGAAAAACCGTGGATGGGACAACAAACATGGCATAGGTGTAGCTTCGCCCCAATAGAATGTTGTAATCTAGAGGGGCGTCGATGACTTCGACGTCAACGCAAACAGTCTTGCCCGTAAGGGTGATAGGACAATTACAGAAAAGGCCAATGGGCTGGGAGGCATGGCCGTCCCACGCTCGAAGGGTGATCGTGGAAGGGGCCAATTCAGGTGATCCGAGTTGCTTCCAAACTGAAGCGGACATCACACAGGTGGATTCCCCCTCATCAAATATACACCAAGAAACGTTAGCATTCCGGATTTTGACGGGGATTTTGAAGGCGACGGAAGTAGGAAGAGGGGGATGTTCCAATTGATGGGCGTCGAAAACAATCATTTGGTCATTAGCAGGATCTACAACACCCATGGCAGATAGAAGAGCCTTCTTTTGGGAAGGGTACGATTGGAGGAGTTCCAATGTGGAAATGGCAGCAGGAGACTGCGCCAAATCATCTACTATGCTATAGGAATGAGCAGCTCGACCAGAAGTAGCATTTTAGCATAAGGGTCCCTTAGGAATCTTGGTATGAACCTCAAATTTGGGTTGAGGGATATGTAAGGGACCATTGGATGTCGAAAGAGGCTCTGTAGAACTTGAAGAAGGGGACTCGGGGGTAGACTGAGCGGAAGGCTGGGGGTACTAGCGAGACCGAGTTTGAAGGTTAAGGTCAACAGTTGGAGATGGATCAGAGTTCATCATAAGGATCTGGTAATCGGAGGAACTAGAAGGGAAAGGTTGAGTGGCGACCTGTCCTTCAGGTGGTTGGGCAGCCATGAATCCTTGCTGGGGGAAAGGATCGGTAAACACATCCGGTTGAGTAGAGGCCACATTAGGGGGAGCATTAGGGGAGGCATGTTGTCCTCGCAAAGTGGCTTGAGACTCCCACATCTGCCGCATCTGTGGTAGAAGGGGACAATCGTGAGTGTAATGACCGTAAACACCACAACACGAACAAGGCTTATTTGTGCGAATAGGCCTATCCGGCTTGGGCTGAGTACCCTGTTGCTGGTTAGCAGTGTTAGGTTCAGTACCTTGAGGATTAGGTCCATGAGTACCAGGGGAAGATTGAGTTTGATTTCCTTTTCACCTTCTTTGAGAGGAAGGGGGATTAGTCGCGCCCTGTTGTGCAAATACTTGCCCTAGAGGGGGCTGTAGGTGCTGTTGCTGGGGTTGAGAAGGCAAGGGGGGTGGAAGCGCAAATGCTGGAGGAGCTGGAACACTAGGCTGTGGATAAGGATAATGGTTAGGTTGGGTAACATTGAGGTAAGCAAGAGGTGGGGCAAAAGGATGAGGCATGCCGTATCCTGGATACATGCTACCTGGAGGGGGAAAAGTGCTAGAGGTGCTGGCCCCTCCCGGAGGGAGACCATAGCCCATAGGAGGTTGAGCATATGGATGAGAAAGGGCTCCAATGATACCGTCGGTTGAATGAGATGCCCCCGGGGCGTTAGCACCACCGGGCATGGGGAGGTCAGAAAGAATGGTATAAACATAACCAGACTGAGCGTAGATCAGGTCATATTTCAAGGCTATTTGGAGGGCGGCTTCTTCAGCTTGAGGGAAATGGGAGGCGACATCTTTGCCAATGGGAGGTAAGAGAGTGTGAAGGAACCAGTCCATATAAACCTGATCTTCGAAGGTGGGAGCTCAACATAAGCTCCTTCTTCTCCGCCATTCCTGGACATGAGTGGAAAGGCGGGTTGAAGAGGTTTGACGGAAAGAAGTCAAAAGCTCTGTACCAGTGTCGTATCGGAGAGGGAGCTGGAAATAAGATAAAAAGGCTTGGGAAATGGTCGCAAAGGTGGTATGGGAAGAGGTGGCCTGGTCAACATACCATTTAGAAGCTTCGCCCGTAAGCGTGCGTTGGAACAACCGAAGACGGATAGAATCATCGGTAATGGAATTGGAGGAACACCACATGTGGAAAGATCGGACATGGTTGGTTGGATCTTCTCCAGCAAGGCCTTTGAACTTAGGGATGTCAGAGGGAAGCTTGGTTGGCATAGCAGGCCAACCAACATCGTGGCGGATAGAGTCATTGATCAACTGATTGAGATCGGGGAGGCTGAGGCCTGCCATGTAAGGGAGCAAAGGTGCAGCCGAGGTAGTTCCTGTGGCGGTTCCACTAGTAGTAGTCCCAACATTAGGGCCAGGATTACCGCTAGCATTAGGCCCTGGACCAGACATAGTGAAGGTGACAGGGGGAGAACCAGAAGTAAAAGGAGAACCCAATGAATCAGAAGAGGAGTCAGAGTGCGGACTCGGAGGAGGACTAACTCAATGACGGCGGGAAGGAGTAGGTCGACCAAACGGAAACTGAGGGTGAAGGCCAAGAAGTATCCGGGATGTGCGCCTTGGGGGTGCAATGGTGACAACACAAACACGGCACAAGGGGAAGAAGAATGACCAACAAAGGTAGGGAGGTGCAGAATCAAGTGATTACAATGTCGAAACAAGGGCAGAAAGGTGCAGTGTCAATTGATTTTACAATGTTTTAGAGTCTTTGCCTGGCGGTGTTAACCAGGCTCTTCTTCGCTTAGGGTGAGTGTGTGGCGTGTGTTAATTTTAGTTTTTAAACCCAGACTTTTTGAGAGAAAAAGAAAAAGTGTGCTACGTAACTGAAAATAAATCTACAGAGAACAATATATAATGATGAAATAACAGAAAATTAACAGCTAATCAATGCATCGGTCTAACCCAAAAAGGCGGGTCTCTCAAAACTAGTCCAAAAGAGGGAAAAAATCTAGTCAAAACACACTAAAAAGAGGCCAATAGATCTAAGGTTGGGAGGGACAGGGATCTAAAGGATAAATTTGCTGAAAAGAGATGCAGAACACAGCCAAGAGGCAGAGGCAAGGTGGCTGTAAAAAAGGAGGAAATCAACAAAAAGTAGAAGGGAAAAGGAGGAGGCCCTAAAGGTAGATCCAAACAAAACTTCAGAGGTGATTTGAAAGGGAGAAGATCTGATTAAAAGGGATCGGAAAAGGAGGTATCAAATTTGAAAAAGGGGCGGCTGAAACTCTGAAAAATCAGACACCTGAAACAGCTAAAACTCTTCCACCAAAGGTGGAGGGTACTAAAGCCCTAGGGGGATATGTTCCCACTTAGATGAGAAAAATAGAGCAGAAATAGGTCTAAACGGGCTGAGACAAAGGCTGGAAAACCCTGACAGAAGCTTCAGAAAAACCCAGAAAAATTGCAGAAAAAGTGCAGAAAAACTGGCAGGTCGCAGGTTTTGACCTATTTTCTGTGCAGGTCGCAGATAATGGGCTGAAAAGTGCGACCTGGAGGCCAAGTCACAGTTTCTGGGCTGAAAAGTGTGACTTGAAGCTCCGAGTGTCCCAGCGGCAGATTTCCGAAAAAGTTGTCGTCTCAGTTGCGGCTGATGTCTGTCACCTGTGAAATAGGTCCAGAAACACATGGAAGTTAGAAATTTTAATGTTTTAGGGTTTTATAGGTGAAAAAAAAACATAAAAATAGGAAAAAAAAAAAAGCTGAAAAGAAACCCTAGGGTCTGAAGTAGCTGGATATGCAGGAATATGAAAAACGACAGCGGTCGTAGTTGAAAACCCGTGTGGAGTCGCCAGTTGTTAGTATGAATCTTTTGTCGAAGTGTACGAAAAAAGACCACTTTAGCTACGCATAACTTATAGCCCTAACATCAAATATGGCTGTCAATATCTTCAGATCTGCAGTTAGTTAATCAAGACAAATGCTGCAAAAATCCAGATCTATGCATAAAGGGACATTAAGCAGTAAAAGTAAGATTTTGCTCCATACATCCAATAGACAAGACAAGAACAATATTTTTGAAAGAATTTTTTATATTAAGGGCACCTGGGAGGAAAACAAGAAGGTGTTTCCAATTCTCCTCAATGGGATGGGTTCTTGGAAGTCCTCAGCACTTCAGATCTAGTATTTCTCTCTCTTGTTGGTGTAGAAAACCCAGACAAAAATAGAACTCAAAGGGAGCTCACACAACAAATAATGGAAAATTTGACAATGATAATGGATCAAAGTCAGACCAAGAGTATAGATCCAGAGTGATCTAATAGGCAACAAAAGGTGAAGAATGGTAGGAAAAACCCTCCTATTTATAACAAAATATTGGGTCATTCTAGATCTTGGTGCATGATTAAAATAACATTAACCAAATCTAGATCCACCTTTTATGAAATATTCTATTATATTTGTTGGAGGGAAAAGGTATTTGAGTTGGGTCAAATTCCTTTATTTGTGAATAATAAATAAATAAATGATTTATTTATCATTTTAAGGAAGTGGTTGAAGGATAATCAAATAAATAATGATTTATTTAATTATTTATGGGTGATTTAGTCATATTTAACAAGGAATGTTATTTAAATAAGATTTAAATAATTATTCCTAGAAAATAATAAGATAAATAAAGATTTATCTAATTAATTTCTTTGTTTTGGGTTAAACATGACCGGGAATAATAATTAAATTATTGTTTAATTAATTATTCTTTGAGGAAAATCAAACAAATATAGGTTTGTTTAATATTTCCTTTTGGGGTTTCCTGTTTAGACCATAAACAACCTAATAAATGTGTTTTATTAAGTTATTTTACATAGTCAAAGAAATTTTACTTAGGGTAAAATTGGTCTTACATGGTGTACTTGGGTCCATCTAATGATAGTAGGTTAGATGACCAAAAAATGGTGTAACACAGAGTTTTTAGAGCGAAGTTGATAGGCATTAACCGGTTGTTTTGTTATCGCCCGAATCTGGGTTGGACATTGTATTAACACATGTATTCGCCTCAATGAATTGATAAAAGGTTTTCCGCCTCATGTTTTAGAAATTGTGTTTTTGTTTTTAAGCTGATGAATTGACTGGTTTATTGAGCAACATTTTAACTTAAGAGGGAAACACACTGGTTGGCTAGGGCCCAGCCAACCCAGAATGTTTACCCTATTTTCTATTTCTTGTAATTTGTGTTTATATTATTAAAGTGTGATTTAAATTTCAGCACATGTATTCCTGTCTAAGTGAAAACGGATCCGTCGTGTGAAGTAGATACATTTTCTTTCCCTGCAATTTACTTTCCTACGCTTGATTTTAGCTTGGATTTCATCCACCTGGTACAAGTAGGAGAAACGAACCTGCACCAGTGCACGTTGGTGTGATATTTCCTTTTCCTGCAATTCTGTTAATTGGTTTTCCACCTGGTCCAAGCAGGATAAATGAATCTGCACTAGTTCACGTTGGTATGATGCAACAAGTTTCTTAGTCTACTTTCCACAATTTTCTTTCTTTCTTTAAATGCTTATGACAGGATAGATGATTGTTTCTCTATTTATGAATTTTTTTAAGATCAGAAGCATTCACTTTTTATGTGTGTGATTTGGTTCGATAGTAAACTAGCACTTGTAATAATTGAACACTTATTTTAAGGATTAAAAGCTAAGTGCAGGAAGCTTTGATCCAGTGTAAGAACCAGTTTCTTGCCACAAGATCTGAGTGCTATGAACCTTGAAAAGTTTGAGCCCTTCCATGAAATAAAAAAGCCTTCAGTAAAGACACTATTTATACCTTCTACATAAATCTCTGATCCTACAGAAGTGCAAGCACTAGTGCAGGACAAATTAATGCAAGAAGGAAATCTCTAAGGAATCAGGTTTAAGGGCCCATCTAACGAGACTGCTAAATTGTCTTTGCTAAGGGAAAACACACACCCAGTAGATTAAACAACCATTAGTGGGAGTGATTGCCTTTTATCTTTAATTCTCTCTTGCAAATGCATACTTCCTCGTTCTAGTCTTAGATTATTTTTGATGGTTCAAGTTGCCTTCTTCTATTTTGATTCGATTTTGCAATATTTCCTTTAAAGAAAGTAGGGATTTACATTAGGAAGATTCATACCATATTTGGCATTGCCTATTCTTCATCTCTAAGTTTACGAATCCCTTGGGTTGACAAATTAAGTGTTGAGGAGTTTGCTTAAGTGTAATTCCTGCACCCAACAGGAAACTCATGAGAATTCCCTTCTATTGTACAGGAAATCCCTTCTACATACATAAGTGATCCCTCTAGTCCAAAAAGAAGGATATAGCAACAAACAAGACAAATATGTGCAAACTTTCCTAGCCTATATCAGAAAGTACAAAGTAAGATAGATGGCCTACCTCACTTTGATGCTAATGCCCGTTGGTGTCATTTCCTAGTCTTCTCGCTTCCATGTCTAATAATCTTTACATTTTTGTGGATGAATACTTGCAAGGAAGATCAAATAGAGATGAAAAAATCATACATAGAATAATTCATTCTAACATAAAATATATGATAGATCAAAGAGTATCATACTAAACGAATAATGATTTAAACACTTATGGAAAGCAAACACATAATGTATTGTTAATAGAAAGTGAGGGAAGCATACAACCATTTAATCTATGATGTTGGAAGCCTCCTTTGGATGATTTTCCAAGTCCTACAAAATACCTTCAAGCAATCCTTTCTCCTTCACATACTGGCATAAATTGGGCACAACTGAACACAAGGATGACAACCAATATTGATCAACCATTTGAGGGAAATAGGGAACTCATTTATAGGGAAGGAGAGGGAGTTAGGGATCCACAAAAGGGGGGATAATGTTGACATATTGGGGGGAATATCCCTAATAGTAGGATCAATGGCTTGGAATGTGAGATCTCATCCCAATCCTTATTCACCTATAACCAACTCTTCATTCTCGAGGTTTCTAGTAAGAGAAGATTATCCTCTTTTTTGGAGAAACTATTTGAAGAGGAGAAACACACTTTTTCACTTGAATTCTCGCGTTGAAAATGCAATACACATGTAATGGTGAAGTTGAAAAGTGTGAGGCATAAGCTATGAGGACCGTGTTGGGATTGAAAATCAGGTTTTTTGACAAGATCTTCCAGAATTTCTTCAAGGAATTTATTCCTTTGTTCTTCAGGGATGCTTTGATCATCTTTTCTTGGTTTGAAAATTTTTGTCACTTTGTGAAATTTGGGGAAACGTTCGACAACTCAGGGTATGAGAGAGGGAGTATGATAAAATATTGTATAACAAATGCCCCTTAAAGCATGAAGGCATAACGGGAAGTGATTGTTTAAATTATTTACAAGTCAAAGGAAGGACATATGAAACCACCATCAGGAGAGCTGCAAATAAAACATAATATAATATATATGACATCTATGATGTAATTATGCCCAATAATACATATCTGAATAGGCATATAATAATACATGAACCCATGGCATGGACAAAACCATCAGATTAGAAAGGATCATATGTATGGATCCACGACATGGGCACAACCATTCGTATAGAAGGGATCATTTGTACAATCATGAATACTAAATAACTCCATCCAACCTGGATTTATCATATGAAACCCAAGGTATTCATCTTTATCTTGACCCATCTGAAGTATGAATCTAACCATGTGAATAAATGTGTTGAATTCAAATGTGTTAGAAACTACTTGATTACAGGACGATGATGTAAACCACACTGCCTGGTTTGAAATGCGTCGACCAAATCTATTTTGATGCGATTTTCACCGAAAGATTTTAATCACAATTTATGGATCACATAAGCAAAATTACTAATATTGAAACCCTGCTCGGTACGGCCTTGGAAATTAACGTTAATCAATTTGAAAGGGAACGTTTGCGGGTATCCAAGATGAATATATTTTCCTGATGATGAACCACAATGGCTGGTTCGAAACACGTCGACCAAATTTATTTTGATGTGATTTTCACCGAAATATTTTAATCACAAGATGATGTAAACCGTTAACAGGAACAAGAGGAACCACCAATGATGATGATGGCCCTGAAGGTACAACAACACAATCTACAAGTGTGAATAATGGAGTTGAAGTCAAATACTTGCATAATCATTCGATAGAAGGCCATGTTGAAATTTGCAACAAGAAACAATGAAATTGGAATTTAGAAGCAACATGACAACACCTAAACTAGCGTGGGATCATAGGTCATGTAGTGATGGGTCCTAGTGATACATTAATGTGCAATTCATTTTATTTAATAAATTGGAAATGTTTCTAATTTAATTATCCCTTAATTAGATTGGATAATAAATTGTAATCTTATCTCATAAACACTTGTAATAGTTAACTGAGTGTGATAGACTCAGTTAGCTCATGAATTTCAAGTTGAGGGTGGTTGGTGAGGCGTGTTGAGTGATTCTGTTTGTTTTAGAGTCCAATTTGTAATTAGTGTATTATTTTAATGCATGAGAAATCAGTTAACTCAATTAAGTGAGTTAAAATCAGTTTAACTAGTTGTAACAGATTGTTGCACTAGAGAGAGATCAAGTGAATTAAATCAAATTTAATTCACATGAAGTGTTCTGTCATGCAACTGATTATTTAATATTAATAGATACATGCATATCAGTTCCAATGGAGACCCAATTGAGACAAAGGTTAAAGGGAAGTTGACTATCAATTGTATTATTAGGAAACTGCCCGGATGCAGCTAAGACACCACAAGTTTTCCCATGATAATTGCATAGTTGAGAAAGGATGAAATTCCCAAGGAATAGGGATTGCATTCCTCATGAATTTCATGAGCAAGGAAGGCTGAAGATAGGATGAGAATTGGCTAAGTGTTAGCCCGATTTTGTCAGGATTAGTTTGAGACAATTAGCAGAGAGCAGGAGACTCTTGTGAGAAGAGTGCATTGTAATTGTTTCATGATTCCTTGGTGAATGTACAATAGAAGATAGAGGGATTTTGAGTAGCAAGCTTTCCCTGAGAAAATATATGTGTTTTGGTTCAATTTGTTTCTTTCTTTACTTGTTTTTATTGGTGATCATGTTTATTTTCCGCAATTGATTTGTAGAAGGATTCAATATCTAGCTTTTGTACATTGCTTGATCGGATTTTATCCATCGATATAAATATTTTTTGTATAATTTCTACATGGTATCAGAGCATAGGAAATCAATATAGCGAAAAATAAATTGAGTTTGTGACTGAATAGAATTTGAATTTGCAAAAGTATTCTTGGTGCGACACGCGAATCAGGATCAAGATGGCTTTCAATGGATTTAGATTGGAGTATGCACTCGAGGTCAGCTCTAACTATATTGCATGGAAAGACGTGATGGAGGTAGTAATATAGGACAATGGGTTGAAATAATTCATTGATAATGGAATTCCAAAACTCGCTGCAGCAGATGCCGCTCTTATTGATGCTTGGCAAAAGAAGGTAGAAAGGGCGAGGAGGATCTTAGTGGAGTGAGTACGAGACCACATTGTCTCAAGTATCCATGGAAAATTGAATCCATATGCAATGCGGAAGGCTATGACAAATATGTTTCAGAGTAGCAATGACCACAAAAAATTGGCACTGAAGGACAAGCTCAGGAAAATCAAAATGGAGAAAGACGAAACTATTTCGAAATATTTAACCAAGTTTGTCCAATGTCAATATGAGCTTGGGAGCATCAGAATTACAGTTGTGGATGATGAATTGGTGAGGCTAGATATTCTAGGCCTTCCCAAGAGTTGGCATAGTTATCAGGACTCTGTCAATGGGAGGGAGAAGCTGCGAGATTGGGAACGACTTTGGTCCGATTTGGTGCAAGAAGAATTCAGGCAGAATACCAGGGATGGATCTTCATCTAAAATAGATGATGAAGAAAATTGCACCTTGGCTGGTAAGGTGAAGAAGGGGAAGGGAAAGAAATCCTATTCCAAATCTAAGACTGGAAAAGAAGGCAAGGAGTGTGACCTGTCGAGAGTGAAGTTTTTTCATTGTCACGAGCATGGAAATTATGCCACTAATTGTCCAGAATCGAAGAAGAACAAGAAGGCTTCAAGATCTACAACTAGTGAGGCTTTGGCCTTGCAATTTGAGTTGGAATTATTTCTCATTTCATGCAAGGTGTCAAGTGAAATGGGATTAGTGAGGTACTTGGATATTGGTGCATATTTCCACACAACATGAGACAAATGACTTTTCAGTAGCTTTGAGGATAAGGACCTCAGATGCATATCGAAATGGGTGATGATAGGCAGTATAGTGCTACCGGGATTAGTACAGTTACCTTTTAGAGATAGTCAGGTAAACCCTTATTAAAATATGTAATGCATGTACCAGGCTTGAAAAAAAATTTAGTTTCAGTTGCAATATTGGAGGATAGAGGTTATGATGTGGTTTTCAGTGAAGGGAAATATTTTTTTCTACACAAAGCCACATGAAAAGCCAAGAATATTGGGATTCGTGCGAAGAATCTCTACAAACTTTATGTAGACGACTACGCAACATTGATGGGTAAAGAAGACAAAGTGGTGAGACGAGATGAGGGTGATTTATGGCACAAGAGACTGAGCCATATACACCATGAAGCTTTGAAGTTCATGTAGCATAGTTCTACGGGGCTTCCAAAGGGTACTCTTGTGCAGTTATATGCATGCAAGGGATGTACCATGGGGAGTGTGAGAAAGCCATGTGATTTTCCCTTGAGAGGGAGATTGATTTGCATGTAGATGAGGAACGCTTGGTTCCTAAGGATGAACCTCAAGATGTGGAGCAACCACAAGATGAGGATCACGGAGTGGCAGAAACCACTCAAGAAGAGACCTCAAGGAGGGGGGAATTTTGATCCAGAAGGGCAGAGGGATCACATGCAGATATACCTCCAGGTGTGAGGCAGGGAGATGTGCAAAATTAATCCTAAGAAGAAATTTGGTCAAGATTCATTGAGATGGTGTGTCTCATGGATTGAACCTAGCTATGAGGAGCCCATAAAGAAGTAGTGGCAGGATTGGTTAGATTGATGCAGTAACATGTCACGAAGACAAAAATTAGAGTGAAAGGTGTTAGATACTAGAGCGTAGATCAATGTTGGCAGTAGTGCAGAGTGCATGGATGAAAATGTCAACAACGCAGAGAGTGCAATAGTCATGTGTAGTAGCTAGCAGCAGTCAGAAGACTCTGATGACAGATACATTATACTGATTCATTTTTTGGAGGTTATTCAGTTTTAGAAGTGTTTCATGCAAGAGGTGCATGTGCATATGCAAGGACATTCCAAAGGTATCGGATCAGGACATATTGATTCCTTTCTTGTTGAGAGGGAGTGTTGAAATTTGCAACAAGAAATAGTGAAATTAACATCCAGAAGCAACATGATAACACCTACACTAGTGTGGGACCATAGGTCATGTAGTGATTGGTCCTAGCGATAAATTAGTGTGCAATTCAATTTATTTAATAAATTGGAAATGTGTATAATTTAATTATCCCTTAATTAAATTGGACAATAAATTTTAATCATATCTCATAAACACCTATAATAGTTAACTGGGTGTGATAGAATAAATCAACACATGAATTTAGAGTTTAGGGTGGTTGGTGAGGTATTTAGAGTAATTCTATTTGTTTTAGAGACCAAGTTGAAATTAGTGTATTAGTTTAATGCATGAGAAATCAGTTAACTCGATTAAGTGAGTTAAAAACAGTTTAACTAGTTGTAACTGATTGTTGCACTAGTGAGAGATCAAGTGAATTAAATCAAATTTAATTGACATGTAGTGATCTATCATGAAACTGATGATTTACTATTAATAGTTGCATGCATTTCAGTTCCAGTGGAGACCCAGTTGAGACAAAGGTTAAAGGGAAGTTGACTATTCGTTGTATTATTATTAAACTACCTGGATGCAGTTAAGACACCATAGGATTGCCCATGGTACTTGCGCAATTGAGAAAGGATGAAAGTCCTAAGGAATAGGGATTGAATTCCTAATGAATTGCATGAGCAAGGCAGGCTAAGAATTGGATAAGTGTTGGCCTGATTTTGTCTGGATTAGTGTGAGACGATTAACAGTGTGAAAGAGACTCTTGTGAGAAGAGTGAATTGTAATTGTTTCATGATTCCTTGGTGAATATAAAATAGAAGATAGAGGGGTTTTGAGCAGCAAGATTTCCCTGGGAAAATAACTGTTTAGTGGTTTTATTTGTTTCTTTCTTCACTTGTTGTGATTGGTGGTCGGGTTTATTTTCCACAACTAATTTGTAAAAGGATTCAATATCTAGATTTAGTACATTTCCTGATCGGATTGAATCCATTGATATACGTATTGTTTATATAATTTATACAGGCCAATGATGTGAACTTGTTGTCAAATACGAAGAACCTTCCATTGAGGAATTTAAGCTCTAAGGTACTGAAAGGGAGTTTCTAGATCATCTTATTGAATAATTGTTTGGAGTCGACAAGAAGCGATCTGTCGAAGGAGGGTCATAATTTTTCCCACATAATCGACACGAAACAAATGATTTTGAAAAGTTGGTGAGAGTGATTCAGGATTTGAGAAGGTAAAATGAGGTACCAAATGTTTTAATTTGTAGATGGGAGTTCTCTTGAACATTTTAGCGACACGACTCTGGAGTTTGGAAACATTTGACTCAAAATGAGATCAATGGTCACGGTGACTATATGATATGATAAAATAAAAGGAAAATAAATTTCCCAAGCCCAGGAAGGCAAGTGAAGAAGTGAGGATATCCCGAACCCGACACGAGATGCATATCAGTGTCATGTTCAGGAGCGACATGTTGGAATCATGATTTCCATTAACCAAAACCCATAGAAATTAGTCTCCGCTACAATCGCTAGAGGTAGGATCCATGAGAGGGGGTTAGTCCATGTCGTGAAACACACGGGGAGCATGAACCCAATGTCCAACAATCTCCCCCCCAACGTGAGCCGAGTGAGTTTCTAACTCGAGATCTTTTTCTCTGATACCACTTGTTGGAATCATGATTTCCGTTAGACCAAAAACTATAGGCATTAGTCTCTGCTACAATCCAGAGTTAGGATCCATGAGAGGCGATTAGTCCATGTCACAAAACACACGGGGAGTGTTGAACCCAATGTCCAACATGCCATGCTTCCTTTGATGCATAATACAAGACATGTTTACTTCCATTTTTTGCCACTATTTCTAGCAAGTACCTCTTTATTTTTTAGTACAAGATCTAAGAGGATATCATATGCTTGTCGTATAATTTTAGCCTTTAGATGAATCTATCTTAGTAATTTTACCGAGCCCTAGGAACAAATAGCTCGGTCTTTTCATGGCGACAAGTTGTGCATTGTTTAATTTTTACAAGTCCAATAGAGGTGTAACTCGACATATTTTTGATGTTCAGGGAGTTTGAAAAAGAGGCAGAAAAGAAAACTCCAAAGGTCCCTTTTTCGTAAATAGTCCCTTGAATCCAAAAAGGTAGAAAATTATATCTGAGAGAACCTCCTAGTTATTTTTGACTAAGGTATTCCTTTTCCATAATTAATCTACCTCAGTCCAAAAAAGGGTTAAAATTATACTGAGTAGACGTCACTTCATTTACATTAACCAACTTGAAATGACAAGTGATCAGAAATATTTTCATGTTTAGAGAGTAAAAAAAGAGTTGAAATATGACTCGAAGGGGGGTTCCTTTTTAGTTTATTTTCACGAGTCCAAAAAAGAGATAAATAAAAACTCATTGTTCACCAATTACCATTGCCAATTTGTAGTTACCTGTCACTGTACATGAAAAAAAACATCACTCTGTTTGAGAAAAATATATAAAATAAGTAAAAAATGAATTTTACATGGTAAAATATCATTTAATCAAGTTTATATAAACTCAAAGGTCAAAAATAAATTACTTTTTACCATTTTTGAATTTGGAGTATCGTCATTCTAAGTATAATAAAATAGATATAGAATTAAAAGTAAACTATATTTGAAATTAATCATGCATTTTACCTAAAATTACCCTGATCTCCAGGTGTAGAGTGTGACCAAATGGAGATACCATTCGACGAGTCATTTGTTACAAGTAGGAATTCTAACAAAAAATAAATCATAAAAGGGGTAAGCTAGGCATAAAGGATTTCCAAGCAACTGTGAAATGTGATATACACCTTGGAAAACCAAGGAATTAACGTATTGCATCCAATCTTCCTAAATGGTGTGTTCATTATATCACAATTTACAAGGGGAATAACTTGATTACCTATGGATGGATAGCAACCTAGTGGGTACTACCAAAATATATGCGATGGTACGTGAGAGTGTAGTCTGTATTAGTGTTTTGTAATGTGAAACCGTTATATGAGAGCTCTCCCATACACTTACCATGCGTGGAGTGCCTTCGATATACCTAAAAGTAATGGAGAAAAATCATATACACTTCCATTCGTGGAATTGGATATCACCGCTAGGATGCAATGATGGCAATCAATGACAACTCCTACATTTTATGACACCAAAACATGTCTTTAGCCTATACCTATAAATGTTTGTGCTAATATTCCAAATGCTCCTTAGGTTAATTGAGGTAAATTTTAAGTTGATCTGATTTACATTTTGGTTTTAAGGCTCAAAGATCGATGTCACCTAAATACCTATGATGAAACTAATATGAGAATTTTTTTTTATTTTTTATTTTTATTTTTATTTTTATTTTTTTTTATTTTTTTTTTATTTCGATGAAAACTATCTAGTATAGGGAAGAGATTCAAACAATGATGAAAAAACAAAGAACACAGGAAACAAATCTTTCCTAAATATATACTTCACTTTCACTTTCCAAATGTAACTTTAAAAAGTAAAATGAATTTCACTTCTCTAAGATGCACTGTAATATTCCAAAATTAGCATGCGACTAATTAGAATATTGATTTTTGTTTTTATCACCTAGCACTTGAATAAATGGGTAAGGAGGCCCATGCATATTAAAAATATGAATAAAATCCCTCAAATGTGAAAAGAGATCATCGTAGGAGCTAGATTTCACACCCTCATGTGTGAAAAGGGACATTTGCATATGGACAAGGTCAAGTTTGACCAAGGAAAATTTTAGGGGCGAATTTTAGCCCAAAGGCGAATTTTAAGGGATTTTAAATTTTATTAGGGCGAATTTTTTATATAAAACCCAATTTTTATGGTTTAATAAAATTAGCCCAAAAAATATTTTAAAATAATTAATTATTTAATACTAGCCCACCAAAAAAAGGGCGCACAAAACTAGAAACATGATATTCGCCCCCGATTTTCCAGATTTCTATGGCATTCTCTCCATTTTTTCAATCGATTTTCTAGATTTACATGGCATTCGCCCTTTTAGAGTGGTGGCTGGGCTTTTTGCACATCGATCTTCTAATTTCTTGCTGGCCGAGCGAGACCGAGTCGGAAAAAAACAGTCACAGGAATCCCATCATGGTCCGTTAGGGCCTGGCCGACTCTCTCTGGTCCGGACTCCGTTAGGGCCTCCCATAGTTCGTATATAGCAGAGACTTGGAGATTCAATCCATCAACGTTTCAAGCAATTCCTTTTCAGATAGGATTCACCTCCTCGGCTTTCTTTCAAATCTGATTGCCCTTAATGTTAGTAACAATTTCTTCACTGGTCCAATTCCAATAGTTATTTGCAGGAATTTGAGCTCAATCAGGATCCTTGATTTCTCGATGAATATATTTGAGGGACGCCTTGATGAAGGGCTGCAAGAATGTAAGGTACTTGAGGAGTTCGAAGTGGGTTTCAACAACCTCGTGGGAATTCTCCCGAAGGATCTATATAATATATCATCTTTGATAAGGTTCTCTGCACCCGTCAACAGGCTTTCTGGGGCTCTGAATTCTGATATTGGGTACCTATCAAATCTCACCATTTTGTCTCTCTATGGCAACAATTTCACAGGAAATCTTCCCAAGCAGCTTGGAAAGCTTGAGAAGTTGGAACAACTCGTTCTCTATAGAAATCAGTTCAGTGGAGGCCTGCCAACATCTTTATCTCAGTGTAACAAATTGCAATTCATCAACCTGAGGAACAATTCTCTGAGTGGAGAGATCCATCTTGATTTCAGAAGATTTCCTGACCTGATTTCACTTGATCTTGCTTCCAATCAGTTCTCCGGTCAGCTTCCACCTACTTTATCGACCTGCATAAAGATCAAGTCATTAAGCTTGTCAAGAAACAAACTTGAAGGTCAAATCCCAGAGAGCATGACATCTCTTAAGTCTCTCACCTTTTTCTCCATCTCAAACAATAGCCTGAGAAATATTACAAGAGCTCTTCATGTTTTTCAGGACTTTAGGAACCTTAGCATTTTGATTCTGTTTAAGAACTTCCATCAGGAGTCCATTTCGCAAGGCATCACGGGCTTTGAAGGGCTTCAGATTCTTGCCCTTGGAAATTGTGCTCTTTCAGGGAAGTTTCCCAACTGGTTGAGGAATTGTTCAAAGTTGCAGGTATTGGACCTTTCCTGGAATAACCTCACTGGAAGCATTCCACATTGGATTGGCAGTTTCCAGTCTCTTTTTTACTTGGATATTGCAAACAATTCCTTCTCTGGATCGATTCCCCTTGAACTCACAAAGTTGCCTAGCCTAATATCTATGAAAAATTACACTGATATGGATCAAACTTCCTTTGAATTGCCACTAATTGTTAAGCACAATGAAAATGCATCTGGACTGCAGTACAAGCAGCTGTCCAAGTTTCCTCCTGCGATATACTTAAGCAACAATAAACTCAATGGAAGTATATGGCCAGAATTCGGGTGCATGAAAATGCTTCACATTTTGGAATTAAGGAGCAACAGTTTAACAAGGAACATACCAGATGAGCTCTCTCATTTGACAAACTTGGAGAGTTTAGATCTCTCAGACAATAGTATGACTAGAAGAATACCCACATCTCTTCAGGAACTCACATTTTTGTCAAAATTCAATGTATCCAATAACCATTTGGAAGGACTTATTCCTTCAGGAAAGCAGTTCGATACTTTTCCAAAATCTAGTTTTGAAGGCAACCCTGGTCTATATGGACCGCCTCTTTCTCCCTGCAATGCCAATATTTTAAAGCCAGGTTATGATTACATGGGTTTCAAAGTCAAGACTCGGAGATTGAACAGGAATGGCATCTTAGGTATAGCAGTTAGTGTTGGAGTTGGTATTGCTCTTTTGCTAGGTGCATTGCTGTGGAGCCTATCAAGAAAACCCATTAAAACTGAGGCAGATGTAAATGAGATACAGTGCAGCATGTCTCATAGAATCTCTGATGCTTTAGGATCTTCCTTGGTGCTTCTATTCCAAAATCATGATATCAAGGACCTGACTATGGCTGATATCCTGAAAGCCACCAATAATTTTGATCGGGCCAACATCATTGGATGTGGAGGATTTGGATTGGTATATAAAGCCACCTTGGGGAATGGTACAAAAGTAGCTATCAAAAGATTAACAGGAGATTGTGGTCAGATGGAGCGTGAATTCACAGCAGAAGTGGAAGCTTTGTCAAGAGCTCAACATAAGAATCTTGTATCGTTGCAAGGGTATTGCAGAATTGACAATTTCAGGTTGCTTATTTACTCCTACATGGAAAATGGGAGTTTGGATTATTGGTTGCATGAAAGGCATGATGGAAGCCCAATGTTGGACTGGCGTACTCGACTAAGAATAGCTCAAGGAGCAAGCAGGGGGTTGGCATATTTGCATAGGGTATGTGATCCTCACATTGTACATCGAGATATTAAGTCTAGTAATATTCTCTTAGATGAGCAATTTGAAGCTTATGTTGCAGATTTTGGCCTTTCAAGGTTGATTTTGCCATTTGATACACATGTGACCACAGAATTAGTAGGCACTCTGGGATACATTCCCTGAGTATGGACAAGCATGGGTAGCTACTCTCAGAGGTGATGTCTACAGTTTGGGGGTTGTTATTTTGGAGCTGCTCACTAGAAGGCGGCCAGTTGAAGTCTCCAAGTCAATAATAAGCAGTGATTTGGTGACATGGGTGTAGAAAATGAGGTCCGAAGGTAAGCAGGAGGAGGTCTTTGATCCTTTGATCCAGGGCAAAGGATATGAGGATCAAATGTTGCAGGTACTTGATGTTTCTTGCATGTGTACTAATCAAAACCAATTTAAAAGACCCACAGTTCAAGAAGTAGTTGCATGGCTTGAAATTATAGGAGATGATGCCCAACCAATGAAGGGAGCTTGTCCTGTAAAAGGTTAATGATATGTAAAGTTTTCAGTTTTCTTAAGCTTGTATCCTTCCTCAATTACACTGAATGAAAAAAAAAGGATTTTCACATACCAGTTTGTTAAATCTTCTTTTACTGTGATACATTTGAGTACGTTATGAATGCTTTTGAAATATATATTGCCATACTATATTTTAAAGGAATTGTGTTTATGTTTAGTGAGATTTTTTTGAAAGGAATTGTGTTTATGCTTAGTGATATTTTTTTTGGAGCTTCAGGTGAAATTTTGATTTTGATTTGTGTGATTTAAATTAGTTTTTTTTTACTGTATATATGATTCAGCACCCTGAGGATTTTTTTTACTGTATATATGATTCAGTTGACTTCATATTATGCTAGAATCGGCTTTCCCTTCAATCCCAACACAATGTCCCATGCATCTTCCCTCAGCATTGGAATCCTCCAAACTTCCTAGTCTATTTCCTCATCAATGATGTTAGTCATCAATGAAACATACCTCATAAACTTCTTTAGATGTCCGCTCTCCCTAAATGTGCTCCTATGACCTAAACATGCTTCTCAGCATCCCTCAATGTTTGCTCAAACCACCTTTGTCTTGTGACAAAACTCGAAGGAGCAACTCATAAACCTTCCTAGATGACAAGATCTCCTTGAACTTAACATCTATGCTCACAATTGCCTTCCTCTGCACTAGTATAAAAATCTTGTAAGCTTTTTAGATCTCTCTATATCCAACAAATATCCCCTTCTCGCTTGAAGGGTGTAGCCTTGTCCTCTTCTTCGCAGGCACATGAATGTATACTGGAAAACCAGAGATTCTCAACTACCTTATCTCTGGCTTCACCCCAATGAATGCCCTCCTCTAGAGTCTTGTCCCCAATATCCTATGCAAACTCATGTTATGCCATAGATTACCAGTACATGTTTTACATTCTTTGTGCTTGCTGTACTAGTAATCACATATTAGATAAATCATAATACTTAGAATCTTCTGACAGATCTAACCATTATTTTCTGTAGTCTCCTCCCTTGGACTTGACCTCTGCATTGATTTTGCTTTGCTGTAAGGGGTTTGATTTTTTCCTCTATTTGTGCATGGTTTTCCTTATAGTCTGTCTGCTTGCATGTACAGAAGTTGCAGAGACAGAAGACGAAGGCATGAAGTCGACAAATTCCGCAGAGACCTTTGGACAGAAACTGATAAAGGTTATTAGCGATGTATGTTTTACATTATTTTGTGCTTGCTATACTGTTAATCACAGTGATTGCAATTAAATAGGTAG
The DNA here is from genome assembly GCA_034641835.2 of Pinus albicaulis. Taxonomy (NCBI): domain Eukaryota; kingdom Viridiplantae; phylum Streptophyta; class Pinopsida; order Pinales; family Pinaceae; genus Pinus; species Pinus albicaulis. Next base: position 172,904,990 of record CM076571.1, read on the forward strand.
TCGCCACCTTGTCATCACCAACAGCGCCCTCTTCAACATTTAACATCATCAGGTATCCTGCATTTTTTCTTCACTTCCATAAGGGAGACACTTGTTACTTTTCAAGAAAAATTATGTGCTTGCTCTTACACATCAACATATCCACTGCCTACAAATCTTTGGCATCCAAATAGCAATCACAAAATCAGACTCCAAACATATTTTTTTGACAAAGCATTTTCTTTCAGGTTTTGACTATCACTCTTAATGGAAGGTTTTTGATTTCCATAAATATTCACTAGGAGTTATAAATATGTATGTCAAATTTTCCTTCACTTCACAGGCTTTGATTTGTGCCCTAACAAGTAACACAGGTCGGGGATCTCCAAAATTCATTGTCTGCAGAGAATGGTATCCCCATATGTCTGCAACAATATGTATCCTCCGCCTCAACACTTTCAGGCATCTAACCATCTTAAAATCCTCCTAAGTCTAGTCTACAAATTCTAGGTGTCTGATATTTGTTTGCCATGTTAGATCTAAGTACAGTACATCCACCTCTATCCACAAATAGAGAATCATGTCTCTACTCTGCCTCTGCCTCTCATCCAAGGCAAAATACACATCTGCAATAATTATAAAAAATCAACATGGGTGACTGACTTACAAATTTGGAGATAATTCCACACTTAGCCAAATGCCCTAGTCTCCATATTTTCCATAGTGGTCCCACCTCTTCTATTAGTAGTTTCAATACAAGTGTCACTACTACAGAGTGGGTGTGTATCTTCTTCACAAGTTCCTCTGGATCAATTTTGCTACAAAACATGTAAAAAAACAAAGGTAGAGTTGCAAGAACCAAAAATAATTTTTTTTAAATTTTATTAAATACAGTGATTTGAATTTGCCAAGGGATACACTCAGATCCTATGATAGTATTTATATCCCCTATGAAGGGCATGTTTCCTGCAACATAACCCAGAAATCTGTCCTTCGATTTCTGGCTGTTAGGTTTCCTCCCTTTTGCTGTGACCAACTTGCACTCTCCTCCCTTGGACTTGACCTCTAGATGAAAGTCCTTCTGTTATAACCTGACATCTTCATACCATCTCCATTTTGTTCTCACATCATCTCTTTATCACACAAATGAATTCAACTCTTCATGGTACAGACCCATTCGATGAAGATTCTCACTGGAGCTTAGATCTGTCAGAAGATTCTAAGTATTATGATTTATCTAATATGTGATTACTAGTACAGCAAGCACAAAGAATGTAAAACATGTACTGGTAATCACGATGATAGCTTTCTTCCTCTATAAATGTTTTTTATTCATTTCAATTTAGTAGTATACTGTATTTATAATATACACTACATAAAATTAATTTTAGCTATTGGATCTATTGCTGATGTAAACTCCTTAAATCTTTCAAACAACAAACTATCTGGTTCAATTCCAAGCAGTTTTGGTGCACTGAAGCTTAGTTTTCTTGATATTTTAAATAACGAGTTAAGTGGGCCTGTGAGAAGGAAAGCATCCTCTGTAACCACAGTTCAAAGTTGGACATATGAAATTTGGTTTTTATAATATCAAGACTGAGACACCTATCATGATTGCCAAGAACGACATTTTTCGTGGTGTCCGTCAAATGAATCTCCAATATTGTGATGATAGAGATGCGAACCGCTCTAGAATTTTAGATATCGACAATACTCTCATGGCGGTTTCTGGTATTGCTGCTAAAACCAAGCAGCGAGCATTTGCTTATTCCATTGCTTTGCACCCTATCTAAGAATTATTCTTTTTGCTAAGACAACATAGCACTCTGGAATTTAGAGGTGTTGTATTTAACCTAAGGGGAATCAATTCTTGTAAAAGTTTATGTCACTGCAATCATGATGCTATGTTGTTTAACATTCACACAGTCAATTCAGGAGAAATAATGAAATCTTATGAGGAGAAAATTGAAAATTGAACTTGTAAGGAAGTCCTCTTGAAATAATTGAAAGTTTTGTTAATGTCCTGCAAAATTTCATATGAGAAAAATGTTGTGAATTGGAGGCTTACTATTGAATCTGGATTTTGAATCAATTTCCAAACTAGGTTAATTTATCTTTGTTTGGACTTAGACAATTCCTTCCAACCCCTTTAACTATCAATGTTGTGGCATCATCGTAGGTTCTAAATATCAACCTTCAATGTGAGCATAGTTTAGTTAAACAACAACAACACTATAAGTATATGCTTTCGATTAATTAGATATCAAATAGATTTGAACAGAGGACTTAGGCAATGTGTTTAACCTAAAAATTTCAGAGCATTCACATAAAATGTAGTGTAAAAAATAGATATATCCTGAGAAATATCTCTTGTTAATTAAAAAAATAAAGAGCTATGTTCACTTGCCTCTTCAAGGGGTGACCTCCTAAAACAATGTTTCAAATACAATAACAATCCTTGACAAAGCATTACATAACCTTCTACTCAATATATAGCTATCCAACTTGTGGTGTCCTAGCCCCCCATTTCTCTTGTTTGACTTGGTTTGCAGCAATAGTGTATTGTTACTAATGTTAGTAGATAGCAGATAGCTCACTGTCGTAAAATCACAAGGCACTCTAGCTTCAAAACATATAAGCATAGGTCCATTGGCCCCTAAAATACCTAAAAACACATTGGCACACAGACCCAACACATCTTGGCTCAGTAGCCTAAAGTTTAAACATAATATGCCCAATATACATGGGGGTCCTCTTTTGGGTGTTCCATTAATCTAGGAAACAGCACATGGAATCATAATAATTGGGAAGAAATCAACATGGAGTAATATATGCTAGCACATATGAGATGAAGTGTCTAGGGAGTATGCACTGTTATACCGCTGCATAATGAATTTGAAGCACAAGTGTATGATGGAATGTGAAAGAGGAGCAGGCCTTGATTCGAGAAGCTGGAACATGAACCACATATAAGCAGCAACATCGCACTCAACAAAATGTGTCTCTATGGTAGTTACCCTAAAGGGGAAATGCTCACATTTCTACATTTTGCATTTGACGGAACTTTTACTGTTGTTGAGAAGTAAAGAGTCACCCCTTATTTTTATCAAAATAGAAGGCATGTTTTGTACCATCTTGTAAACATCTGTCCAGTTTCCATTACAAATTTGAAATGTATGTTGTCTCATAAGAATGAGTTTGACACTTCTATATTTTGTTATATGTTTAAGAAGTTTTATTTACTGCAGATCAGAATGCAATTGTCGAGGCTTCTTAGATGTAGGTTTTCCTAGGTATATGATGTATCTTGGAAATTTGACTTTCATTCAAATTTGACTTGATGTGTATTAAATAACGTTGACATATGGTGGTACCATGGTGTTATGTGGCACAGTGCTTATGAAAATGCTTCTTTGCCCAATATCTTGTGTTTTGCATTTTAGATTTAAAATGTGGCACATATGTTGGATATGTTTTTGATAACATGGACATATGGTGGTACCATATTGTGGTGTGGCACATAGATATTGGTACCATTTTATTCAGAAGGGGAAAGATAATGGCATGCATATAGGGTCCAGGATTCTGCGGTAGAGTAAATTTGTCTTTGCTTAAAATTGAACTCATTTAACCAATGCATTTTGAAGGAGGGTGATGAACATGTTGTAGTTGCAAGAGGGAAGTCTGCTTCATTTTACTCTTTTTTCAGATAGGAGATGCATCACACTTTAAACTTAACCTTGATTTGCAATCAAATGATATTTCTTATATTCCTTATCAGGTATGGGTCTATGGATTGTACCTTTCAGAAATTCTATTGTCAATATCTATGCATTCCTAGTAGTCCAAGAGATCATTTTTAAGTTTTGTTAGGTTAGTTCTTGTTGTAAATGTGTTTAAGGACTAATACAGTGGAAGCACAAGAGTTTTATGTGAAAGGCATACTGTCCAAGTTGAACCAACTCAAATCTGTACTTAAAGTCATTTATTTCATTCTTTTGTTTTCAGACTGGAGATACATCGTTTTTAAATGTGGCCTTGACATGAAATCAAAACAATATTTTTCCTATATTCCTTACAACAAAAATATCTGTAGATTCATCCTTGTGGAAATTGCACTGTTAAAGTCTATGCATTGCATGTACTTTTAAGAGATTGTTTTTTAAGTTTTCAGGGGTTAATTCTTCTACAGGGGATTGCAGTCACCTCAGCTGTTTCTCTGGTGTATTCCTTCATTTTATGTTTGTGATCAATCTTATCCATTTTTCCATATGACCCAAGTCTTAAGTTTTCATAATGAGTGGACATCAATGGGCTTTGGACTTGTGTTTTTAGTTGATATTCATGCAATTTTGATAAATAGTAGCCCCAAATCCTTAAATGGTTGAAACCATCATTTTGTTTTCCTGAATCACAAACAGAAATGTTGCATAAGAATATAAATGAAAAAGATTATTCTTATTCTATGTAGTTGGCATTGCCCATTCTCTTTACTAAAAAAATATTTCCATCTATAATGTGTGTTGCTTTCATTGGGAGGCTTCATGATTTTATTTGCTAGATATTTACATCTTGGTTTTGGCAGTTTTCTAGTGTGATGCCTTGGAGTATGAGGCTTCTGCTTATTTTCTCTGCTACAGTGACGCTGAGTGCCTTTTATTGATCTACCCTTAATGATACTATAGATAACATATCATTGTATGATTTGAGTGGTTGTGATTTGGATCCCCAAGACCCTTTTTCAATGACTCATGTTCGACAATACTATTCTATGATCAGTCACTAAATATTGCAAGAGTAACTACTAAAAAGAGTTCCCTAAGATATAAAGGACATATTGCTACTATTGAGTAAGGGATGTTTTGGCTGAGTGGGATGAAACAATTTGAACTATGGTCATAATATTTTCACTAATTTGTTGTATGCAGAACCATCTGCACCATAAAATCTAAATGTTGTTTTTGATCTACTGATTTGATCGGATACTCCTTTAAAAAACTATGACTTATGACATTTACTTATAGATGGGTTTCAATGTTCGAGTTCATATGTATATGGTTGGAATTTCTCTCATCGGGATTGGTATTGGGAAGAGAAGGGTTTTTTAATGCATTATATATGTCGATACACAGTTGAGTATAGGGGTATCATAGTAAAATGTGTTTGGATGTTTTTGTTAACAATCTATATTGAGTATGTCAAGCAGTGAGCTTGTTTTAACAGAGGACCATGAGTCAATAAAAGGACTGAATTGTGCATATACAAGGATATTTATGCTACTTGAAACTACCATAGACTCTATTGCTACATGTTTTTTTTTAGAAATTATCTAAGAGTAAAGGTTTTTGGGCTTCTTTTCTAACTTGTGCTTCATGGTGAAATTATTTTTGACAATATATGTTGCAAGGTTCTAAATTACTTGATCCCATATGAAAACCATTAAACCTTTTGGATTGAAATCTGACAAGAGAATTGAGATCTGAATACTGAGAAATATTGTTGTTTTTCTCTGCTTGGGAAATCAAGAGTAACCACATAAGTTTTAATGGATCCCCCAGGCAAAATTGTCACAGATCTTGAGTTGGGTTCCCATATTTGACAGAAAAAATAGAGGACCATACTTAGTATGATGATTGGTGGTTTTCAGCATTTGGTTGTATACATTTGGCCCAAAGATGAAATTGGTCCATAGGTTTTTCAGAAGCAGGAGATGGATCTATCATTGAACTCAAAAAATGTTAATTTTGAGTCTAGTATAGCTACATTGTTGAGCTATAAAGTCCTTAGATTTTTCAGTTGGGTGTTAATAATCATGAAGAGCAACAATTCATGTCAATGGATCAGCAGTTCTTCAGGAAAAGCTCGAAGGATATTAGAGGATATGGTGGCATGCATGATTTGGGTTATCTTGCTACTTGATTGGATTCTGGACCTTCTTCACCACCTGTGTCATAACAAGTCAATGGATATTTGAGGAAAGATATTTTATTTCCTTTCACTTTGTGGCATGATTTAGACATCTTCACCTTTTAGAATATAGTAAAATATTTTTCTTATTATAGATTTTTCTTGGAAAAGAATTATTGAGAGTTAGGTGCAAATGCACAATGTTGTGTAGCATTAGTGTGATAAATATGGGATAGTGCAAATCATAGTTTTGAAGATTAGTCTAAGTTGACTTGTACCTAATCAACTCAGTCAAGTTGATTGTTGGTTGAATGGCTAATTGTTGGTTCAATGGACAGAAGGTCTTGCAGGCACAAATACCAAAGGGAAAAATGGAGTACTCTTTGTAATTCTACACCACTGCTACCTTTCCTCAAACTCCTCTCCAACCTCAATATCAGTGCTAGTAGTAGCATGACAAACAACACTACGCTTAGCAGAACTAGAAGAACGTGTTTTCCAAACTACACGAGAACTACTTCCTTCACGAGTCACCATGTGCCATGCTTGGTCTCGGTGGTTCTCTTCCTTCTACTCCTGGTTCAATTACCATATCTTCATTGGAACCAACACTCTGAACTCCACTAGACAACGATTCACCATTTTTTAGTAGTGATTCGCCATTTGTACTGGTGATTCGCCATGATTTTACAGGATAATATAATCTCGTGAGAGATTCTCCAAAAAATTATATATACATATTATATTATTAATAAAATCGCCTTCCATTTTTCCTATGTATCATGGGGATTCGCCTATTTTTTATATATATAAATTTAGGGGGGTTCTTAGAATTATCCCTGAGTTTGACCAAGTCAACAGCGCTGGGATAAGAGGTGGAGATCATCTTTGGAGATAGCACAATGATAGTGGGAGGAAGATTCCTTGGTGGAGGAAACCGTAATGAGTGGGACCCAAGTTGAGAAGGCTTCCACTTGTGTATAAGAAGGGAAAGGTAGCCATAGCAAGACATGTTGTTGAATATTGAATTTGTGGTCTGCATGACTATTGTGCTTTCTTCAACTGTTTAGTTGAGATTGTTGTGCTACTTAGCGCAAGGCATTCCTGTTCAAGAATTCCTTCTTCTTTCTTGAGAGGCCTCTTGAAGGAGATTGTACTTCATTTCTCCACATCCAGGCTTGTGGAAAAGCTACCTCCTTCAGCTTCAACTTTATTTCGGTAGAAGTATAACATTGTGTTGCAGGGTGTTGCAGTGGAGGGTTCACGACACCACTTCCGGAGCTCATTTTTTAGAGGAGGGAGCCTCCATTCCTTTGGGATATTAGTGAGGAATATTTTGGAAATTATTTCAGATCTTGGCACTTGGAAAACCTATTTTCAATCTCCTACAGTGCAGTCCCTTGTAGGAACTGCATCATTTCTCATAGTGTTGCAGTAGGAGGCTTAAACCCCTTAGTTTTGAGCTAGTTTCCTAAGGAAAGGGTCAATCCTTCTTTTGAAAAGATATTAAAGGGGATTATCATCTATTTATTGTATCATTCAGCTATATCTATGTAGATCTATAGTAAGACTACGTTATTCCAGATCCAGATCTGTAGATCTACTCTTTTGTACTCATGCTTTCAAGAAACCCTTGCCAGGTTATCTAAATAATGTATTAAGTAGGCTAGATCTCTATTTTATCTATGATTTGATTAATAAAACTCCATATATATGGTTTTATATCATATTGTATCAGAAACCCTCATATAATCACGGAGTACTTGCTTCAGAAAGTTCTGTATGGTAAAAGTCATGGGATTTGGGTGTTTTTAAGCCATATTGAGACCGGGAGATCTGTTTAACTTAGAAAAAGGGATTTGTTTCTACTCCCCTTCTGAATGTGAGGGCCATAATACATGAAATAAGGGATATAAGTGCTATTTCTCACTGTTATAGTGTAATTTTTTGGAAATGTTGTTTTTATGGTCTATATTGCTGAATTTTCCAATTTGGGATGTTACAGTGGGATTGGGGCATAATCTTGGCTCAGCCTGTAGAATCTCAGCCATTATGCTATCAAGAAGAAAATAAGAAGAAAATATGAACAGAAGAGACAAAAATAAGACTGCATTATTTGGAGGAAGAAAGGAGGAGTGATTTTCAAAGTTTCTTTCTCAAACTTTGCAGAGCATTCATGGAGATCTTAAGAAGATGATGAGGGAGATGAATATGGAATCTCCAAGAGATTTTGAATCTGAAGCAAACTCTAGATTTTCATATGATGAGTGTGAGCATGTAGCCACACACTATGATGCACAGCGCAGTCATATGCCCATATTTGCTACGAGGGAGATAGAAGAAGAAGAAATGACTAGGAGGGAAAATCTTAGTCATTTTCTGCAAGAATATGAATCTCAAACTAAGAAGTTTAGAGATCATATCAATTTTCCAGAGTTTTGCAAGATCAAGGTGGAGGGAAGAAAGAAGCATAATATGAGTATATTTTTCCCATCTACTTTTGATGCTTCACCTACATGTTCAGCTAGAGCTTGGGTGGAGGAGCTAGACACCTATTTGTAGCAGCACCAAATTTATGAAGATGAAGCCATCAAAGTTGCAGCGCTACATTTTCGAGGTAAGGCCTATGCATGGTGGATATTTGAGTCTTTTTCTTTGAAAAATGAAAATACTTCTTCTTATGTAAGGTTCACTAAGACATAAGTGGAAAGATTTGATAAGAAACATTCTGAAACACATATGGTGGAGCTCAACAAACCTAAACAAACAAAAACCTTGCATGTGTTGGAGGAACCTATGAACTCAAATCCAATTCAGTAAAATAATGAGGAGGCCAACATCTTGCATCATAATTTGTTGAACAAGAGGGCATGGAGATCCCTTTTTCAAAAGAGGATCCAATTCTTGGGAGGTTGCCCATTCATATTGGAGAGGAAGAAAAAGTTGAGGGCAATAGTGCTATCATGTCTAGAGTATATCTAGCACCTCATGCAGAGGTAGAGGGAGCACATGGTCCAACTAGAGGGGGTCTTGTATCATTGCAAGGAATTCCCTAGGATCTCATATGTAGAGATCAATGCACAACTCATGATCAACATGTACCATTGATGATAGATTGTGGAACCATGAAGACAAAAGGAGGAGGTAGGGAGGATGACCAACATAATTTGATGAAAAGCACCCACCCCTATCTATTTCAGAGGGTTGATGCACAAAAGAGGGAGATTGGATTGCTTAGTGAGGGCAGGGACAAGTCTGTCCATTCATATATGCAATCCACTCTTGATATTGATGTCCCATTACATGAAGGAATTTCATCGGGGAAACCACCAAATCAACAGATGATGAGAGATGCTTCACATTTTGAGGCACCACTCATTGAATTCAGAAGAGTGGAGACTTTGGGAGAGTTTGGTACAGCTTTGAGAGTCTTGGGTAGTCTCAAGGAGAGGAGAGGAATTCTCTCAACATCATCATTACCCACTCTCACTTCTGATTATGCGTTATGGCAGGAGTAGCAGGGGAAGGATAGCAACCTTCAAACTTGCATCTTTGGCATGGGAGATGTCAGATAGGAGGGGAGCCATATGAAATATGTTCTTTGTGATAGATCATCAACACTGTCACTATGGAGGATAGATCCATACTAGAAGTCCCAGCTATTAGTGGATTATTCCAAGGATCTCTCTACTTGTATGATATTGGATGACCAATTGCATGAGGAGGGATATTCAGTCAGACATGGGGTCATCTACTGTCATGGTAGGATATTCTTATATAGAGCTTCCAAGCTCAAGGAGAAGTTACTACAAGCTGCTCATGAAGTTGTACTTTTCAGCCACACTTGTTCCATGAGAGCATACCACACCATCATGGAGGGGTACATTTGGGAAGGCTTTGAGGAGTATATACATCAGCATTTGAGGAGATGCATGGATCATTTGAAGATGGATGAGATACATAACTCTTTGGAAGTGTTAACACAACCACCTCTTTTCTCGTTGAGGATGAGAGGGGATTCATCTATGAGCCACTCCATTGGCATAGGAAAAACATATGGTAAGGACACTATTTGGTTGCATAATGATTTGTGTAATGAGTATGTGCATTCCTTAACCATATATGTGCAGGATATTGCTCCAAGGAGGATTATTATTTCTTCTAGACTTCATGGTCTACTTGAGGCCATAAGCAGTATTGGTGATGGCCATTCCCAAGAAGGACTTGGGGAGATTATATCTTTTGCAGAGCATGCTCAATTTGCACCATACACCATACATTTTCTCCAAACTTGTGAGGAGATTGGGGCAACAAGCAAGTGGTTGAGGAGCCACACACTGTGTCATTTTCTGTTGCAGTTGAGAGTCAAACTACACTGGTTGCATTTGAGGGACCATTTTCCTTCTCCCTTATTACATATGGCAGATTGCATGATGCTAATCATGATTCCATTTGCTGATGTTGTTCTTATTTTCATTGGGATCATGTTTGGGGGAGAGACACATTGGCTAGATGTGTCCTTTGGGGGAGAGGTTTCCCATGCCTTTTTCATTAGGTGTTCTAAGGGGAGCATGGGAGGTGATATGGCCACCACAGAAAAACACTTGTTTCTTTAAGAGGTGGGCCATGAGATTGATTGGAGCACTTGGGCTATGACTCTCATAAATCATTGGGAGAAACTTTTCTATGAGTTGCCATGTCATGTTGTACAACAATAGTTAGGAAAACTGCACTGTGACCACTTGGGAAATTGTTCTTAGATTTCAGCTATACATGAAACCTTCAATATTCCTCTCATTTGGATGCCATATGATGGTAATTTCCTATTCATCATATATGGGATGGTTTGGGCCAGCATGATTCACAACGTTGGAGTGAATATCTTTGGAGATCCAGTTTTCTTCTTGCCACTTGGAGGCAACATTATTACAGCCCAAGATCAACAGCTACTCTTCACTAATCATAAGTGGAGAGAAGGATAGTGTGGGGTAGGCTATTTTGTCTACCATGATCAGATTTTAAGGCCACCTACATTGCAGGAGCTCAAGGTGGAGGATGATTTTCAAGAGTTGCCATGTTGGGAGGTAACTCACTTTGTATGGATGATTGCTTTGGGAGGGAGGATCCACATGGGAATGATAGTTCCCAATACATTTCAGATCCTATTCCTCGAAAGGACCTCTAGACAACATCTTATTGCCTCCTTCATTACTTTATTTCTTCATGATGATAGCTCTTTAGCTAGCTTGCATGCTTGGGAGGGGCAGTATGGAGATTCATTGATGAAGCAACATCTAATTCCTTGGATTATTTTATCATATATGGATGCTACAGGAGGAAGAGGGGAGACACTTCAGTTCTATCCTTGCATTTGCTTGAGTACAAGCAACATTTGTGAGGGGAGGACTGTAATATTCCAAAATTAGCATGCAGCTAATTGGAATATCGATTTTTGTTTTTATCACTTATCAATTGAATAAATTGGTAAGGAGGCCCATACATATTATAATTATGAATAAAATCCCTCATAATGTGAAAAGGGATCATCATAGGAGCTGGATTTCACACCCTCATGTGTGAAAAGGGACATTTTCATGTGGACAAGGTCAAGTTTGACCAAGTCAACAATGCTGGGATAAGAGGTGGAGATCATCTTTGGAGACAACACAATGATAGTGGGAGGAATATTCCTTGGTGGAGGAAACCATAATGAGTGGGACCCAAGTTGAGAAGGCTTTCACTTGTATATAAGGAGGGAAAGGCAGCCATAGCAAGACATGTTATTGAATATTCAATTTGTGGTCTACATGACTATTGTGCTTTCTTCAACTGTTTAGTTGAGATTTCCGTGTTGTTTAGCACAAGGCATTCCTGTTCAGGAATTACTTCTCCTTTCTTGAGAGGCCTCTTAAAGGAGATTGTACTTCATTTCTTCACATCTAGGCTTGAGGCCAAGCTGACTAATTTAGCTACAACTTTATTTATGCAGAAGTATAATATTTTGTTGCTGGGTTTTGTAGTGGAGAGTTCATGACACCACTTCCGGAGCTCATTTTCAGAGAAGGGAGCCTCCATTCCTTTGGGGGAGAAGTGAGGAAGATTCTAGAGATTATTGCATATCTTAGCACTTGGCCAACCTATTTTTTATCTCCTACAGTGTATACCCTTGTAGGAACTGCGTCATTTCTCACAGTGTTGTAGTGAGAGGGTTAAACCCCTTGGTTTTGAGCTAGTTTCCTAAGGAAAGGGTCAATCCTTCTTCCGGAAAGCTAGTAAAGGGGATTCTCATCTATATATTGTATCATTCATCTATATTTACATAGAGATGCCGTAATACTGTGTTATTCCAGATCAACATATGTAGATCTACTCTTTTGTACTCATGCTTTCAAGAAACCCTTGCCGGGTTATCTAAATAATGTATTAAAGAGGCTAGATCTCTATTTTCTCTATGATTGGATTAATAAAAATTCATATATATGGTTTTATATCATATTTTATTAGAAAACCTGATATAATCACGCTGTACTTGCTTCAGAAAATTCTATATGGTACAAGTCATGGGATTTGAGTGTTTTTAAGCCATATTGAGACCGGGAGATCTGTTTAACTTAGAAAAATGGATTTTTTTATGCTCCCCTTCTGAATGTGAGGGCTATAATACATGAAATAAGGGATGTAAGTGAAATTTCTCACTGTTATAGCGTAATTTTACGAAAAAAAACATTTTTATGGTCTATAGTGTTGAATTTTCCAATTTGGGATATTTTCCAATTTGGGATATTACATGCACCTACATGATTTTTTTCACTGTCCTTTATATTTTTGATGAATGAGAATGCACTCAATGCAATTTTGATTTTTAATTCACTAAAAAATGTAATCTATGTTCAATGATTAATCTCAAAATGAATTTTTAATGCAATATGATCTAATGCACTTTGCAAAATGTAAAATTTGAGATGAAAAATAAATTAATGAAAAATAAATTTCTTTTATGGTCTCAAAGGAACTAATATTCTCAATCAACATCAAATCAATATTCCTTCCAAACATACAAGCAACAAACAACAAGTTTAATGGACTCAAAGGATCAAAGATCCACAAAATTTCACTTTTTCTACATCAAGTATGGAATGGAATTTTGCATGCCACAAAGAAATTGACACAAAACAAAAAAAATTGATGCACACAGAGCAAGAGGATGACCTCAGATATTAGGACACACTAGCATTTTTATCATAAACCCTAAAATTTCTCAGATTCAAAGACCAACGTTGGCATAAAGTTAGAAACAGAGGTTCAAGCATGACTGTTTTTGGTAAAAGAAGTACTAACAACACATATGTATTTCGAAAAAAATTCATTGACCGAGAAATTCTTAGGAAAGACAAACAATTTTGAGCAAAAATCTAGACTCACTACCCTAAAACACATACTACTTAGAGTACAGATTCAAAAGTGATCAAAATCAAGGATCATTGAAAGGTTGAACAAACTAAGAAAAAATACCAAATACAAAAGGGGGGTTGAAAGGGCTATAGGCTCCCCAGTATGGTCACCATTTTGTTGTATAGGCAATCCTTTCTGCGGAAAAAAGTGATCCCTGTAGTCCTAAAAGAAGGATCTAGCAACAAACAAGATAAATATGTGAAAAATTTCCTAGCTTATATAAGAAAGTACAAAGTAAGATAGATGACCTACCTCATTTTGATGCTAATTTCCATTGGTGACATTTCCTAGTCTTATCACTTCCAAGTACAATCCTCTTTACACCGTTGTGGATGAATACCTACAAGGAAGATCAAATAGAGACGACAAACACATACATAGAATAATTCATTATAACATAAACTATATGATAGATCAACGACTATCATACTAAAAAAGTAATTATCTACACACATATGGAAAGAAACCACATAATGTAATATTAATAGAAAGTGAGGGAAGCATACAACCACTTAATTTATGATGTTGGAAGTCTCCTTTGGATGAGTTTCCAAGTCCTACCCAAGACCTTCAAACACTCCTTTCTCCTTCATAGATTGGCAGAAATTGGGCACAACTAAGCATCAGGATGGCAACCAACATTGATCAACCATTTGAGGATAGTAGGGAATTCATTTATAGGGAAGGAGAGGGAGTTAGGGATCCACAAAAGGGGGGATAAGGTCCACACATTAAGGGGATGATACCTAATATTAGGATTATGAGCTTGGAATGGGAGATATCATCCCAATCCTTATTCACATGTAACCAGTTTTTTATTCTCAGGGCTTCTAGTAAGAGAAGCTTCTCCTCTATTTTTGGAGAAACTTCATGAAGAGGAGTAGTTCACTTTTTCACTTAAATTCCCACACTGGCAGTGCTAGATAGATGTAATGGTCAAGGTGAGAAGCACAAGGCATAATCTATGAGGATCAAATTGTGCTTGAAAATATGATTTTTTGACAAGCTCTTCTAGAATTGCTTCAAGGCATTTCTTCTTTTGTTCTTCAGGGATGCTCTGATCATGTTTTCATGGTGAACACATTGAAAGTTTTCATCACTTTGGGAAATTTGTATAAATTTTCAATAACTCACGGTATGAGCAGGGAATGCGATAAAATATTTTATAAAGCCTTCTCCTAAGAAGGCTCCTCCATTTGGAATTTAGTGAAAAAAAGAATTCATTTGATACAAAAACACTACTTCTAGGAAATATGTGATGGAAAAACAACCATGTTTTGGGAGGACTCATTAACTTGCTTCCAAAACTCCAAGACCAAAATGAATTAAGGGATTTTAACCTCCACATGAATTCCCAAGTCCTTCACAAATTAAAAGGCTATTAGGATTCATCTAGCTTGGCTCAAACATGGAGAAAGTGACTAATTTTGAGTAAATGGAACCTTGTGTCCATGGAGGAGACTTGGCCAAATTTATGGTGGGAGCTTTTGAAAATATTTATCTATATATCCAAGTTGGCCAATAAATTACGATGGTTATGGAACAACCACTTCATTTTCCATTTGAGAAATCTATGGCCGTAAGAAAGTTTCAAAGAATTACCAAAAGATTCCATCTACAACTACATTAGGAAAATACATATATGGATGAAATTTTACATGTTACTATGGCTCCTAGTTCAAGGGAATATATTAACCTAGGGTACCATTCAAAAATTAAAGCATACATGCCTCTCCCACTTTTCTTTGTGCCTTTAAGAAGTGGAGAATGTGGAGGACCTATTCAATAGTTGTCCCTATTCCAACAATTTATGGATAAATCTAGAAGCTAGCATGAAGAGATCAAACCATGATCTATCAAATATCCCTTAAACCATTAACAATTAGAGGGCTCAAGATTTTAATAATCCTACCTTGAACAACTTCTGAGCTCTCGGTATAGAATTACTCCTTTGTGCTATTTTTAAAGAGAGGAATCAATGCATATTCAAGAATGATTTCCTCCATCATGATTCTTTTTGGATCATAGTTCAAAAGTATGTAAAGAAATTGGTTGTTGAGTAGGCCTAGTCATATCAAGATGGAAAGACCTCAGGAGAGGAGGACCTACTACTTCAAATATGGTTCCCAACTCCACGAGTCATGATTTACCACTCTCTTTGCACTACTAAAATTCTTATTCCTTCCTCTTGGATCTCTCCTCCCCTTAATTTTCTAAAGCTCAATTTTTACATTGCTTCAAAAGGTAACCTGAGCTAGGTGACCTATGGAGGTATCTTTAGGGGTAATTTAGGATCCCCTATCCACATTTGTTTAGAATTTATGGGACATAATAGTAACAATGAAACATAATTGAAACCCTTGGAAGAGGGACTATTGAATTCCTAGACTCAAGGCTACACCAAACTTATACTGGAGGGAGATTCTTAACTTGGTTAGCAGAGAGGTTGATTCTACAACCCAATATGAGGGGGATACGTAAGTTTTTCCATCGTCCCATCCCTCCATCTACTTCACACATGCCCCTTTATAATAAAAATAAATTATTCTTTAAATAGAAAAATAGTGCCGGCTATAATAAAGAAAGATGAATATGTTGTAAAGTAATTAGAAGTTTAAAAAAAATGTGTGAGTAAAATACTTTTCAAAAATATTTCAACATGGAAAAAATAAGATTTTATGGTTGAACAATGAAAAAATAAGTTTTATAGTGAAATTTTTATTTGTTCCTATATATACTTTATATAGCATTCAAAAATACAATTTAAACAATGAAAAAAAAATTACACATCGTATTTTGCATCTAAAGAAATTTTATCCCTCTCGTCTCATGTTAGATCTATATTTAAGATGAATCTATGATAGTTATAAACATGATTTGCAATATCCTACATTGCACCCTAATCAACAAAATATCCCAGAGTTGGAGACTTGAAAGCCTACTCATATGAGTAGCATATCTCATTCCTTCCATTCTAGTGATCATCCCTACTCACATTAGAAGAATTGGAAATAAAATTGTAGATAAGTTAGCCAATCAGAGATGTCTGATATTAGTTTTGAAGATCTCATCTTCATGGAAATCCTTTGAGGATCTACCCTCAAGCAATAATATTATACCATAGCTAAGCAATACAAATATTCCCAAATGATTTATTTATATCTCTCATTCTGTAATTGGCCTAGCTGGCCTGGGTTTTAGTTTTTCTCTTTTTGTTTTTATATCAACAAGCATAATTATGTCCTCTACTATTTTGGGAAGGTTGATATTCTAGATATGGTCTAGTTTTTAAAGTGACATATGATGATGATGAATTTATTATTATTTAGTCATGGAGTTCTAGATGATGATGCATTATTTTCCTAGCTTCTCTAATTTCAATTTCGATTTATTTCATTATTTCATATATTAATCTAGTAACATTAAATCTTCATTTAGAGTAAAATAATGCATAATAAGGGATTTCAAAATTGTTATTATATATTATATCATGAATGATGTATATATTTTTAACCATAAATCCATTTTAAAAATCATATTTGAATGATAAATTCAATAGTAAGTTCCATGCATGAAAATTTTTCCATTTTTCATTACATTTCAATAGGAATATTTGCTTCTTAGTTTTTCTAGGAACACACAAACTCTATAGAAATATACATACATCATTATTTAAATAGTATTTTCCCCATCAAAGTTCAAGGCTTGATGGAGCATCATGGATTATAAGAATATATGTGTATATTTTTAAAAATAATGAACAAGCTTAAACATGTGCACATTTCTTAGCATGCATGCAACAAAAATGCGTTCATGTTCTTATTTCTAAAAGCGTTAAAATAAATGTGACTCATTTTCTATTCATTTCTCACTAACTATTGTTATTTTTTCCTCCGCAAATGTAAGCAAACTTAGTCATCTAAGCCAAAATTATCAAAGAAAAATAGGTCCTAGA
Source organism: Pinus albicaulis (assembly GCA_034641835.2). Lineage (NCBI taxonomy): Eukaryota > Viridiplantae > Streptophyta > Pinopsida > Pinales > Pinaceae > Pinus > Pinus albicaulis. The sequence continues at coordinate 172,922,283 of CM076571.1, forward strand.
CATTGGCATTATTGACACCTAATATTTTGTGTCAATAATTGTTTATTTCTAGGTTTATTGTATTTTAGATGTCGTTTATATAATGTTAAAGTAATAAGCATACTAACAAAATTCTATTCATCATAAAAAATTACTAGAAACAAATCCATTGATGGGCTAAATTTGAAACCAAAGTCTACATTCATTTCCAACAAGGCATTTGTGTGGTCCAAATGTTGCATTTTAATTCTCTTAATGAGGAATATCTCACCCAAATATGTGTTGAGACATATAATGTTATGTAGTTATTTACTCAGTATGATTATTGTAATCATATCCCTATATTGAATGTTGATATTAAACATGGAATATTAATGCATGCATTTCAACATCATTTTGTAACCTCCATACATAAAGTACATATATTAACCTCATTATTACATTATGGGCCTTCCTTTTCCAAGCCACAACAAGAATGCATTTCCAAAAATACTCCTTAACCTCTACTTAACTCCTATAAACTCAAAAGGCATCTAATGATCAACCCAAAATAGGGCAAGGCATATATATATATATATATATATATATATATATATATATATATATAATTATAATTATAATTGCACCCCTTAAATAAGAGAATCCTTTAAGAATTTGAAAACCAATATCTTAGTTTCAATCCTTGTAATTTAATTGTGTCATCACTGTTTCATTTCTATGCTCCTTTCTCACCTATGTTGGTATATATATACAATCATACACATAAATATCACATAAGAACAACATTATACTTTAAATATCACAATTTATCAAGTACAATAATAATATAACACACACTCACTTAAATTAATACAACAGATGAGACCTTGTAATATATAATTAAGGTGCTCATAAAAATATTTCTAATATGGCTAATTGTTTCAACCATCTCCATTACTATGTACATAATATCTCCATAAATCTCTCAACTGATTCTATGTTATAAACTTTTAAGGATGGAAATTTATCTTAAAGCTTAGAAGCATTACTGAATCTTACTAGTCCCTAATATTAAAATTTCAAAATGTTTGGGGATATTTTTTCTAAAAAGACCTAGATATATAATAATTTTATAATATTATATATAATATTCTGGCGAATTTTTAAGTAAAATAATTTTATACTATAAAATTTGGGTGAATAACTTTTAGAAGAAATTGGAAATTGTCGAATACGTTTTTTGGAAAAAGCATGGAAAATTAGCCCACATGCGAATATTAGCCCCTAAAATTTTCCTTGAGTTACTTTTCTAATTTTCTTCATATTTGATCATACATAGAATTTTGTTACATAGTATAATTTCATTTATATTATGAATATTTCATCATATAATAAGCATGAATTATTACTTCACACTCCCCCTTAATGCATAGTTATGATTCAAGATCGATGTCTTGAGTTGTCTTCATCTTTTTTCCTTAGCACTTTGCATAATATTAAATATTCTTTATCTTCATCTATATATTTAGTTGTGATTTTCTTTCTATATCAATATGCGCTCAATCTTTCTTTGATAATTCTAGAATCTTGATCTTGAGTCAATCATCAATCTACATAATCTTCATATCAAAGATTTATTTAGTTTAGCCTTCACCATCCCATGGGTTTACTATGGATTACCCTTCAACCATTACATTATGTGTAGGGTTTTCCTAGCTCACCCTTAACCCTTACAATTTCAAGGTAATTTTTGGCTTATCATTAACTATCAATTGGTTTTGTCTTACCATAAAACATTCATTGCATCAAACGACTTTGGACGACCACAAACCATAAAGCGGTTTCTCGATAACCATGAAGCTAACTCTACAAAGTGTTTTTTTGATTAACATGAAGCATTATAAGAAGAATAATCATGATTCATTTCACTCAATAAATGACTTAATAAATTGAAAACTCTTTCCTAAACATGTTTGAATTTTAGGGACCAACTAACTCATGAATTTGTAAAATATTTTCAACACAAAAGTAGTTTCTACCATGTAAGACAATCTATCCAACCACATTATACTTATATATGAGGCTTTGATATTTCCTTGTTCCAACATTTGTGATGATCCTAATTTATAAGACCATAAATAATGCAAGGATGTAAATTCCTACAAGAATATAAATTCCTGCACTTAGCTTGTAAATGACATTTTTTACCACAATGATTATAATTTTGTTCTTACTTCATTATATTGTTATTTATAGATGGATCACCTATTATCATTTTCTTTGATTTTATGAACTTAATGTTCACATTTCTTTTTTGACCTTCATAATCTAGGTAATATTTTTTTGGCCTTATAAATATTTTTTTGGGCCTCTAAAGACCTTGACCACTTCTACCTAAAACCTTTCCATTAAATCCCACAAGTTTTGAACCAAATACTTTCCTCTTCTTCTCACAATGGCCTATTTTATAATATTAAATAATAGATTCATCATAATCAGTAGTACATTCATCTTCAGTAAGTAAAATCACTGAGATCATTACTTAATGCCTCAGAATAAGAGAGGCAATATGTACATCAAAATTATTATAGTCAATCAATGAAAAGTATAAATATACATATCAATATTATATAATGACTTAATTATTTTTTCCTTTTGATATTTAATTTATAAAGATCACCTACAAATTGATTTAGTGTTGTCTATATTTCTTTTAATGTGCTGATGCTTTATGTAGGAAACCAACAAATTAATGATGGAGTTTATTATCACAAGATACAAGTTCTACAAATTTTCCCATCATGGAACTATTTTTCTTTTGTAACATGTCTATTTTCTCCAAAAAATCATCAATATATTGTTGCAGTAATTCAATTTCATGATTACTAAGATTGAAATCCTTTTAACCTTTCCCAATTTTAATCCCTTTTCCAATTTTAAATGGCTAATAATTCATGTCAAATTTCTTAAGAATATTCGTAATAAACATTAAATGTTTGATTTTACCAATTATACACTCTTTTCTTGAAATACAATAATGATAAAGATATCAGATAACATTAATCATGCACCTTGAATTTTAATGTTTTTGGATTTAACATTTCATCTTCAAGATCAACTTTGACTTTGACATTGACTCAACTTATCAAAATATTTAACTCCATAAATTTATAAACTCAGTGTACTTTAATTTTGAGCTTTTAACTTTGATATGTCAATAACTTTCACTAACCTCTTTACATCAATAAATTTTTAATCTCAAATTTGACACTTTACATAAAATACTCTCAACTTAACTTTGACTTATACATATCCTTGTAAAATTACACGATAACACCATCCCCGCTACATTAAAATTTTACCAATGATCAAGACCTTATATTATGGCTTCATGTTATTATTTAAAAATCACAGTATTAAGTGACCCACCCTTCTTAGATTCTCTTAAAATAATAATAGAAAACTCATTAATAAATATTGATTTTCAGTGAGGATTTCAATCTATTTCTATTAAAATTAATTGTAGAATTTACTTTTCATATAAAACAAACTGGTTCTTTAAAAATCCTTTCAATCATATTCTATCAAATTTCTCCACAAAATATTTTTGTTTTGTAACTTCCATATAATATGTAGTTAATTTATTATGTGTCCCTTTGAATTCATGTTGCGTTGTTTACACCATATGAAGTCAAGATATTGTTGTAAGTTTTTTGATGCATTGCTTAATCCAACTCAATCAACATTGATTTATATAGAATTTCTTCACACTCGGTCCACACAAGTTCCATGTAGGTTTTCTGACATAACCAAACTAATATTATATGCATCCTCAAGCCGTTCAGACAATTATGGTTATATGTATGTTCTCACATGCTACAAATCAAAGAAATTAAAAAAACATAAATGCTATATCTAAAAATGTTCTCAACCACCATGTATCCTTTATGCCATTAGAACAAATAAATTCTATTGATGCTCCTTTATATCTAAAAGAAATCACAATGGGGTGATATCATGGAGTTGGATTACACTTTTTGGAAAGAGAAGATGCGTTTAGGTGGAAAAAAATATGGCTCGATCAAGCAATTTAAGCACTTCATCGAGCCATTTTTAAACACTTGATCAAGCTCATTGAGCACTAAAAATTACCTCTATATAGGGTTAAAAAAAAAACCCTTGATCGAGCTTGAGGGCTTGATCAAGCTCTTACACTCGATTGAGATTCAGAGCTTGATTGATCCTTAAACCTCTATTGAGCCATTTTTTCCTATTAAATTGGCTACCTATGGTCTATGTGCAACATTTGCACATATTGCACCACAACTTAGAGCTCCGCAAGAGTGCTTTAATAACTCTACTGAGAGTATTGGAGCTAGATCAAGCAATTGGAGCATGAAGCATTCCAACCAAATTCATCAACAACCCAGCCAACATTCCAAAGGTTTAAACAAAAGCATGTATTCTATCATTTTTGAATTTTTTATCTAATTTCTTTTGCAAAATTAAAAAATTTAATTTGAAAAAAAAACTTACCAAACAAAAACCATGAAAACCAAAAAAAGTGATCAAAAATACCTTCAAAACAACTTAGAAAACCACAAAATTAACCTAGAAAACAACAAAAAAAACCATAAAATATCTCTTCAAAACAACATAGAAAACCACAAAACCAATTTATAAAACAAAAAAAATTCATAAAAAAACTCTTCAAAACAACTTAGAAAACCAGAAAAAAGAACCTAGAAAATGATTTGAAACCACAAGAAAATATTGTAATTTAGGTTCTAATTGTTTTTCTTACTTGTAATGGTAACATGTTTTATTTATCAAATGGATATTTTCTGATTTTGAATGGTAAAAACATTATTTTCTAATTATTTTAGGTTTTAAAGTTTTTCTTTGGCGATTTTCTGATATAAATTTTCAATATTTTTATTTTTTATTTTTTGTTATTTAAAATGCATTTTAAATTTGTAACAAATTTGACCGAAAATATACTCCAAAAAATTCCAAAATAGAAGACAACAAAATTATAATGAATAAATAAGTAAATTAGGAGTTTGAGATTGACATGATGAATATGGTTGTTCATGGTGAACCTCTATTTGTGAAATAAGAAATTTAATTTAATTTTATTATTTGAAATTTAAATTAATTTATATCTTAAATAATTTTTTTTAATAATAAATATAGTACGATTAGTTTTAAAAATAAAATATTAATCTTTAAAATTATATATATATATATATATAACAAAACATTTAACTTAGTTATATACAATATTTAACTATATATAATTTTAACATACATAAGATAATTATTATTTAACTATAAACATCACATAGCTATATATTATATTATAGTTGTATATATACTGTTTATAACATAACATAGCTCTTTAATTTTTTTATATATCATAAATTTATATAACATTATATATTATATATATGTATAACATAACTATAATTATACTTCATATATATATATATATATATATATATATATATATATATATATATATATATATATATATATATATAATAGTTCTATAACTATTTAACAAAATACACATATATAACATAACTATATCTATAAATCATAACATAATTATATAACTCTATATAATTTAACTAGCATAACTATAACATTAAGTTATATATATAAAGTTCTTGTTTCAACAATGCATAATTGATAGATATATTAAATCCATTATGAAAAGTGCATTTGGTCGAGTGAATACAAGTATTTTGACTCTTTTTTGATTTGTACCATATTTTTTCATTATGTAGTGTGTTGTACGAGAAACATTGTCTTCCTATGCTTGCACCTAATACATGTCACAGGTCAAAGAAAAACATTATAAGAACTTAAACACTATTGGAGTATTTGGTTGGTATGAAATTTTATTAGTTTTTTCAAAAGGTTTATTTCAAATTTTTACATATATATTCACATCTTTATGCCCTATGAATAAAATGCATTATTTAGAAATGAGAAAACATGTGAAGGTAGATTTAATCACTTCTTTCGATTGTGTTTACATGGAACTCAATACTTGGTTGATAAATTATAAGAAAATGGACTCCAAAGTTTAGGACTTCCGGGCTAGATTATTCTTCTTGAGTTTAGAAATGGTTTTTTCATCAACATTATTTCTAAGTCAATATTTTTTTCTTGGATTAGTTTATATGTATTATATATAATATGTAGAGGCATCCCCATATACACGAACTAACTGCAAGTCATCATAGTGCAAGGGGATCTATTATATGTGGTCAGGATTTTGATAGATCATGTAGCCCGCTTGTTGACAATGTTGGACCTTCCAACATTCAAGGGGGTCTCCCTAATATGTGGTCCCAATTAGACCTCACACCATTTGGGATAGGAGCCCCACCTGGAATATGGTCCAGTTACCATTTTCTTAAATATTTTCCTAGGCTCTAACTGTCAGGAGGAGAGGGAACACAAGTGTGCCTTTGAGAAGCAAGTGAGTGTGCCTGGTGAGTGTTTGATTGTAGGTGTGTCAATGTTCTTCTAATGCGTAGGGGAAAACAAAGTGATCCTATAAGATAGAGGTAATAGTACCATCCTAGTAGAGACACACAAAAACAAGAAATATCCTTCTAACATCCAGCGGAATATTCCGCAAGGATGTGACGGTCATTGCAACCATTACAACACATTCTCAATATGATAAGCACTAAAATAACTGAAATAGTTCAATTAATTTAGTACAGGTGAAAATAAACATAAATAAAAAATACTCATATAAAAATCTTACAAATATTTATAATCCATGTATGAGGAACATGTTTCCATCAAGCTTCATATATTAAGTAAAAGTCTCAAGACACATGTATACAACGAACACCACTAGCTCCAATAGTGGAGCATTCGAGCCACTACTTGCTCCCAAAAATAACTAGCTTGTCTCTTTGATGCCTTGTGGGAGAAGCCAAGGTAGAAAGTACATTTATCATACAATGAGGGTGTATATATAGCCAATGAGGTGATGCTTCACCTCCCTTGTGACTCTTTTAATAACCTCATGATTGTTTGAATTCCCTTCGACTTTGAGACTTTACATGAATCTTCATATTCTATACATGTCCTTTAGAATTCCACTTTATAATACATTTTTGAATAATAATTTACATAAGCCACAACAATGGTGTGGCATATGGTGACTCATGACATGAAATGACATGACACTTATGACATGACAATGTCAACTCATTCTTACTGATTATTTCTATGTGTCTTCTTAAGAATGATATTTTGTCCACTTCCATATGGCTTCGAGATGAGTAGTGTTTAGTGATATCAAGTCTTGAGCTACAGTGGCAAACTGGTGTCCCTTTTCTTTATCCTGATTGATGAACTTGCATATTCAACTACAAAGGTGTCTTCTAGCATGTTCCCCTTCTCCATCTCTTTCTTCATCATCATGTTAGGTATGATAGAGTACTTGCATCTACAATTCACTCATGAAAAGGTGACATCGGTTTGATAAACCCCTAGTCTAACATGTTTCATGATGATCCACTAACTAAGCTGGAACCAGGTGGAAGGTTGAGGGAGACGCTAAGTGACTGCACAATTTCGTAACTCAGGAAGTCAAGGGTTAGGATTTAGCCTTCAAACTATGCAATGTGTAGCTCAGGCTGGACTGGTCATGAAGATTGCACAGTTTGGGAGCTCAAGGAGCCAAGATGAGAGATTAATGATTGAATTTTCCCTCTATACAGTGTTGGAAGGACAAGGAGGGTAGGTGATTGTAAAATTTCTCAATTCAGGAGCTCAAGGGATAGGCTTGAGGACTGAGGATGTGCAATGTGGATTTTAGGCCTGGCTAGAGGGAAGGATTGTGTAGTTTTAGAGCTTAGGGGTAAAGATCAAGCACCAAGACTGCAAATTCCTAACATGATAGAACCATGAATTCTGCAATTTCAAGAGGCATGATTTATTCTTGAGGGTTGAGATAGCACAATGCACATTTTAGGAGGGTTGGATGAGGCTAAGTTGCTTGGTCTGTAAGTTTTCCAATTTTAGATAAGTGTGTGATTGATGAATATAATGTGAACAATGATAAGAATTGACTATGATCACAGACTTTGAACACTTGAAGGAAAAACATAGATCATCCAGAACACATGAAAAGCATACTCCGCTTAGTGCAACAACTTTGTGACAACTTACGAAAAGTGTGACACCAAAGATACGCTTTGCATTGACTGTGACGACACTTGTGCAAAAAATGCTTAAAAATTTGGAAATGAGTGCGACAAATGTTCACATGGTAAGATAAACTCATTTACAAAAATATAATAGCTTGAAACCACCAAAACTAGCTTATGTATATCATACGACACTTAACGCTAGTTTATTTTCTCACAAATGGGGGAAAATAGTTAGAGAAAACACATTCGATAACTCTTAATGTTTACAACAACATCATACTAGATCAAAGTAGGCTCCAAAGCTTGGTGTAGGAAAATGTTTTGGAGGGTGTTGTAGCAACAACAACATTTCGAGACACAATGGTAGAATTCCATCTTCTCTGTCTTGGTTGATTCTTTTGCGCAGGGTCTTAGTTCTTTGGGGAGTATTGATTCATCATGCAAATCACTTTGACTTCCCCAATTACCTTGTGAATAAACATGGTCCCCTCTATGCCTTCTTAGTCAAACACGAACATAATATCAATAGTATTGTAATGTTTTGAATTGAAAAGAGTAGTATAGTTCGCGAACTTTATATTTTCAGATTATAATTTTTCATCTCTAGTGTTGCTCTACTGCCAGCAGGTCTGGACAGTACCCCAATGGATTCACTACAGGAAGACAAACATTGCTCCATTTCTAGTGATCCTGAATGATAACCTGAAAAATTTGCTTGCTTCACCTTTATATACAAGAAGCCTTCCTATTTTTTTGCCTTTATTTATATATTTATATAGGACTATCCATAAACACTTATTCATTTCAGGGTGGAAGAGGGATCTCGTCTTATTGAGAGAAAAAGAGGTTGTTCCTTTAGAGAAGCATATAGATACCTTTGATTTTAGTTTGCTCATTTTTATCTTCCCCCTTTCCCCCCTCTACTGATTGGATAAGCATGGAAATACTGAAACATAAAGAACCGAGTGTGGTCATAACATTTTCAGAATATACACAGGTATCATGGTTCGACATAAAACTCACCTTATAGATGGATTATATTCTTTGTCAGAACATCAATATGTAACAAAAAAATGGAGTATCGAAGTTTAGCCAAATGTTGTTGTGTCACAATACTCTTTTCAACTCAACCACACAAAAAGAAGTCATAAAACATGTTCACACATGACGCTTATTTACATGCACAAAAAACAAAATGCATGAATAGACAAACAAGAAAAATAAAAATAAAAAAATCTACATAGGGCAGGGCACAGCCCCAAACCATCATTCAAAATATTGTTTTAAATTTTGGCCATTAACAGGAAGAGAATCAATATTCCCATCTAAATATTGAAGATGTTATGTGTGATGGCCAATATTTTCGTGCATAGTGAACGATGTGATCCATAGTGATTGAAATTACTATGTTTTCTTACTATGTTTTCCTTTGTCCTCATGGGATTTGTCCCACTTCAAGACTAGGTCGCCCACACTAAATTCATTTTTCAATGTAGATTTCTTATCAAACCACCTCTTGATATGACTATGATGAAGATATTTTTTTTCTTTTTCTTTTTGTCTTTATTCTTGCAACTTGTGGAGGGTGTATACTACTATGCACCAATAAACATGGATTTCCCTAGGATTATTGTGAGAGCCAAAGGGAATAAAAATAGATGTTAGTTGGTAGGATGGATTCTTTTCCATACACCAGGAACTAAGGAGACATATTTATATAAGTTTTTGGTGTGATGTGGTGCGCCCCTAATGAATTCATCAAAGCGGAGTGTCATTTCCTTTGTTCAGAGGAAACAATATTCTTGATAATGTTGATAAGGTTCTTCTTAGTAGACTCAACAAGACCATTTTCCTATGGATAAAAATTAAAAAAATGCTTCAATATAATTCCATTTTCCAATGCAACCAATGTAAAACCATATAATATTAACAATGAAAAGTATGTTGCATTGTTAAAAATAAGTGAAGTCGAAACTCCAAACCTAAAAATTATATTTTTCTAAAGGAATTTGATGACTTTGTGATCATTCAATTTTTTGAGTGGAACCACTTCTGTGGAACATGTGAAGTACTCTGTAGCAGTAATAATGTAGCGATTTTTCTTTGATGAGTGTGGAAAAACCTCACCAATGACATCTAGACCCCATTGTTGAAATGGTTCTTCCAGAACGACAGGATGCAATGGGGCAAATAACTTATTTCCTCAGTCAACAATATTTTGATAGAATAGACACTTGTGAGCATATCCATGAGAATGTTTGAATAATGTGGGAAAATAAAAAATGGCTCGCATAATGTTTCATGTCTTTTTGTCATCCATAGTGTCCCTAGGTCATAGTGGATATCACACAACACTTTCTCTGAATCATGTGCTTCCAACCATCTAAGAAATACTCCATTACAATGCTTTTTGAAAAATCACCCCATGCACCAATTGGTAAGATAATTCTTTTAATCTTACTTACCTCTTTGGTCATGTAGATAAGTTAGAGGGAAAATTTTCATGCTTGAGATACTGATACACATACACATACCGAGAGTTTGGATAGAAGCGGGGGAAACTCATTCAACATCATACATTTCCATTTCCTACTCCCATCTATATGGATCATCTTATATTGCATACACCACTTCTACTTCTAGTCGACATAGACCATGGCCCTTAATGGTGTGAACTAGTTTGAATTCTAGATCATACTCTTGTAAACTAGTCATCTAATTTTCTCTTCTCTCACTGAACTCTTTTTGAAAAAATAAAGATATTACTGTTAGGTGAGGAACACAGATAATACAACGATTTTTCAAAATATAGGGCTGAAATCGCTTTACCGCCTTGTAAACTTCATGTTAGAAAATTATATATTACACAACAATGGAACACATAAAATATGCGGAAACACAAACACAGAAAACATATAAAACAAGAGAGACACAGATATACGTGGTTCACCAAATTTGGGCTACGTTCACCCCGAACAGCCAGTCCTTCCTTTATATTATCCAACAAGAAGAATAGACGCAACCTACAATAGATTGATGAACCCTTAGCTAAACTAAGAGGGGGGGTGAATCAATTTAGTACATTCATGGGCATTTAAAATTTTTCTTTAAACTTATTTACACCTTCATTTCATAAGCAACTTAATATATAATGAATCAAAAAACTTTATTTGTGAGCAGCAAGTGATAAGCATATTAAATATAATACATCAACACATAATCATAATGCACATAGACAATAGATATAAGTGGAAACCCATAAGGGATAAAACCACATCTTATTATTGTTGTGATGCAAAGGAAAGCTCCAACTCCGTCTCAAAACTGATTTTTTGTAGCCTCCAACCTACGGGAGGCTACTACCTCAATTTTTGCAAGCTACAACTTGCACAGAAGCCCCAACTCCCATCTATTTTCTTCAGGCTACAACCCACAGGAGGCTCCTACCTCAACCATATACAACTGGACATATATCAAGATACAACTTGATGTGGAAGCTCCAACTCCCTCACACTACAATAAAATCATATGTTGGTTTACCTAGATATCAACTATATTTTACTCCTCCTTCACTGCTGCCTTTTTAGCCTTCATATCTGATTCATATCAGCTTTGGATGTGCACAACATCTCTATTTTCTCACTCTCATTCTTCCACTCTCTAAGCTCTCCATGTATATTGCAATAACATCATTTATAGAGATAAATTCATGGTTGTTTGCATTCAATATGGGAATATGGAGTGAACAGGCATGACTCTTTGCCTTCCACGCACTCATTTCCTCACTCGGCATATTCAGAATGTTACAACAATAAATACATTTATTTTAGTATCAAATGGAGTTTTGATTTTCCTAGGAGAATTTCCTTTGCATCACAAACAATATAAAATAATCAATGAATTGACATTTACAATTACAACAATATTTCAATTCAGCCCTTTCACCTTCTTGCTTTTCTATTCATTTTGTCTTCTCTGCCTACTGTTTCTTTGTCTTCTCTGCTTGCTGTTACATTTCCAATTGTATACAAATTATGTATCAAAGAAACCAAATTTCAAAAAATGGTGAACTTCTTATTAGTAATAAATGATGAAAGTATGAAATAAATATGAATGACTCCTTGTAACTTATAAAGTATGCGAAACACTTCAGATTTTTAATTAAAAAAAATGGTGATGTATGAGACACACAATATTTTAATTGATTCTAAATAGTTTGCTACAAGTGGTAAACTTGTGATGAGTTTGTAGGAGTAATTTCACCAAAAATAGTTTCCCAAACCAAATGAAATACATCCAATATATTTATAATATATTTTAATATTTTATTTTAATTTTGTAGATTAGATTTTAGAATATTCTTAAAATTTAAAATTATATTATATTTAATAATATTAAAATACTAAAATCCAATACCATTGCATAAGAATGATATTAAAAATAATAATTCCCCAAAAAAAATGAAAATGGAATTTCATAATATTGAAATTGGTTTGTGGAGAGAAGGTAAGGGTAATGTTGAGAATGGGGTGTTTCATGTTTGCACATGAAGGAATGAATCCAAAATGATGTTTTTCATGTTTGTAAAGAATGTAATGGTAATGTTTTGGTTCATGCTTGCGTGTCAAGGAATGAATCCAAATAACCTTTATCATGTTTGTTTGTTTGTTTTTTTGTTAATTCGGTGACCAGTTTGGCAGGTCCTCTATTTTCGGTGCCACCTCCAGTTTTTGCAGTGCTAATTGGTGTTTGCTAGGTCATAATTGAATGTGACATAACTGGATCATTTTTCGACCAATTTTGGCTCAGAAAGAGCAAATCCTAGATAATTTGGATGCTCTGAGCAAGATGGTGCAGGTTGCAGAGGAATTAGAGCACTTATGTAAGTGATTTTTCCACTTTTAAGATTAAATAGGCTTAGGTCTACCAGGAGAGTAGGTCATGCCGAGTCCACCTAAAGACCATTTTCAGAGCTTGAAGAGTCTATTTTGAAGTTTTTGGGTCTTCTTAATCCAATGGAGCAGGTTACAAAGGCATTGGAGAACTGTCATTGCATGTAATCATATAATTGAACATTAATCCAAAGAGGGCCTAGCCAATTGAAGCAGGTCCATGGAGATGTAGCTCAAGAGGGGCAAACTCCGTTATCAATTATTGTGTAACGTGTTTGTTGTATGTTATTTATCTGCCATTTATTTGTTGTACATTTGTTTTTAACAACTAATTAACTCATGAATTTCTCATAAAAGACACTTAAAATTGAAACATAAACCCTTTCACAACTTGCTAATTTGAGACAATCCTAAACACATTTTTATTATAGTGATGAGGGAGCTAGCATAGAAAAACTAGTTTTCCAATATTTAGATCAAACACTCTCCTCAACAACAATGCTTGATATGTGATAGAGGTTTGTAGAAGTTTATTTTTCTTCAATGGTTGATAAGGAAATTCTAGATTACTCGTTGATTCCCATGCGATAACCCATGATCCAATTTTGAAATAATTTCATCACAAACTTTTATGATCATCAATGTTTACATGTTTTTACAGTTAATACCAGAATTTTCACAACACTACTTAAATATCCAATTAAATAAAAGTAAATCAAAACCATGAATGAATGTGTACACAATAAATAACTGCGTAAGTGTACACAATTACAAAAACTGCATATAATGTTATAGTATTGATGTGTCTCATTACACTTTTTTTGCCTGGAAGTGTTTCTCTATTGAAATTTACATAGATCTTATACCATATTCACAACCTCCATTATTATCATCGTTCTTAACTATTTTTTTAATTAAAATGAGAAATTATTTGAATTTAATATATTAATGGATGTGACTATTTCGAAAATTATGTGAATAGATTTCTTTATTTTATAGAGTGGATAGTAACATATAATTTTTATAAAATACTTTAAAATATTTTTATTAATAATAATAAATAAATAATTTAAAATTTATTTATATATTAATTGTTTTTATAATAATAATAATAAATTATAATTTAATTAATTTTGTGTTTTTTTTAATAATAAATATATTATGAAATAAATACTATGATATTGATAAATATTTATCATTAATTTTATTTAGTTTAAAATATCTCAAATAAATTTATTACTTATTTTTATTATAAAAATAAATATTATTATTTAATTAATTAAAATATATTATTATATTATTTATCTATAAACTAGCCATCTCAAATTCATCAATGGTTGTTAACTTAAAGTTATTGTCAATGACTTACTATTTGCACTATAATTGAATTGAATTATTCTTACATCTAAACTTTACATAGTGAGTTGACTTACACATGAGTTGTAGATATCTTAAAGGTATCATCAATGACTCACTATTTTCACTATAATTGAAATGAACTATTCTTATGTCTAAGATGCAAATACTGATTTGACTTACACATGAGTCTTTGATAACTTAAAATTATCCTCAATGACTCCCTTTTTACACTATATTTGAACTCCACTATTCTTATCTCTAGACATCAGATAGTGAGTTGACTTCCACTTTGTTCAAATGATTTTTATTAATGTACTCATTTATTCTTTATACTACACAGTTGTGTCTTTTAAATTTTTTGGTCCAATTTAATGACATGGAGGGATATCATAACATAAAGGAAAGGATCCAAAAAAGAGAATTATTATAATATCTAGCGCCCACAAATGAAATCCTAAAATTAATAAAGGTTAGATGAAAATTATAGATAAGATAAGATTAATGTTGCCTTTGTTCCAAAACCATCAGACTCGATATCATGGGTATAACATAATCACTCTTATCTCATTATGTCAAATACAAGAACCATAACTATGCATAGTCATACAGATCATATGTATGGTATTAGTTCTAATAATTAAGATGAAATTATACATGTAATTTACACATAGCTCGTTCTAACATACATGTAATTTCTCTAGTATAAGTTGGGATAGTACTAGCATTTTTCAGTCATTGTACCATAATTGCATAGCTCTATACTAATCTTACGGATTCTATATGTATATATGTATGTATGTATATGTATATATATTTTACCTCATCAATGTTTTGATAACGTGAGGCTTCTTGTCAATCACCATGGCTAAAAGGTTAGAGTAGGTGTTCACATCAAAACATAAAACAAACCATAAACAGTTGACAACAACGCTGAGTTTTGACATAGTTAACAACTTAAATCTATTCTACTACGGGATCACTTTCCTTCTTATTTGTGTATACAAAAACTATGATTCCTACAGATTAAAGGGTCAGTGTGTCAGTCATACTTTTTATTAACATGAATATTAATCAAGTTCTTAAATCTACTAACATTTGTTTCAACCATTCAACTATTTTTATTTTAATAATGATTTGGTAAACATCTAGGCCAAGTAATCACTCGATCTATAAAACCTTAAATTTCATTCACCACCTACCATAAGTTATTCAAAGTGATGATTTATACTAGGCAGTGAAACCCTAAATTCCTTTTTATTAGACTTGTTGTAAAGATAAATAGTAATGGTCATACTTTCTTCACCCCTGCCAAAATCTCCTCAACCACACTACTTAGATACGTAACATGCTCCTCAACAACAGTGCTTGATATGTGACGTAGGTTTGTAGCATTTTTTTTTCTTCAATGGTTTATAAGGAAATTTTGGATTGATTCTTTGATGGCCATGCAATAACCCATGATCTAATTTTGAAAGAATTTCCTCACAAAATTTTATGATCATCAATGTTAAGATATTTTTATAGTTATTTAATACGAGATTTTTCACAACAATACTTAAATATCCAATTAAATCAAAGTAAACCAAAACCGTGAATGAATGTGTACACAATAAATAACTGTGTAAGTGTACATGATTAAAAAAACTACATATAATGTTATAGTATTGATGTGTCTCATTACACTTTTGTTGCCTAGAAGTGTATCTCTATTACATTTTACATAGACCTTATACCAAATTCACAACATCCATTCTTACATATAATATTCATTGGTAAATATTTATTATCTAAATGTATCTTTTAAAGTCAGTGGAAAATTATAAATAATTAATGTTACTTTATATGATTAAAAGATCGAAATTTTACTAATTTTTTTAATTACATCATTTTATCTTCTTACCTTAATGAAAAATATTAATTTCCTTACATTCCATAATTCATACTCCCATAACTTAATAATAATATTTTACGAAGAATGTTGTGTGTTTTTTCGCACTGTAATGTGTTGAGTTGGTTGCTGGAACATGCAGTGTTTTATAGGTTTATGTCTACTTGGCCAACCAAAAGAAAAAGAAATGTCCCAGAAAATATGATAATTGAAACATTCCTTAAATCAAAACTAGAACTTCCAAGATTAATTTTCATTATGTGGAGGATTTGTTTGAGAAGTGGGTTGTCTTCTTGAATTATCAACATTATTTCCTGATAAAGGGTTTATTGAGTTTTTTAGGTTATCAATTATTGATGGATCTCTTCTCCATAGGAAATTGTGAGGTCCTATTGTTGTCTACGCTAGAGGTCTTGTTGAATTTTCTATATTCATTCTTGGTGAAAGGTTTCTTTCATTTTCTAAGTTATTAGTTGTTGATGGATCTCTTCTCCAATGGAAATTACGAGGTGTTGTTGTTTGAGCCAGAGGTCTTGTTAAATTTGTTATATTAGTGCTTGGTGCAGGGTTTCTTAGGTTGGCCAAGTTATTCGTTGTTGATGAATCCATTGTCCCATAGAAATTGCAAGAAAATTGAACATGCTCTCGTTTTGTTGTTGTTTGAGGAAACGATTTTGGAAATAGTTTTCATTTTTATTTTTCGAATTAGTAAGAGAAAGGTGAATCACATTAATTGGTTTGAAGCACTTAGATAATCAATACTTTCATGTAATGGATCCAAAAAGCAGACATTTCATATATTATGGAAATACATGATGACATTACAACATTCCCTGTAATATTATGTACATAAATGTTGAACCATCCATACACAGGGCTCTGTGTGTTGCTTCTTTCAAAGAAAATTTAACAATCGCATTCGTGTAATGGATATCTACAAATTAAAACCATTGCACCTCTATCTCTACGTGAATTTAGATATCTGAATATGAAAAAACATAAATATGAATAAAATGCAGGCAAAATGCTAACAACTGCAGCAAGTTACTCGGTTGGATGACCAGTCAAAATATTATTTAGAATTTGAACGGATGACACTTCTCGACAGGGCATGAAATGCTTAGCTAGTGTTTGACCTGCTACCCCATAATGGACGTGAAATAATTATTGCAACAAGGAGTATATTTGTTTCAGAAAGAAGCCTCTTCTTTATGAAGCACGTTTTATTTATAGAAATCAATGTATTTAAATCCTTGAAGGCTGACAAATTTGTTAGCCTTGAAGGTTGCAGAGGAAATTTTAACTGAAAAATTGCTTATATATTTTCATTGATATATATCAGATAGAAACATAAAGATTTGTTATACATTTGACACAAAAACACTCTTGGTGTATAAGTTCTATGATGTGTGAGTTCATGTAATAAAAATGTAGGTTTTAACCTTGTACAGAAATTATCTACGAATGAATCTTTAAAACAGAAAATAAACAATAGCAAGAGCATAAAACATAAAACAAATAAACACAGAGATTTTCCCTTGGATCCCAAATCGGGATGACTAGGTTGATTTTTCATTATATTCCTTTTAGTGTTACAACACATATATACATGACGAAGTATACATAAACCCCAATCCATTAACCCTGGATTAGAACATAACCGTAGTTCCCTTGACCAGATCTACAAAATACTAGGGGCCAAAAACCATCATTCCCCAAAATCATGTGCAAACCCATGCACAAAACCATGGGCAGGTCCGCCCACCAGAAAATAAGGACCAAAAAAAAAAACACAAAACCCAATATAACACAAACCCAACAAAAAATAAATATTTTAAAGTTAGTGTTAACTATAATACACCAAACCAAGCAAGTAGGCCATTGTAAAGTAAACACAATTCGAAAATTGGGTATTTATTAATATCAATCACACTTTCACTGGCATCAATTCTGTTTAAATTTGACAAAGCAACACTCTTGGTTTCCAAGTTCTATGATGTGCGAGTTCCTATAATCGAAATAAACAATTTTAAGTTAGTGTTAATTATAATACACCAAACCAAACAAATAGGCCATTGGAGTGTAAGAAAATTTGGTAAAATGGGTATCTATTAACATCAATCACACCTTCATTGGCAGCTACTCTATTTAATATTTTGGTCTGTGGATCAATATTTCCCCCTAACTAGTAGTAGTAAGAATAAAGGAGTTGAAAATATAATGACCTCACCACCATGGCTCCCTCAAATAAAATAATATTAAGAATCCCTTCAAATGCCACAGCTTACGTTATTGTGATCCTTATGAAGAATCGGATGAAGACGCCTGCATTTTATATCCCTCGGGGAACAAACGACATGGTTGTGTGGATACGATAACCTAAGCTATCTGTGCTTTGAGGTCATTTATATTTGCTACTCCTGTATTCTTACTACTACTCGTATCTGTGGTGGGCGCCCAGGATACTCCACTTTTGTGGAGTTTCTGTAACAAGGTGAACGCAGATGGGAATGCTTCTCTCATGGAGACTTTATAGGTGGCAGTTGAAAATTTATTGCTTTACACGTAGCCCCAGCCCAATAGGAATTACATGACCTTTTTCCTAGGGGAAACCTTTGAAACTAATAACAAATACGTTATTATAGTTAAATTAGGAGATATAATTTAACTAGTTGTATCTTCTCTTCATCTATTTAAACGTGTTTCCTTGCTATGATAGCACAAGAAATTATGTAATTATCACCCACAACATTTCTATACAAATTTTGCATTAAAGAAACCAAATTTCAAAAAATGGTGAACTTCTTATTAGTAATAAATGATGAAAGGTTGAATTAAATATGAAAGACTCCTTGTAACTTATAAATTATGTGAAACACTTCAGATATTTAATTAAAAAAAATGGTGAGGTATGAGACACACGATCTTTTAATTAATTTAAAATTGTTGCTTACAAGTGGCAAACTTGTGCTGAGTTTGTAGCAGTCTTTTCACCAAAAATAGTTTCTGAAACCAAATGAAATACATCCAATATAATTAGAATATATTTTAATATTTGACTTTATCTTGGTAAATTAAATTTTATAATATTATTAAAATTTAAAATTATATTATATTTAATAATATTAAAATACTAAAATCCAATACCATTGCATAAATTTGATATTAAAAATAATAATTCCCCAAATAAAATGAAAATGAAATTTCATAATATTGAAATTGATTTATGGAGAGAAGGTAAGGGTAATGTTGAGAATGGGGTGGTTAGGGTTTTCGTGTGAAGGAATGAATCCAAAACGACATTTTTCATGTTTGTAGAGAATGTAAGCATAATGTTCTATTTCATGTTTGTGTGTGAAGGAATGAATCCAAAATAACATTTATCATGTTTGTTTGTTTGTTTGTGTGACTGTGACTGACGAAGCGTGGCCAATGTTTGTTTGTTTTTTTGTGTGACTGTGACTGAAAAAGTGTGGCCAACTGAGGTTATTGTACCCATACAACCATGTCCATTTTTCCCTGAGGGCTATAAAACACAAGCATCCTCAGTCGATCCTTCATAAGGATCACAATAACGTAAGTTGTGGAATTTGAAGGGATAATTAATATTATTTTATTTGAGGGAGGCATAGTGATGAGGTCATTTAGATTTTATACTCCTCTATTCTTACTACTACTCGTGTCTGTGGTGGGTGCCCATGATACTACACTTCTATGGAGTTTCTGTAATGAGGTGAACACAGAAGGGAATGCTCCTCTCGTGGAGACTATACGGGCGTTAGTTGACAATTTGCAGCATTACACGCAACTCCAACCCAATTGGAATTACATGAACTTTGTCCTATGCAAAAATTATGTATTGATGGAAGGGCGGAGGTCACAATTGAACCATGACCTCCCCCACACTTACCACGAGCCATACGATTAGACCACCATGGAATTTCTTAACTCTATATGTATTTCACATATATTTATTGTAATATGGTTTGACCGACGGGGTAAGGAGGGGGTTAGCCCGCAATCCAACCCCCTCACCATAGGACCATATGTGCATGGCCAAAGGCATAGGTTTAAAATTTTAATGTGTGGAGGTTAACCATAATGTGGGATTAATTAACCCCTAATCACGTGCAATAGCACTAAGACCATTTTTAATGTGGATTTAAAAAAAAATTGTTTAGAGTGCCTAACCTCCACTTAAACCACACTTAACATTAATTAATCCTGAGATTAATTTGACAACTAGTTTGTTGGGTTCGCTATTTGTGGCGCCACCTCCAATTTGTCGATGCTAATTGGAGTTTCTCTAGTTTTAGTGGGGTTTCCTAGGCCATAATTGAATGAGGCATAACTGGAGAATTTTTTGACCAATTTTGGCTCAGAAAGAGTCAATCCTAGATAATTTGGATGCTTTAAGCATGCTAGTGTAGGTTGCAGAGGCATTATAGCACTCATGTAAGTGATTTTTCCACTTTGAAGATTAAAGAAACTTAGGGCCACCGCATTAGGGGAATTTTGAGGTCTAAAATGGGTCTCCCAAGAAAAATGTACAACAAAAATAAACTTTATAAAAATCAATTGGATTCAAGATGATGATGTCAACCATGGGGGATGAGTCCCCGTTTTTGGAGAAAAAAAGTAAAAATATTAAAAATTAATAAAATAATAAAACTACCTTTTCAACTCATATTTTCAACTTATCTCTCTAAGTTTTAACTCACATTTCAAGTGGGAGTACTTGTTGGATGCAAAATTTAATTCCTCACCCAAGGAGTACCCATGTTTCATACTTTTGATGGACCTCGCTACACGAAAAATGAGAAATACATGAAAAAACGTGTTTGCAATCACGTTTTTCTTGTATTTATCATTTTTTGTGTAGCAGGGTCCATCGAAAGTATGAAACATGGGTACTCCTTGGATTATAGATCAAATTCTCCATCCAACGAGTGTTTCCGCTCAAAATTTGAGTAAACCCATAGAGAGATAACTTGAAAATATGAGTTGAAAAAATAGTTTTTCTTTTTTCCCTTCTAAAATTTGATGATGTAATCAAACATTATTTTATTATTTCCCCTATTATTTTATAATTTCCTTAGGAGGCCCATTTTAGACCTCAAAATTCCCCTAATGGGGAGAGGAGGTCATTCGTAATCCACTAGAAGATAATTTTCAAAGCTTGAAGAGTCTATTTTGAGCTTTTTGGGTCTTATAAATCCAATGGAGCAAGTTTCAAAGCCATTGGAGCACTATAGTTGCATGTAATCAGAGAATTGACCATTAATCCAAAAAGTTCCAAGCCAATTGAAGTAGGTCCATGGAGATGTAGCCTAGGAGGGGTCAACTTTGTTACTAGCTATTGTGTAATGTGTTTCCTGTGTGTTATTTCTGTGCAATTTATTTGTTGTACGTGTTTTTAACAACTAAACTCATGAATTTCTCATAAAAGACACTTAAACTTGACAAATAAATCCTTGCACAACTTGCTAATTTGAGATGATCCTAAACACATTTTTATTATATTGATGAGGGAGCTAGCACATACAAACTAGTTTGCCCATATTTAGATCAACGACTCTCCTCAAAAATGGTGCTTGATATGTGACAGAGGTTTGTATCAGTTTATTTTTATTTAATGGTTGATAAGGATATTCTGCATTACTTCTTTGATGCCCATGCGATAACCCATGATCCAATTTTGAAAGAATTTCCTCACAAAGTTTTAAGATCATCAATGTTATGGAATTTTTAGAGTTAATACCAGGTTTTTCACAACACTGCTTAAATATCCAATTAAATCAAAGTAAATAAAAGCCGTGAATGAATGTGTACACAATAAATAATCGCATAAGTGTACACAATTAAAAGAAATCTCATATAATGTTATAGTATTGATGTGTTTCATTACACTTTTGTTGCGTGGAAGTGTTTCTCTATTGCATTTTACATAGAACTTATACCAAATTCTCAACATCCATTATTATCATCATTCTTAACTATTTTTTTAATTAAATTGAGAAATGATTTGAATTCAATAGGTTAATTGATGTGACTATTTTGAAAATTATGTGAATAGATTTCTTTATTTTATAGAGTGGATAGTAACATATATTTTTTATAAAACACTTTAAAACATTTTTAATAATAAAAATAAATAAAAAATAAATAAAATTATTTATATATTAATTGTTTTTATAATAATAAATATATTATGAAATAAATACTATGATATTGATAAATATTTATCATTAATTTTAGTTAGTTTAAATATCTGAAATAAATTTATTACTTATTTTTATTATAAAAATAAATATTTTTATTTAATTAATTAAAATATATTATTATATTATTAATATATAAACTAACCATCTCAAATTCATCAATGGTTTTTAACATAAAGTATCCTAAATTACTTAATATTTGCACTATAATTGAATTGAATTATTCTTACATCTAAACTTTACATAGTGAGTTGACTTACACATGAGTTGTTGATATCTTAAAGGTGGCCTGAATGACTCACTATTTGCACTATAGTTGAACTAAACTATTCTTATGTCTAAGCTGCACATACTTTGTTGACTTACACATGAGTCATTGATAACTTAAAATTATCCTCAATGACTCACTATTTACACTACAATTGAGCTCAACTATTCTTACTCTAGACTTCAGATAGTGAGTTGACTTCCACTTTGTTCAAGTGATTTTTATTAATGTACTCATTTATTATTTATACTAGGCAGTTGTTTCTTTTAATTTTTTTTGGTCCAATTTAATGACATGGAGGGATATCAAGAAATGAAGGAAATGATCCAAAAAAGAGAATTATTGTAATATATAGTGCCCACAAATGCAATTCAAAAATTAATAAAGGTTAGATGAAAATTATAGATAAGATTAGATTAAATTTTCCTTTGTTCCAAAACCATCAGACTCGATATCATGGGTATAACATAATCACTCTTATCTAAATATGTCAAATACATGAACCATAACTATGCATAGTCATACAAATCATATCTATGGTATTAGTTCTAATAAGTAAGATGAAATTCCACATGTAATATTCACATAGCTCGTTTTAACATACATGTAATATGTCTAGTATAAGTTGGGATAATACTAGCCTATTTCACTCATTGTATCATAATTACAGAGGTCTATACGGATTCTAATGATTCTATATGTATATATGTTTGTAGGTATATTTATATATATTTTACCTCATCAAATTTTTGATAATGTGAGGCTTCTTCTCAGTCACCATGGCTAAAAGGTTAGAGTAGGTGTTCACATCAAATCACAAAATGAACCATAAAAAATTGACGACAACGCTGAGTTTTGACATAGTAAACAACTTAAATCTATTCTACTACAGGATCGATTTCCTTCTTTTTTATGTATACAAAAACTGTGATTCCTACAGATTAAAATGTTAGTGTGTCTCTCATACTTTTTATTAACATGAAGATTAATCAAGCTCTTCAATATACTAACATTTGTTTCAACCATTGAAACATTTTTATTTTAATATTGATTTGGTAAGAATCTTGGCCAAGTAATCACTGGATCTGTAAAACCTTAATTTTCATTCACCACCTACCATAGGTTATTCAAAGTGATGAGTTATACTACGCAATGAAACCCTAGATTCCTTCTTATTAGATTTTTTTTTAAAATAAATAGTAATGGCCATACTTTCCTCACCCCTACCAAACTCTCCTCAGCCACACTACTTAGATAGGTAATACTCTCCTCAACAACAATTCTTGATATGTGACGAAGGTTTGTAGCAGCTTATTTTTCTTCAATGGTTGATAAGAAAATTCTAGATTTCTTCTTTGATGCGCATGCGATAACGGATGATCCAATTTTGAAAGCATTTTCTCACAGACTTTTATGATCATCAATGTTAAGATATTTTTACAGCTAGTTAATACCAGATTTTTCACAATATTACTTAAATATTCAGTTCAATCAAAGTAAATCAAAACCATGAACGAATGTGTACACAATAAATAACTACGTAAGTGTAGAAAATTAAAAAAAATTCATATAATGTTATAGTAATGATGTGTCTCATTACACTTTTGTTGCCTGGAAGTGTATCTCTATTGCATTTTACACGGACCTTATACCAAATTCATAACATCCATTATTACATATAATATTTATTGGTAATTATTTATTATCTAAATGTAGTTTTTAAATTCTGTGGAAAAATATAAATAATTAATGTAATTGTATATGATTAAAAGATCAAAATTTTACTAAATTTTGTAATTACATCATTTTCCTTTTTTACCTTAATGAAAAATATTTATTTCCTAACATTCCATAACGCATACTCCCATAACTTAAAAATAATACTTTATGAATAATGTTGTGTGTTTTTTCGCACTACAATGCATTGAGTTGGTTGCTGGAACATGTTGTGTTTTATAGGTTTATGTCTACTCGACCAACCAGAAGCAAAAGAAATGTCTCAAAAAATATGACAATCGGAACATTCCTTCAATCAAAACTAGAACTTCCAAGATACATTTTGCTTTTGTGGAGGATATGTTTGAGAAGTGGGATTTCTTCTTGAATTATCAACATCATTTCCTGATACAAGGTTTATTTAGTTTGTTAGGTTATCAATTGTTTATGGATCTCTTCTCCACAGGAAATTGTGAGCTCCAATTGTTGTCTGAGCTACAGGTCTTGTTGAATTTTCTATATTACTACTTGGTACAGGGTTTCTTGGGTTTGCTAGGTTATTATTTGTTGATGGATCTCTTCTCCACTAGAAATTGTGAGGTTCTTTTGTCTGAGGCAGAGGTCTTGTTAAATTTTTATATTAGTGCTTGTTGCATGGTTTCTTGGGTTGGCCAAGTTATGCATTGTTGATGAATCTCTTGTCCACTAGAAATTGTGAGAATATTGAACATGCTATCATCCTATTGTTGTCTCGGGTAGATATTTTGGAACAAATTTTCATTTTTATTTGTCGAATTAGTAAGAGAAATATGAATCACATTAATTGGTTTGAAACACATAGATAATTAATACTTTCATGTAATGATCCAAAAAATAGATATTTCATATATTATGGAAATACATTGACATTACAACATTCCATGTAATATTATTTACATAAATGTTGAACCATCCATAATCAAGTCTCTCTGTGTTGCTTCTTTAGCAACAAATTCAACAATCACTTCCTGTAATGGATATCTACAAATTAAAACCACTGCATCTATATAGCTACGTGACTTCAAAGATGTGAATATGAAACAACATAAATATGAATAACTTGTAGAGAAAATGTTGACAACTGCAGCAAGTTACCTGATTGGATGACCAGTCGAAATATTATTTAAAAATTGAATGATGACAATTCTCCACATGGCATGAAATGCTTAGCTAGTGTTTGACTGGGTACCCCATAATGGACCTGAAACAATTAGTGCAGCAAGAAATATATTTTTTTAAGAACCAACCCTGTTATTTATCAAGAAGGCTATTTTTATAGAAATGGAGGTATTTAAATCCCTGAAGGCTGACAAATTAGTTAGCCTTGGAGATTGCAGAGGTAGTTTTAACTAAAAAATTGTTTATAGATTTTCATTGAGATATATCAGATAAAAACAGGAAGATGTGTTATACATTTGACACAAAAACACTCTTGGTGTCTAAGTTCTGTGATGTGTAAGTTCTTGTAATCAAAATAAATAGTTTAAAGTTAGTGTTAATTATAATACACCAAACCAGACAAGTAGGCCATTGGAAAGTACAAATAATTGGAAAATTGGGTATCCTTTAATATTAATGACACCCTCACTTGCAGCAATTATGTTTAAATTTGACAAAGCAACACCCTTGGTTTCCAAGTTCTGTGATGTGTGATTTCCTGTATTCAAAAAAAATAGTTTTAAGTTACTGTTAATTATAATACACTAAACCAGAAAAATAGGCCATTATAATGTAAGAAAATTTGTTAAATTGGGTATTTATTAACGTCTATCACACCTTCATTGGCAACTACTTTGTTTAATCCTTTGGTCTGTGGATCAATCTTTTCCCCTAACAAGTAGTAGTTAGAATATAGGAGTAGAAAATCTAAATGACCTCACCACCATGGCTCCCTCAAATGAAATAATACTAATAATCCCTTCAAATGCCACAACTTACATTATTGTGATCCTTATGAAGAATCAGTTGAGTATGCCCACATTTTACAACCCTCAGGGAAAAACATACATGGTTGTGTGGGTACGATAACCTCAGTTGGCCACGCTTTTAGGTCATTTAGATTTGCTACTCCTCTATTCTTACTACTATTTGTATCTGTGGTGGGTGCCCAGGATACTACACTTTTGTGGAGTTTCTGTAACCAGGTGAACATGAAAGGGAATGCTCCTCTTGTGGGGACTTTATGGGTGGGGTGAAATCAGGTATTAGCTATTTGTTATGTGGATTAATTCCTCTTGCGAACAAGAGCAATCTCCCTAGTATTCTACAAATAGCTAGAAACAACCATCCATTTGTAAATCGTTTTCTCTAGATTATTTTCAATTTAGAATTATTATAAACAACGAAAGAGGACATGACCCTACCTTGAAATCCAACGTTCGGTGAAATATTTTATCCAATCGCTCCGAAGAGACTTCTCTAGTAAGAAAAACCTACAATCAAACACGGAAAAAAGAATTAAAAGCACCTGCAACATTTAATAATTAAGAACAACTAATCTAACTTAGTGATCAAAGAGTCTAAGTATTGAATTATTCAAATAAGCACAAGAACAACTCAATGAGAAAAAGAGATCCATGTGTATTACCTTGAATGAAAATAGTAACTTTACAACCTGATGCCTTGATGTCATACAATTTTCTCCCGGGGACCTGAACAATCGTTCCTCCTTCAGTTTGACAAGCCTTCCTCTCTTTGAACCAGCATGGAGTTATGGACATAAGGGTGTGATCATTCTCATGCCAACAACAACTAGTGTAGAAAGTGTTCTATTTGAGAATTTATTCAGCAACTAACATGTATATCTACCCTTGAGACTAAAACATGAGCTCAATTTATAGGTAATTGGAGGTAGTTTCAGTTCCATGAAGAGGGGATGGATTTCTGTCATGAAGTGATTTGAGCTCCATAGACCAAGGGATAAGTTCCATGAGTGGAGGGATAAATTTTGAACTAATTGCACCTCTAGAAGCTTCCAGTTGGGAGAATATTTGACCAACTGGGCTTCTAGAACTTACTTTTTCCTTTATTTGACTTTTTATGGGGGTTCACAAGTTTTAATAACAGAACATGTGGGAGTTGTTTCAGGCTATAGAACAAGTATCCACGAACCCGTAGGAAAGGGCTAGGAAAAGTGTGGAGGTATAATTTTAAGGGTTTTAATGAGATTTTCTCCAATTCCCAGAATTGGTTTGGGAACATTAGGGTTTTTTACTTCTAAGGGAGCGAAATATAAGTAGTGATAGACCTATATGGATAGTCAAATTTCATGGTGAAAAAATAGCGTGTAACAGATTGCCCCCTAAAGTGCGAAGTCTGAGGTTGTTTTGAAGAGTGAAGTGCTTTATCATTCTGAAGATTGGATTGCGGACACATCAATTGAAAACCTTTAAAAAAATTCAATGCAAGCATATATATATATATATATATATATATATATATATATATATATATATATATATATATATATATATATATATATATATATATCATTGCTGAGGTAGGCATTCCAATACTCAAATCAAAACTAACTAAATGTTTTGATACATATATGATTTTAATAATACATCAAAAGTAGACACAATAAAGATGCAGACATCTGTCATAAGTAGTCTAATGTATCATGAATGATAAAACACCTCGTAGCCTGGATTGTGGAAATTAGATCTAGGGTCTTGATTTCTACTTCCTGAACTAGTATGATTCTATCCATGTGATTGCTTATGTCGAAATCGAACATGGTAGAAACCAATTTATTACCACTCAATTATGTGAGCTGTTAACAAGCATGAGAGAAACCACCAATAATGAAAATGTCTCTCAAAGTACTCAGTGAAATCCATGAAGTGTGAATTGATGATTTGCAGTCAAACACTTCACAGAATCATTCGATCGAAGGTCAATGATGCAACCTGTCATCGAAGGCGAGAAACCTGCCATTAGGTCATGAAAATCCCAAGGTACTGATAGGATTCTAGATCAAATTTCTAGATTATGAGTTTTCGTCGATAGAAAGTGACCCGTCATAGGAAAGCCCATGACACGAAACCATTAGATCAAGTTTTTAAAGAAATATTTGCAAGGAATGACTCAAGGATTGTTAACACAAATGGATAAATTTTTTGCAATGAATGGTTTATTTGAACTATCTCTTGAACACATAACGACACTACAGATGGTTTGGTAACAATTTACCAAAAGATAATACCTAGAAACCACTTGAAGACTTTCAATGTGGTTTGATTAACTGTTAGACAAAGGATTTCCCAACCCAGGTACAAGTGTGACAAAGTGTTGTGTTCAAGAGTGGTATAATTATTTTTAAACAAGGGTGACAACTGGATTCTTTTTCTCTCTTTTTGCCCCCACCATTACTAGAAATCACCTCTTTATTTTTAACAAGCTTGAGGAGGATAACATTTTCTTGTTTGTGTAAGCTCATCCTTCATATGAGTTCATATTAATATTAAAATCGAACCCTAAGAAGGAGTGGTTCAGTCATGTTTGTAATCGCCAGGTCCTTTAATGTTAAGTTTTAATGAGTCCAGTATAGGAGAAACTATGTGTTTTTTGGTTTTAAGGAGTTAGAAGAAAAACATAAGTAAACTTTGTGGTTGTACTTTTTCAAAAATTTACTCTCTCAAGCCTGAAAAAGGATAAAATAATACAGGAGAGAAATCTATGACCATGATTAGTCAATGTATACCTTTTTCGTAAATAGTCCATTTCAGTCCAGAAAAGGGGTAAACCTATACTGAAGGGACGATTGTTCATTTCCTTTAACGAGTTTGAATAGTCAAGTACTCAACAATATTTTCATATTTAGAGAGTCTAAAATGGCTTAAAAGAGAACTCCATGGTTTTCCTTTTTCGTAATTTTCAAGAGTCCGAAAAAGTGATAAAATTATACTCAGCATCAAAATAATTCTTTTCACCAAAAAGTCCTGTATCCTGCACAAAAACTCAAAATATTACACATACCTATTTCCAAGAACTAAAAATATCAAAAAATAGCCTTTTAAAGTGAAAAATAAATAAAATATAATATTTTATTCATTCAAAAACTATAAAAAGGGGTTAAACAAAATAATTTTCACCTTTTGTCTTCAGAGCAGTGAATTAAGAGCTTTTGGAAAAAAAATTCCGGAGCCAATATCGGGAGAACCGAATGGTCCATTCCGTGAATCATCAGAACCAGGTAATCCACATCATCTTACTCTACATTTCTATCTATTTCAATTCTATTTTTTAGCTTTAATTTCATTTTTTCGGAGGAATTTATGTTCAAAAATCTACTATCAAGGGTCTGTAGGTCATGCGCGCGCTACCTGCGGACCTTGATAACTTTCTAAAAAGAAAATTATTGGGCTACTGCAGTTTTTGTGTAGTGACCATGCGAATGTCCATGCTGTCTCTTCACAAAAACTGTGGAGGCACCATGATCGTTTCAAAATTTACAAATTCTCTTAGAAATGATTAAAATTTTACACTCCAATGGTTTCTAACTTTAAAATGTGTTTATTTGCATGCTATTCCACCATGTTAGAGTGGAGAGAATTTGGGCATGAGGCTATAGAAAATGAAGCCATGGAAGATGCTACCACAATATTTTCATTTCAAACTTGTGGGTTATATAAGTTCTAGGTGATCCAAGGTATGAAAGCACAAGTAGAGCTGATGACATGTCTAGTAAATGCATGGGAAGTTCAATATCAGTGCTTTATTAGTGGTGACCATCGGCTTAAAATTGAGCTCGAGGATGTCTATTTCCTCATTGGATTAACCCGAAGAGGAGAAAACATATCCCTATTTGGGGCTAGATAGGGTGGCCTACCCGTTTCTAGCTACAAATGACAGTTTTGCAATGATGAGGCAGATCCAAACGATAATCGCATAGACATAAAAACTATCTTGCGATTAGATCCGAAAGTGATTGCATTCATGGTAACCATATTACGTGGAAGTACGGCTCCACATGTAGCCACTAAATCTCAAATTCCGACTGTGGTAGAGTGTTTTAGAGGCACCATATTCAACTAGTGCGAAGGGGTATTGGCTAACATGAGAGGCCAATTAACCAGAGAAAAGAATGTACAGTTGGAAAAATTTGGTTATGGTGCCATTTTGATTTCTTTTACTTTAGAGAGAATCCCACTTCTCACCCTTTAGCTTATTCCAGTAGAGCATGGGGAACCTTGGGAACCTTGGATGGTATGTTGGGTTACATTAATGGCCCGCCATGGTGGCGATGGCAGTTCACTGGTTTGGTTCACTCTGATATACTTTATGTGGCTAAGGAACCAAGTCTTCACAATTGATGACTTCCCCTATGTGGGTATAGATTTCAGAGGTGATCTTGAGATGTCTTTGCCTCCAGGG
Organism: Pinus albicaulis; assembly: GCA_034641835.2. NCBI lineage: Eukaryota > Viridiplantae > Streptophyta > Pinopsida > Pinales > Pinaceae > Pinus > Pinus albicaulis. Next base: position 172,953,188 of record CM076571.1, read on the forward strand.
GAAAAGTGGGACAAATCAGGTAAGCAAACTATTTTGATGTTTTTAGTCTAATTTTTATTTGTTTTTTATCGTCCAATAATGATAACAAAAATTAATTGCAAATGTTGGTCCACAACGACCATCTACACTCTGCTGCTTTGATAGGCGGCAAGCAAAGCCTATAACACCACCACAGGATCATGCAGTAGAGATCCTAATTGATATGGAACTCAACCTGGAGAGGTTGACCATAGATATTCCTGAGACATGCACAGATGACATTCCTCTCTATCTTTAGAGACATGTTACAGGTGTTCCATGATAGTTTAGGAGATTCCTGTGCAAGGTGGCACATGCCATAGTCTATTACCATGTTCATCATCACAGATAGTGGATGATCATTGTGGATTGACATTTTTTTTTTTGGTATCAGTATCTATTAGATCATAAGGTGTTTGAACCTATGATCATATATGATGTAATATTTTTGAAAACAAAATTATCTATGATATTACTACTTTCTCTGAGTATCTTGTTCAACATGTATCGAATGTTGTTTTGGTTTACTATTTATTGTTGAAAATGTCTATTTGGAAGATGATTAGCTAATGCATCGGCCAATGTGTTTAAATTTCTTGAAATGTGTTGATATTCAACGTAATCAAACTGTCATTCCAAGAGACGAACCTTCAAAAATAATCTAAATAACACTGGATTTTTAATTGCATATACCCTGTTTAAATGTAATACAATGAGATCTGAATCCAACCTAATGATCAAATTTCAAATACAAAATGAAATGGAGTCAGGTAATAACTCAATGACTGCGCTATATTCTGCAATACTCTTTGTTATTTGACCAAGGCTTACCCCATGCATAGAAACTAACTCATTGGTGGGTGAATAGATAACCCAAGCCACAGAAGAAATATTTCGTTTACTACGACAGGCACCATCAGCAAAACCAATGTACGTTTGAAGGGATGTCAACATTTGAAATATCAAGAGTAATCAAGATAAGCAGTGATAGTAGTAACAACAAACTTAACCTAGGAACACTTATCTAATCTAAGGCACACTATCTAAAAAGTAACTAATGTACAAGTAAGATCTTCACACGAAAGTTAAGCATAATATCTTTAATATAAAGACCATTTATGGGCTTATCTAAAGAGACCCCATCAAAATCAGTCATTTCATAGGCCCCTTTTGCAAGCACATGCTTAACAATGTAGGGACCATGCCACATCAGTTCGAATTTCCTAGCACCTAGCTTATCGTTAGCTTGATCGTATACAAATACTAGGTCACCTTCTAAAAAAAAAAGAGGGGTAACACTTCGATCAGACTGAGCTTTGACATGCTTCTTATGAGCTTCGGTAGCTAATGCAGTGATGCGCTGAGTCTCATCTAATTGTGCTAAGTACAAAAAACGTTTTTCCTGTTCAGAGGTAGCTGGTAGTAACTCAATGGCTAATTGGAGTGACGATATTTCACATTCAATTGGTAACAAAAATTCTAAATTGTAGAACAGTTGAAAAGGAGTGAACCCTGTAGCATTTTTTGTTGAGGTTTGGTATTCCCATAGTGCTGAAAAAAGCATGGTATGCCAATTCAATTTGTGAGTTCCAATAATCCATTTAATCATGGTGGTTAAAACCTTGTTGATGACTTCAACTTGACGATTAGCCTGTGGGTAATATGGAGTAGAGTTATCATGGCACAGGCCAAGTTGATCAGAAAGTTCGGCCATCATTATATTTCGAAAATGACTCCCATGGTCTTTGATAATAGGTTGGGGTACACCGAAATGAACAATCATGTGATTGAATATAAACGTAGCTGCAGTTTTTCCATCTGCCGCGAATGTAGGCATCATCTCAACCCATTTGGTAAAGTAATCTACAACGAGAATAATATACCCATGCCCCTCGGCTGAGTGAGGTTTACATGTAATTAAATCAATGCTCCATTTTGCAAAAGGACTGACAACAATGATTCGGTGAAGAGGAGATGGAGGCACACGCATATTTCGATAAAAAATTTGGCAGTTATGGCATTTTCAGATCGCAATAATACAATCTCTGAACAATGATGACCAAAAATAACCAGCGCACAATATCTTTTGGGTTGTGGAAAACCCGAACATATGACCACCACATGCTCTAGAGTGGTAGTCATTCAAAACCCTTTCAATCTCTTTGTGATTTATACAACGTCGAAAAACATAATCTACACCACGATGATGAAGTGTGTCCCCAACAATATTGTATTGCTGGGGTTGATACTAGATTTTGCTTCGATTTGAACGTGAAAGCTCTGGGTGAAATGTTTGGGTTTAAAGATATATGATGATATCTTCATACCATGGATCTAACGTACCGATAAAAAATAGAGATTCATCTATGATGGGATTCTCTATCACAGTTTTCATCTCAGTATTGGGAAAGTCACACATGAGTTGTGAAAGCACCCGTGATTTCTTTGATTTAGATTTCTCGAATTCAAAATCAAAATCTTGTAGGATGACAATCCATTTAAAGTATTTTCCCCTGAGTATTTTTTTTTTCAAAATATACATCATCGGGTTGCAATTAGATATCACAGTTTTTTTACATAACAGTATGTAGTGACGAAATCGTTGGACATCTTGAACTGCTGCCAAAGCCAATTTCTCCACATGCGAATATTTAATTTCCGTCGGGTTCAGTTTCTGACTTAGTTAATAGATCACATGCTTATTGTGAGATTCATCCTCTTGAACTAGAACCATTCCAATGGTGGAATCAGAGGCTTCTAAGTATAAAAAGTAGTCTTGGTTGTAATTGGGTGGTTGCAATAACGGTGCATGGGTCAACGTGTGTTTTATAGCATTAAAATACCAATCAGCAATCTCATCCAAAATAAAAGGAACACTTTGTTTCAACAACCAAGTAAAACCTTTTGTTAATTAAGCATAGTTCAGGATAAACTTACGTAGAAAATTTTTTCTCCCTTGAAAACTTTGGAGTTGGCAAAGTGTGGAAGGAGGAGGTAAATTGATGATGGCCTCAACCTTCGAGGGTTCGACAAAAATGTCGGCTTTCGAAATGATGAATCTCAGTAATCGTCCTCATTGCACACAAAAAAACAAATTTGTGCGGGTTCAAACGAATCTTGTAATGCCTACACCTCATGAAAATAGCTCGTAAGTGTGTAGTATGATCGTCCCTATGTAACGAGTGAGCAGGTAAATCATCCAGATAAGGCTATACACTATGTTTGATATCATGAAAAATGTAAGACATGGCCCTTTGAAAAGTTTCACCAGCGGTCTTTAATCCGAACATAATTTGCAGTAAGAAAATGTCCCCCAGGGACATATAAAAATTGTTTTTGGTTGATGAGTAGGGAGTATGTTGATTTGATTATATCTGGAAAATCCATCCATAAATAAGAAAATTTCATTTCCGGCACAATCATTGATAATTTGGTCGATATAAGGGGTAGGATAATTGTCTTTTGGGCATGCTTTATTAATATCTCTATAATCGACACATGCTCATATAGTCCCTTGTTTCTTGGTAACAGGAACTATATTAGATACCAAATTTGTCAATGGGATTTGATAAATAAATCCTGCGTGCAATAGCTTTTCAACTTCAGCTTTGATAGCAGCAGCTTTTCGCGGATGTATTGGACGTAATCTTTGTCTAATAGGCTTTGCATCTGGGTATGTCTTAATTTCATGAATGACAATCTTTGGATCGATTCTTGGCATATTTTCGTAAGACTAGGCAAATATATCTCAGAATTATTGAAATAGGGCTTTATATGTATTAATCTCTTCAATCGTACAAGAAGCTCCTATATGTATGTTTTCAACAATTCCAGGTTTAACTGATATGTTGATAGGAACAGTTGTATAAATGTTTCCCAAACTAATCCCAGAATCCAAATTTGTAATTGATATGGGATTCTGTGGTTCCTCGACATAATCAATCGTAAAAATAGACGAAAAATCATTTTAAAACCTATCAAGTTTAGGTAAAAATGAAGACCTATGATGTAGATCATCCTAGGGTAATTAATCTAAATACACAAATTTTCAAATACTTTCATCAGTGTGAAACACTTGTTGAAAAGGATCAGAAAGTGATGTCAAGGCTGATCTTGATAGTGAAGAAGATTCTTCGGTGATCACATTCATTTGATTAGGAGTAGTTGAAATTGTGTCAGAAAATGACTGTACTGCTACATATGCCATTTCAAAATGACTCAAAGGAATATTGCCATTGAAAGAATCCAGTTTTGATTCTGAAGGCACTACCCAAGTGTCATCGAATGGTATAGTGCTTGATGAAATCATATTATTGTTGGAAATGGTACGTGGTACATTGGGTGGAGGCATAGAAAAAGTTCCCATTAGAAAAGAGTCTTTTACTAAACCTATACCAACATCTTCATATGGGATAGTCAATTTTCCAACATGTTGGATACTATCTATAGAAGCAGGGTGGGGTGAATAATATGACAACTGATCAATTTTCACAATATTTCCTTTATGAGGAAACATGATTAATTGAAAGACGAATGAAAAAACAACAGTCATGACATAAGACCAACTGTGACCCAAAAGAAGGTTGTATTCTAGAGGGGCATCAACTACTTTTACATCTAGATTAACATTTTTTCCTTCTACTTCTATAGGTAGATCTTGAAGTATTCCATATGGATGAAATCCTCTCCCATGAAAGGCTTTAAGGATTGTCAGCGATTGGTTGAGTTTTAGAGAACTAAGAGTTTTCCAACAATTTAATGCCATTATACACATGGATGCCCCTTCATCAATTACAGTACGAAAAACTCGTCTGTTTTTTACTAATACTGGAATATGAAAAGCCATCTGAGTCTTGGTGTAGATCAAATACCATGAGGTTAGAATCCTAAGGATCTATAGCTCCAATAGCTGATAAGATTAATTTCCTTTGTGTTAGACATGACTGTAGCACTTCTAAGGTCGACATTGCTGAAGGGGATATCACCAAGTCTTCAGCAATGTTGTAATTTTGAGCAGCTCTCGCATGTGGATTGAAAGATGATTTTCAAAGTACACCTTTTGCAGGCGGTTTGATCACTAGATCAAGATTAGGTTTCTTGATATGAAGTGGATCAGAAATCGAATGAGATAAAACTGGTGTTTCTCTAGAATTTTATATCTCTTTACTAGTTAGAGGATTTTTACTTCCATATTCTTGCAATCGTGTTGCAACCATAACCTCAGACATCATTAAAATATATGTCAATGAATTTGAAGAAGATCCTATAATTTTGTTATCTTGAGTGGGAAAAGGATCCTTCAAGACAACAGTTGTGGGTGAACCTTTGACAAATTTAGAGACCTTAGACCGATGTGGGCACTTTTTGGTAATGTGATCCTCGTCATATATAAGACAAGGATAACGAGGTTTCCACTTATCATCAGATGGTTCATTCTTTTAGGTTTTATCTTTGGGAGAGGAAGTTTTTTTGTTTTTATTCTTTCCTTTATTCTTATTACCGATTTTAGATTTAGCTGTAGATGAGTCTACAACATGAATGTTGGCAGAAGTTTGAAGGGAAGAATCTCCTTTCGGCGAATCTAGTAAAGTTATGATAGGAGAAGTAGTTTGGGAGGACTTCTTCTTACTCTTATTAGTGATAACTAAACTAATTACACCATTTGCAGCATGAGAACCTAAAGGAGTTTCAGTTATTTTATTAGGATGTGGTAAGTTAGAAATTTTTTCATATAAAGTACCAGACTATGAATATACAAGGTCTAAGTACTGAGCTTGAGCAATGACCTGTTCTTTCGTAACAACCCCCCCCCCCCCCCCTAGCCACATCTTCAGTGATCTTTAGAAGAAATGATTTGATAAACCATTATGCCAAGATTTGATCTGGAATAAAAACTCACTATACATCTTCTACATCTCCATTCATGCATGTGATTTGATATGTATGTAGACATAGATTGTTTTAATGAATTTAAGAGTTTTGTGCCATTGTCGTATCAGACTGGCACCTGAAAGTGTGTTAAGAAATCTGTTGCTAGCGCGTTGAAATTGTTGAATGAGGCACGTGGTAGTTCAATATACCATTTTGCAGCTAAACCTATTAGTGTTCTCTGAAACTGTCTTAATCGAATGGAATCATCGATTAAAGAGTTGGATGCGTACCAGAGTTGGTAAGTCATGACATGTTTTGAGGGGTCTTTGCCTGATTTAGCTTCGAACTTAGGAATATCACTCGGTAACTTATTCGGAATATGCAGCCAATATAGAAGATAATAAATCAGATAATTTGTTAGGCGTGACAAATCAGGTAAATCCAAAGTTTCTATGAATGATAACTAATAGTTAGGATCCTAAGAGAATTGATAACCTTGTGGAACTATACGAGTACCAGGAGGAGGATATCCAGGATAACCAAGAATAACCTATGCATTTGGGATTGGAATGCCTCCCGGATAACCAGGGTTGGCTGGACAATACTGAGGTTGAGCTAGTATCTGATACGTGTAATCAGGGTATGGTTGATGTTGGTATACTGGATTCTGTGCTGCAGGTCCATATTGATACTGCCCTTGAAATGGTTGATAAAAAAATTGAGGCTGTCTTGTTACAATTGTACTTGTAGCAGGTTATCCGGCAGGCATCTAAACGTCAGTCTGAACTATGGGTCTAGGTTGTTGTGCAGTAACTTGAGGGGTTGCAGAAATAGGGGCTGCATAAATTCTAGGGATAGGTGTTGTAGGTTGAATAGAAGTTGGTGCAGTAGTTTGAGGTGAAGTTCTAGGTGTACTCGAACCAAGCTGCTAAACATTACAAGCTACATATACCTGTGATATAACTTGAAGGGTAGGTTGGAGATGTTGTTGGATTTGACTGTAACCAATTAGCTGACCAGGCTGATTATAAGGTACTTACACATTAGGTTGAAAATTATGTTGATTCGATGATGGATTCCACATCGTGTTTACTCTAGGATATGGAGCTCCCATTGAAGGTTTTGCTACGTAAGATGGACCATAACCAGGTTGATAATTTGGAATGTATGTTTGATATTTGGCTAGATAATTCCCACTAAAATATTGACATCCCTGAAACAATTGATGTTCCTAATAAAACTGCAGCCCTAAAAGAGGTTGTTGTCCTTGGAAAGATTGTTGCCTTGGCATAGGATATTTTCCTTGAGGAGGTTGCGGACCCTGAATAGAGTACTGCCCTTGAGGTTGATATTTTCCTTGAGGTATGTACTGGCCTTGAGGTATGTACTCTCCTTAAGGTGTGTATTGTCCATGAGGTATGTAATATCCTCAAGGTGTGTATTGTCCTTAATGTTTCCCCCTAGGCGGTAAATTACTACCTTGAGAATGTCCCTAGGCAGTAAATTACTACTTTGAGGGTCAGGGTTAGGAATGTTTCCAAAAATCATGTAAACTTGTTCCGTGTTCAAATTTTTCGTATGTGATTCATTTGGAATAGATGATTGTATAAGTTTTTCAGGAGAAGGAGTTGCTCCTGAGAAAGTACTAGAAAGCGACCGATACCCCAAAGAAACAAACGGAGCACCATACAAATATGATTCTGGCAATGCAGAAAACATGGATGACCCACTAGACATGTTGAATGAAGGTCTGTAATTACCTCTTGGTATGGTGTAAAAGGTAATTGAGGGTGGCGAATAGTTTAGACCAGAATTTTGTAGAAATTCGGTTAACTGAGAATACCAAGGATCTTGTTTTAAAGGGATATAATAGTAAATTTATTCACTTGGCCTGAGATCTAAATATTCCTGATGTGAAAGAAGAATAACTTCTTCTTATGTGTCAGTAATTTCTTCAATGCTAATGAGGCTAGGAGGAAGGTTCTCGTGATGTGAAACTTCACTCGTGGTGAATGAAGACAACCAGGGGTTGGAGTGATGAACTCTAAAGCAAGCTCAGATGTAGCGGGTTCAGTTTCTAGTTCAAAAATTTCAAGCTCAGTAGCTGATATTTCATTAGTTGTGGAAGCAAGTTCAACTAGTTCAGAAATTGATATTTTCCTTTGAGAGCTTTTTGTTATTTGAGGTTGATCTACTTCATAATTACTAATGTTTCCTTGTGTTTAGTTGATCTAGTTCTTGATGGTTTTCCTTTCTCATATTTAAGATTTTCTAACTAGCTTAGTGTGTACTAAGGGGTTTCCCCTACATTCTACGTGATTGTTTAGGTAATTCAACCACGATTAAAAATTTAACACACGAAATCAAAGAAAATTTCAACATAATATCCTAAAGTCTCTAAGGAAAAAATAAAATTGATCACACACCTACAAAATCTAGGAGAGAAATCCACACACAAACAATATGTTCCCACACTAAAAACACTAGATGGTGATGAAATCCAAAGTCATAGAATTCTAATGTGGAAATGGCGGTTGGAACAGTTACCCTAACAACCTGATTAATGAAACATCTAGTGCAATTCTCTCCACTTATGCCATCTCAAAGTACAGAGTACCCTCCAGAAAGTCCAAGTGAGTCTAGTCAACGTTTGCTCTAGGTACAGTGGGACCTTCCCTCCACCGTCACCTTGGAAAAAAATCCTAAAGTTTATAGTCATTAAGGTCACCAACGGGAAAAAATGTACCTGGGGGAATAGTCTACAATCCGATATACATGCAAGGGCAGAGTAACAAGCTCAATCCCCTTGAAGGCTCCTTGATATAATCCAAGGTTTACCAACAAGTGACCCCAGGCTCCTCGACAATGGTCTATTCGAGGTTTACTGTTTTTAGTATGTGTACATCTTCTCTCTTTCCCAATGAGATAAGTATGATTACCTCACTAGTTCCAACATGATCTCATGCTTAACTCTTTTAAGAGGAGATTTCGAGAGCACAAATGCTACAATTAGATTTTCCTACCGCAATATTTCTACTTGTTTATTTGAATTGTCTTGGAATGTTAATTACAACCTATTCCAAGACACTAGCCTAAGCTATGTTGGTGGAAAAGAGCCCTAGAAAATGTAAAATATCTAGATTGATTTTATTAAAGTGTTTTTTTTTAATTTGGTTGTTCCTTAAGACAGAATGTATGGAAGTGAAACTTTAGTGATGTTTGTGACCCAACTCAAAAATGCGCTAAATGCATCTAAATGAGTAGTGCAACACTTTTCTTTTCAATGAATCTTATTTAAGGGAAAGATTGAGAGATTTAGCAGCTTTCACAACACCAATTCTTTCATTCATAAACAAAATATTTGAAAAGAAGACAATTTCTTTGAGAACTCAATTTTGTAAAAAAGATCAATTACTCGTTCGAAACGAAATTCCTTTATCAATCAGATCAGAAACTACAAATCATTAAAAAAAAATTCCAAAATAAAACAATATCTAAAAATCCTAAAAACATAAATGTCAAAATCAAAGAAAAAAAATCTAATTTTGAAGTCTATCTAGAAAGTTTGAGGACATTTTCTCCTAGTTTTTTATCGAACCAAGAAGAATTTCTACTTATCTCAACATAAATGAAAACATCCAAAAATGGTTTGGTGTGAAAATGAGGCCATAGTAAGCTAAAAAGCTCTTCCAATTTGCAAATGAAAATGAAATAAATTTTCATAAAAGTAAGGTTTGCAATGATCTTAATGGCTCAGAAAAAGAATTTCATGATACTAGTAAGATGAGGTATATGAAGGTATCTTATATGGATCAGCAAGAAAGTAGGGAAAAAACTCACTTATAAAATGCAAATCGGTTGAAAAATCACACAAACGCAAAAGTTGTTGAAAAGAAATTCACACATAAGATTTGACAACTAAGGTAGACCGGGGAAAACACAAAGAATCGGGTGATCTGGCTCCTAAAAAGAGAATTTTAATGTTTTCAAAATTTTTCAACAGGTTTGCAAGTTCTAATGGAGAGCTGAGTGGTACTGCATGGTTCTGAACTAAAAACTGTGGAGGCTACCGCATTGTTTTCAAATGAAAATCGCGAAGGCAAGGAAAAGTACAAAAAAAAAAAATATTTAGATTTTATTTTCAGACAAATCCTAATAAGAAAACTCTTAAAATTCAAAATGAGAAATAAAAAGTAAAACTAAGTTCTATTCCCAAGTGGAGCCGCAATTTTTTTATGTGGATTAATCCTTCTTGCGGACAAGAGCGATCTCTGTAGTATTCTATGAATAGCTAGAAACAAGCATCCATTTGTAAATCATTTTCTCTAGATTATTTGCAATTCAGAATTATTATAAACAAAGAAAGAGGACATGCCCCTACCTTGAAATCCAACTTTTGGTGCAGTCTTTTATGTAGTTGCTCCAAAGAGACTTCTCTAGTAAGAAAAACCTCCAATCAAAGACAGACAAAAGAATTAAAGGCACCTGCAACATATAATAATTAAGAACAACTAATCTAAATTTGTGATAAAGGAGTATAAGTATTTAATTATTCAAATAAGCACAAGAAAATCTCAATGAGAAAAAAAGATCCATATGTATTATCTTGAAGGAAAAGAGTAACTTTACAACTGATGCCTTGATGTTGTACAAATTTCTCTTGGGGTCCTGAACAACCGTTCCTCCTTCAGTTTGAAAAGCCTTCCTCTCTTTGAACCAGCATGGAGTTATGGACATAAGGGTGTGATTATTCTCATGCCAACAACAATAGCATAGAGAGTTTTCTCTTTTGAGAATTTCTTCAGCAACTAACATGTATTTCCACCCTTGAGACTAAAACATGAGATCAATTTATAGGGAAATGGAGGTAGTTTCAGTGACATGAAGAAGGGGATGGATTCCTCTCATGAAGGGATTTGAGCTCCATAGACCAAAGGATAAGCTTCATGAGTGGAGGGATAGAGCTCGATTAGTGGAGGGATAAAGCTCGAACTGATCGTGCCTCTAGAAGCTTCCAATTGGGAGAATATTTGAACAGCTCAACTTCTATAACTTACCTTTTCCTTTATTTGAATTTTTACGGGGGTCTGTAGGTTTTAATAGCAAAACATGTGGGAGCAGCCGTAGGCTATGTTAGCCATCTATAAATTATGTTATATCTGATGATGGCTAGATTAGTCCATGGATTTCCAAAAACAATATTTTCATCAAAATCTATGAGTTTCATAAATATCATTATGTTAATTATCACTAAGTTGTCCATTTCTCATAAAATCTTTAATCAAAGCCTCTAAGTTGCCATGCTGATACCAAAAGAGACTGTTTCTAAGCCATTTTTCCATCATTTTCCCTTTGAAAAATCTCTCATTTCCCCCATCCATTTTTCTTCCAAAAACCCCTTTTTTACCCTTTTTTTTCCTTCAAAATCCCCTTTAAACCATTAAAACCCCCTTTATAATGGTTTAAACCTCCTTTTCATACTTATCAGAACCCCTCAAAACCCTTAAAAAACCTCATTTTTTGGCCTTTTTATGCTCATTTTAGCATAAGGCTTTAAGCGCCTTTTGCCTTAAGCCTGAGACCCTTTTTTGCCATATGACCGGCTCTATGACCAAGAACTAAATCCATCGGCCATCGCATATCGGCGATCCCAGTCCCTTTGTTCCCAGACCCTTTACTCCACCAAAATTCTAATCCTCCAATGGGATCTAGATTGTCCGTTCCCAAGATCTAACAGCTCTCGCATTTCCTTTCTCCAGTTTCTATCACTCATCAACACATCACAACTTCCTAGTTCCCTTGTCTCCTGACCCTTTTCCCCTCGCTGATGCGATCCCCTGGGTAAATCTCCATTGTAGATCTCCTAGATCTTACGGCTATCACTGCATATCCTACCTTTCCATCCTGTCGATGGTTTTCCCCACTGATAAAATCCCGATCATCGATCTCCCTTAGATCGGGCGACCTGCGCTCCATTGCATCGGCGCGTCGCATCAACGCATCATACTTTCCCTCCTGCCAATCCATCCTCTGTCGATGAGATCTCCACCGTTGATCTGATTCCCTCAGATCCAATGGTCTGCACAATCTCGCATTATCGTTTTCCTCTGCCTCGTTCATTCATTTCGATCATTCCCCGATATGATCTAGCTGTTGATCCTCCCGATCGGACGGTTAGCGCTTTATCGCCTCATCACCTTTCTCCCCTCCCCTCACGCCATTCATTCCATTGTGCGATATTGTGCTACATCCTGGACCATTGATCATCCTGATCCAATGGCCAGTGCTCCTTTGCTTTTACCCCGCTCCCTTTCCTCCAATATAATCTCCACCGTTGATCCTCAAGATCAAATGGCCCTTGCTTCTCCATTCATCCATTCCCCGCCCATATGTTTTATTTTGTGCATTCCCGCTACTCATCTCCACCGTTGATCCATTAAATCTAATGGCCAACGCACTCTCGCTTTTCTCCTCCCACTCCCGACCATCCCCCTCTACCCACCTTTCTCTGATTTAATCCTCAGCATTCATTCCTCCAAGATCAATAGCTCAGGATCACTGTAGGGGCACCTGACCAAAGTGGCCCGTAATCCCCAGTCCCCCTACAGTTAATCTCCACCGTTGATCTTCTCCAGATCTGATGGCCAGTATTTCCCCATACACTACCGAGGCACCCCGCTGGCGAGATCCTTCCGTACCCCCAGTCCCCCCGCAGTTAATCTTAACCGTTGATCTGGGCCCCCAAGATCCAACGACCGAGAACGCGTCTTGTGTTGGCCCCACTCCATCCTCTCCCCATTCCTCGGTGTTGTCTGCACGTCTCCTCACAGATCGGATGACCTAGATTGTATCGCGCACAAACTCATTCAACCCCACTTCCATGCATTTTTAATGCGAAATAAGTGCTTTTCCCAGGGTTATGTGTAACCTCTAGAGCCATATTGCATTCATATGTGCCTTTACCGCTTACCACCCTTTTCCAACGCGAAAACCACCGGTTTTATACAAAACCGCCTTTCCACTCTCGTGCCATATACCAAGTTTAAGCCCTGTTTCTTATAGTTTCGATCATGGAATCTCCTTCCCTACAATTTCCCATCCCTCTGCAGTGCTCCATAACCACTCCTAGCCTCTGTTAGCAGTTTAAAACCACAACACAGGTTTTCATAAATGTTTTAATGTTTATTTACAGGTTTCATGGAAATTATTTATAAAAATCGTCCCACAGCCAAGGAATAGTGACAGAGGCTGAGGGTGACAATCCTCAAAGGCCTGAAAGTGCAGAAAAGGGATAAAAAGGGTAAATCTCCAAGTTTGTGGCCAATGTATCATGATCATTGACTGATTGATGAAAACCCTCCAAACGCGCTAAAGACCTGTATACAAGGAAGCGTAGTGAAGATCAGAAGTGAAAATAAAACTAATGAAGATTGAAGAACAAAGTATCAAAGGCATAAACAAAATATTAAAGACGAATCAAAGCGTATTAAGGATAAAAAAATAGCTAAAAGACAGAGGAACAGAGGTTTAAAGAAAACCGTAAAGTGATAAAGGCAACATAATGACTTATGAAGACCAAAATCTAAATCAGGCCTTAAGCACAGTTTATTACTTAGATTAGGAAGGCTTAGGCTAAATCAACCTTGAACACATCAACACAGAGTAGTTGCTTCATTAGAAATATCAACTGAATCCTTTGGCCATTCTTTATCCGAAAAGCCAATTAAGCAGTTATTCAACAAAAGGATATATTTTAAATTGTAAGGACAATTAATGTAAAGATAAGATAAAGCCTTAAAGTCAATCTTTTCTACTTATCTTTATCTCGGAAATTAAGAAAAAGTTATTTGAATAGAGAATTAGCTGCAGATATTATTACCTTATGCCCTACGTGGTTTTCAAGGCTATGAATGCATTACTCTGTAATAAATGACATTTGAACCCTAAAAAATGGTTCCACCTCCTCATTTCCAGCATAAATACTACACTGGAACTCATTGTAAATGTTCTATTTTTATGAATGATGCTGGAATAATACATAGTCCTTTGAAGCTCTTGAAGAGAAATTGATGTCTTGGAACTCATGCATGATCTGATTTGCTTGTTGATGGAGAAGGATTGTTTGCAGGATCCATAGGCTTGGTTGATGGTGAAGTTTTATTTTGTTTATGTTTTCTATTTTTCCATTATGTTTTCCATCTTTCTATGTTGCAGTAGGACAAAGAATTTAGATTAAGAAATGTTTCTAATGGCACCTTAAATTTGTTTGTCCTTCACTGCCTTAATTTTTTATTCTGCTTAGATACATTAGAGAAATCATTTATTGCTCTCTAACAAGTTCTTAGCTCGTCCATTTCTCGAATAATTTAGATCAGTTAGCATCAATTATGATTTATGGTTTTCCCTGCATATTGTTGCCACTGAAATATTCAGTTCTTGGAATCATCTCTTTAAATAAGCTTTGTCTAGGTTTGTCAAAGAAGTCTGTTTAACATCATGCTCTTTACCTTTACTTAGCTAAAATTGTTTTAAGGAAACCTTATAGCTGTAACTTTGGATGTTAGAGTTTTCTCTCTTTCTATGTTTATAGTTACTTGTATATCTTAAATGTTTATGCTCTAGATGATAAAAGCTCTGGAAGTTGGATAAGTTTCTTACTTTTCTGTGTTTTATCTGAATGTTTGTCTTGGTTAATTATCTTTTTTCCATCTGAAATCAAATGTATTAGGTTCTGCTTATGCCTGTTATTCTCTTGTTGTTCTTATCAATTTTCTAACTCTCTCAGTTTACAAGTATATAAAGGATTTTGTTTCAGCCCTTTATTAGTTTGTTGTTCTCAATATTTATGTCCATTTCATAAATACATCATAACCTTAAAAGATCCACCAACCAAGTGAACTTGCCATACAAATGTTCTTAAACTCCATTGATGAAATTATCCGGACCTTGTTAGACTCCATTGCCCAATGACTTAACAGTATTCCATGTTTCCTATCTAAAATCTATCAAAGTATCATACCCAACCAAAAATGAATCGAAGTACCCTGCACTTAACATCTAGCCTAAAATCATCCCTAATCAGTAAATAAGATGTATCTTTGCACACATTGAGAGATCCCTCTTTGAATCCAGGAAGGCTAGGTCCTTGGATTCCAAAGCTTGGTTTGATGTTACCCTTGTCAATTTGTATCTCAATCAATCTAGAAAATTATGGTGAGCTAACATAGTGGTGATCACGATGGGACTCCTGAGTTCGTAGTAGCCTAAAAAACTCTTATAGACTCATATACATCCCTAGTTTGACTTAAAAAACTACCCATATCCAGAGTAGAAACTAATTAATTCATCATCCTAACAAGATAATGACTTAGTTAGGAGATACTCATTAACCTTAACACTGCATAAAGAAACTAAAAACCCAAAAGTACTCCCTAGATTTTTTTTTTATCAAGAATTTGGTGGTGGACCATAAAACATTTTACCTTTAGAAAAGCTAAAAATTTCCACCTCCCGACTCCACTAGCCTCCAGTAGGCCTTCCTCATTCCACTAGTCCCATAGGTTGTTCTAGGATTGTGTCAAATCAGTCCAAAACAATTTTTAAGGCCTAGTTATTCCTTGTGTGAATAAAGAGATTTGGCTTCATGAAGGATCTATACCAGATCACACCTGGACCCAAATCCTCCTACTGTAGTTGATAACCCATAAAATATTTTGTGGCAAAATCCTAAAGCTGGAAACTCACCCACTGTTAGGACCATCCATAGAGCAAGTTCTGCACCAGAACACCTTATAGTTTCACAAGATCCTCAGTTTTATTTGTACCATACCAAGAACCTATTTAGAACCAAGTCACAAAGTAGGGTTGACCAAGCTGACTTTGAGCCTATATATTTGCAGCAAAGCCCTAGTAGAGAAGCTTCTCCTTCCACTCCACCTTATTTTCAGCTTCTACATCACTTCAGGCCTTTTCATCTCAAATATACTCAGAATCATTCTTCCAGTCCAAGTACCTCATCTACACCCATCCATACCACCAGTGTGCAAACCAGCTCACTCCATCCTCCTCCACCTCTCACAAATCCTCCCCTTGTAAATAAGCCTTTGTTTCCTTTCCCTCCCATCATGGCAGCCTGGTATGCTCCACTGGCTTTGCAACAACCACTATTACCTTTGCCAAATGGCTATCAGTCCAAAATCCCTCACTTCATAGGGACTGAACCCATTACTGCTCAAAAACATGTAGATAGAATTAATGATGCTTTTCACTATATGGAGATAGAAGAAGAAACCATAAAAATGAGGATTTTTTCTCAGACCCTAGGGGGGGAACCCAAGAAATGGTTTAAAGACTTACCCCCCGACAACATTCATGATCTCCCTACTCTATACCAAACCTTTGTGAAAAAATGAGAAATCGAGAAGAACCCCCTCCAAATTCTGTCCGAGTATAACAATATTAAGAGAAATCCGGGAGAAAGTGTTCATGACTACTCCACTGGGTTTAATAGTGTTTACAACACTCTCCCACCTCACATAAAACCTCCCCAAGGCTTGGCCTTAGTAAAATATCCTGAAGGATTTGATGTTGATATGGCCTATCAACTAAGGGAGAGAGATTACCTAACTCTAGAAGACATGCAGACGGGGGTTGTAAGTGTAGATGAAAATTTGATAGAGAAAAGAGCTAGGATGAGATCAGAAAAAAGGGTGACTTATAGAAATGACACAACACCTACACCAAAATTGACTCCATAGTTAGTAAAATGGAGAGGATGATGGAAAAATTCAGTTTGAATGAGAGAACACCCCCTAGGGAAAATTAAGCCAATCTTCAAAACAGGAATAGAAATCAAAATCTTAAAGCCAAGAAAATCTTGATCCAGGGAGATTCTAAACTAATCATCAATCAAATTAAGGGAGAATATTCAGCCAAGAACCCTAGGTTAAGGGAATATAGAAATGCTTCCCTAGACCTTCTCAAAACCTTTGAGAAATATGAGCTTACTTTCATCCCTAGGGCCCAAAATTGCCTTGCCAATGAGCTTGCCTTTGCTGCCAGCAATTTCTTTACCTTATGAAAATAATCAATGCCTCATCAAAATAAAGAACAGGCCTACTGTACCAGACAACTTGAACCATTGGTAAGTGTTTGGCAATGATGACCAAATAGATGATTTTCTGCAATCCAAAAATGACTTTGCAAGCACAAAACAGAGTTTGAGATTTGAAAGAAATAATTATGCTGAAAAAGAAACTCCCAAAATAGAGCTTCCCTTTGATGATGATATAAACCACCTTCAAAACCCTTGTTTTGTAGAAGTATTTGATAAATCATATCAAAGAAAACTTGAAATTCTACAGTAAAAAGATGTCATTTTGCCAAGAGGCCTTACACCACTAGAAGAGTTGTTTGATTTTAATGATGTAGCTAAAAAGCCCAAGATGGAACCCACAGAAACAAATGTAGAAGAGTGTAACATTGGAGGGATGAAAGAACCCAAAATAATCAAGCTGTCCAGAACTCTCCCATCTCACACAAAACATAAATACATTGAGTTGTTTAGAGAATTTAAATATGTGTTTGCTTGGGGGTATGAAGACTTGAAATCCTGTGACACCAAAATCGTCCAACATAAAATTCCTCTCAAAGAAAATCAAAAACCATTTAAACAAAATTTGAGAAGAATAAACCCCCTCTTGTCACTCTCAGTTGAGAAAGAAATAAAAAATATGCACGATGCCGGGATCATAGTCCCTGTCTTATACTCAGAATGGGTGTCCAACCTTGTGTCAGTTAGGAAGAAGACCGGGGAAATTAGGCTTTATATTGACTTCAAAAATTTGAACAAAGCCTCCTTGAAAGACAATTACCCCTTGCCTAAAATGGATCACATACTCCAAAAATTAGTCAGTTCACAAAGAATCTCATTACTAGATGGATTCTCAGGTTATAACCAAGTTCTTGTCTTTCCATGTGACCAACTTAAAACTGCTTTCACTACACCTTGGTGTACGTTCATGTATGTTAAAATTCCATTCGGTTTAATGAATGCAGGGGCTACTTTGCAGAGGGCGATGGACATAGTTTTTTCAGAAGACATAAGTTACTTCATAGTCATATACCTTGATGGGTAGGTGTTAGTTGATACACCTAATCCTACATGGGTAGGTGTGGAATGCGAAAAGTCACAATGGAGTCCAAGTGACCTTGGAATATGAAACCAAGAGTCACACCATTGTACTATAAATGTACATCTTTGTATAATGGAAAATAAGAAAGCCTCACGTTTATCTTTCATTGTGTGTTGTCTCTTGTGTGTGTGCATTCTTCTCCTCATACACCATGTGTGTGCTTCAACATGGTGTTTAACATGGTATCGGAGCGGGCGACTGCTGGACCTGCTCAACCTTGAGTGAGCCATTTGTGTTTATGGCCTGTGCATATCTGCAAAAATTATTGACATTTTTGCAGCATTTAAAGAGTTTACGCAGCAGTGTTTTTGTCGTCATTCAAAAGTGTTTTGAAGAGGAGCAACATTCAAAATCCGAGCATTCAGAAATTGGCAGCATTCTGGCATTGGTTTTGAAGAGAAGCAGCTGTGCCCATCTGAAGGTTTTCATTCTAATTTTTCTCTGCAATTTCTGCTCATTAAAATATGCATTTTCAAGTGCTGCTGGAATACTGTTTAAAGATGGTTTCTGAGAAAAAATTCTTGAGTCTTTCATTGAAAAATCTCTACAAGTTTCTGGATTTTTACTGCTAAAATGTTCTGGAAAATTCTGCATTTTTAAATTCTATTTTCCTGTTGTTGGGCTACTGGAAAAATTTCAAAGTTTTATTGGCAATTTCCGCAAATTTTTCTGCGGTGTATTACTACTTGAAATCCTGCATTTCTGACGAAATTTCCTACTGCTACTTCAAAGTCTGGAGTCTCAGTTTTGCTCATCTGCTGCTGGAAGAAAATATACATTTTCTGTTCTTCTCTGCTGTTTAAAACAAAAGAAAACAAAAACAAAAACATTTTACTTTTCTTGGCCTTTCAGCCTTCCCCTTCTCCCTTGCGCAGACCGCTCATTTCCCTTTACATCTACGCTCCACACACAAGATCTGCATTTCACTTAAACCAGCCTGTCGGTCCTCCTACCCTCATACACACTCAACTCCCCATTCCCAACGCTCCTCCCCAACCCCGGCCTGCTCCACTCTACCCGTCCCCCTCACCACGACTATTCAACTCGCCATACAATTCCACTTCTCCGCTACAGCACTCCCTCACACGCAGACGTCCTCCCTTGCGCTAACACGTCCCCTTCCCTCTCTGCAGACTCACGCCATTCCACAAATCGATTGCCCTTCCCTTGAACTGCATTTCGACTCCGTCAACCGCCTCCACGGACTTGCCCATTTCCTTACGCCCTTTTATTAAATTCATTTTTAAATTTTTAAATCTGTTTTTAATTCCTATACAACCTCCGCCCCTCATTTAAAATTCCGTCCCCTCTCAGTAAAACTCTCCCTCCATTAAATTTCTTTTTCCCATTCACTATATTTTTAAATTTTTTTAATAACCCCCCTAACCCATTATCCCTCTCCCTTTTTATATTTCCCATTCCCTAATTAAAATTCCCCCTCCTCTTATTTTTTAATTAATTCCTCATCATTTCCATTTTTAATTAAGTTATTTTTTAATTAATTTTTAATTAATTAAAAAAAAACAAAAAAAAAAGCAGCAAAGAGAGAGAGAGGAAAGAGAAAATTTGAACAGCAGAAGAAGAGAAAATGACATATCAGAAAATGAAGTGAACATATAGAGAAATTTGAACATTTGACATTGTGATTTGTGGCATTGATTTGAAGAGTGATTTTTTTGAAGAATTTCACATTTGAAGACAAGTTTGCCATCATTGAAAACAACTATTTGAAGAAGAAATTTCAGCTGCCTCAAAGGCCTCTTGCACAAGTGTTTTCAACTGCACATATTTTTCAGAGATATTGTATTGCATTGACATTGTATTGTGAGTAGATATTGCTTCTTTATAGTTGCAATCAGTATTTGAGTTGTTGTTGATTGCCCTCCATCATTTGAGGAGCACACTTTGTACTTTGAAAATTCTTTGAAGTCATATGAATTTCTTGTTGAATCACATTGTAAACAGGTGCATTTTCGGTTGAAGCCGACACCCTTTCATTTTTGAGCCTAAGTTGTCAAAATGGCTAAAATCAATGAGGTATTAGTGTTGTTGAATAACCTCATTCATTCAAATGTTGATGATGTGATAAAAATGAGCAAGGATGCTCTTTGTAACATTTAGAGTTGTTTGTAAGATGCACATGAAAAGATTGAGTTTTTGCAGTTGGAATCTCAGCTTCAGCAAGACGAACTTCAGCAAAAGAGTCACCATTCTGAACCTGTTTCTGTTCAGAGGATTGTGAAGGACTCTCATCAGAAGAAAGAAGATAAAGATGCAGTTGATTCTCATTCAGTGCCTTGTACTAGAGCAGATGTACATGCAAATGCAACAGCTCAGCCTGCACTTCCTAAGCCCATCATCAGACCTTGGGAAGAGCTTGTCCACAACAAGCACCGAACTGGTCTTGGATATGACAAGGATGTGTCCTTTCATATTCCGGACTACACAAAGCCCATCATATTTCAGAGTGTCGGATTCCTGTATGACAGTTCACCTCCAGCTGTTCCAGATCCTGTTCCACAACAACATCAGATCGTAAAATGCCAACACTGTGATTGAGTTGGCCATATGAAAGATCATTGTTTTGATCTTCATCCATGCAAGCACTGTGGTCAACACACTCATTCTTCAGAAAGATGCTTCAGACACAAGCCTCCTGCAAGAACCAAGATTCATCTTGGATGGATCGCTTCTTGGCAATGGGCATCAACAGCCAAGAAGATGTTTACGACACATGTTAGAACTTGTTCACAGATATTGAACAAACTTGCAGTTGAGTTTTCGCCATCATCTCACCTTGTCCCTGACAGGGGGGAAATGGTGGTCATGTACAAGCTTCGACGACAGATCAAGCGAGCCTGAGCCACAATCTTTCATTCCATGTTCAGAGTTGTAGCCAGCAGTTCAAGCGAGCCTGAGCCACAATTCGTCATTCCG
Source organism: Pinus albicaulis (assembly GCA_034641835.2). Taxonomy (NCBI): domain Eukaryota; kingdom Viridiplantae; phylum Streptophyta; class Pinopsida; order Pinales; family Pinaceae; genus Pinus; species Pinus albicaulis. Next base: position 172,974,208 of record CM076571.1, read on the forward strand.
GATTCAGAGATGTAGCCAGAGATACAGATGCCCATGAGCATACCTTCGGTTGGTGGATAACCTAAAACCATCATCTTTGGTTGGTGGATAACCTAAAACCATCATTTTCAGTTGGTGGATAACCTAAAACCATCATCTTTGGTTGGTGGACAACCTAAAACCACCACAGGTCGTAGACCTCCCTTCTTTTAGGTCGAAGGTCTCCCTTTTTATGAGGGACAATTCCTCTAGCAGAAGCCTTCAGCTTCTTGCCAGTTTTGGAAGAGTTCCGGGAACTGCAACATGTTTTGCGTTCCAGTGTTTGTGGTCATCCTAAAACCACCTCTTTTTCCAACATTTCAGAGAGTTGATTCAGCCAAGTGCTGCCATGTATACTTTGCAGATTTGTATTACAACTCTTTTCTTGGACTCACACATACCCCTTCGGATTAAGGGGGGATGTTGGAACACCTAATCTTACATGGGTAGGTGTGGAATGCGAAAAGTCACAATGGAGTCCAAGTGACCTTGGAATATGAAACCAAGAGTCACACCATTGTACTATAAATGTACATCTTTGTATAATGGAAAATAAGAAAGCCTCACGCTTATCTTTCATTGTGTGTTGTCTCTTGTGTGTGTGCATTCTTCTCCTCATACACCATGTGTGTGCTTCAACATGGTGTTTAACAACATCACTGTCTACTCTAAGACTGATGAGGAGCATTTAGTCCACTTGAGAAAAGTCTTTGAAAAATGTAGAAAGTATGGTCTGTCCCTAAATCCTAAGAAAATTTTTTTTGGACTTCAGGAAGGAAAACTCTTAGGTCACTTCATCTTTGAGGAAGGAATCAAGATAGATCCCAAAAGAATAGAAGGAATCTTACAAATCAGCCATCTTAGGAACATTAAAGAGCTGCAATATTTCATTGGAAAGATTAACTTCCTAAGAAGATTCATCCCTAACCTTGCTGCGCTCCTAAGAAATATCATGAATATGTTGAAAAATGAAGTAGGAGTGAAGTGGAATATGGAAGCAAAACAATATTTTGAGCTGGTAAAACAAGCACTCACACAAACACCAGTCTTAATCAGCCCTGACTCCACCAAAGACTTTTACATTTTCTCCTTTGCCTCTGAACATATTGTGGCAACAGTATTGTTGCAAAATAACATCATGGGGCAAGAGGAGCCCATAGCTCTCTTCAGAAAAGCCTTAAGGTATGCCCCTCTAAAGTATAACATTATGGAGAAACAAGCCTTTGCCTTAATCAAAGCTTTGAAGGATTTTAGAGTTTACATTTTGCATTCACATATCATAGCCTTTGTCCCAAACACGGTTGTCAAAGATATACTTAATCAAGACCCCGATGGTAAAAGGGGCAAGTGGATTGCTTCCATTTTAGAATATGACTTAGAGATCAGGCCCACCAAGCTCATCAAAGGGCAGGGATTAGCAAAACTCATGGCTGAGTCAAACTTCCAAGCTTTAGATATGAACATGGTTGATATTTTGGAAGAGATATAAGAATGCACTTCACCATTCATTGAAGAAGCATTCATGAACTCTCTTGGTATGCTGACATCATATATGTGTTGCTTTATCTGAATTCTCCTCCTTCTTTGTCAAAAAAAAAAGCTAGATTTTTCAAACAGAAGGCTTTAAATTAATGTATATTAGATGGAGTTTTGTATTGGAAGAATGCTGTTGGAATATTGCTTAAATGTTTGCTTGAGATTGGTGCAGGAAAAATCATGCATGAGTTACATGAGGGAGAATGTGGAGGATATCTTTATTGGAAGACTACAACAAATAAAATCCTAAGATCTGGTTACTATTGGCCCACCCTTTTCCTAGATACTCAGAAGCTTGTCATGTCTTGCCATAAGTGTCAAATTTTTGATTGCAAGAGAAAACTCCTACCTTTACCCTTACATCACATTAGTGAGGCTCCCTTTCAACAATGGGGTTTTGATTTCATTGGGGAAATTCACCCATCTTATTTAGCCCAACATAAGTGGATCCTCACTACCACTAATTATTTTACCAAGTGGATAGAAGCCATACCTTCTAGGAATTCTACTTACTCTGTCATTATCAAGTTCCTTGAAACTAATATACTATCCAGATTTAGTTGTCCTAGAAAATTTATTACAAATAATGCTTCTTCTTTCAAGTCTAAAAAAGTGGTTGAATTTTGCTATAAATATCATATCACATTGGGTCATTCTACTGCCTACTATCCCCAGGGGAATGGATTAGTTGAATCCTCCAACAAAAGCCTTGTCAATATTATCCAAAAACTGTTGGAGCAAAATTAGAAATCATGGCATAGTAAGCTTATTCATGCTTTATGGGCTGATATATTAACCACCAAAAAGTCAATAAATATGTCTCCCCATCAGTTGGTTTATGGTATGGATGTAGTCTTCCCAACATCCTTAGGAGTTCCAGTCATGAAACTTCTTCAATAAGTACAAGATGAAGAGCATGATATGCAAAGAAGAATCAATCAAACCGTTCATTTACAACAGTCAAGAGAGGAAGAGTACAAAATAACACAAATAGTCCAAGATAACATCAAGAAACTATTTGACAAAAGGACTAAAGAAAATGATTTCCAAGTTGGAAATATAGTTCTAAAGTGGGATTTGTTAGCCACCTATAAATTTTTGACATAGCAAACAGGTGGCTAAAAATTTTCTGAGCCTTCAAGAGAAACATTTCCCTTGGAAATATTTCATCCTTGAAGCCTTTATGTGTCTTTTGCCTTTGAAGAGACCTTCACTGTTGTTTCCACTGAAAAAAGCCCTACTGTTTTGTGAAAAAGAATGCTTCAAAAGGCCTCTGTAATCACCCATTATCACTCATTTCCCTTCATTTTCATTAAGCCTCCTTTTCCCCTTTAGAACCTCCATATCCCTCTAAAAAAGCTACAAAATCCTTTTAAGCCTCTAAAAACCCCTTTTACAGGTTTAAAACACCCTTTTCCCCTTTACCGAAAGCCAAAACATTCCTTAAAAACACTGATTTTGGCCTAAAAACACCCTTTTTTAACTAAGGTATTAAGCCCCCTTCGGTTTATCCCTAAGCCCCTTCTCCACATATAACTGGGTGCCAGAACCAGGCGCTAAGCCCCATGGCACTAATCGCAGTCGGAGCCTTCTATTATCACCTTTCCCTTTGTTATTTCAAATCTTCTGATGCGATGAACATTTGTTCTATCGACTTCCGATCGAATATCGACCGTCGATCCTTCAAAGATCTAACGGCCAGTGATAAATGCCAATCAAAAAAGTCTTAAGCACCATACCATTGTATCCATTGATCTGTGATCCCCGATTAAATCTCGACCATCCATCCATGCAGATTCGACGACTGATACACCATCGTGCTCTGCCCCTAAGCCCAATATCATCGCTTCGCCGATTTAATCTGGACCATTGAATCCACAAGAACCAATGGCCCAGATTCAATCGCACTCTGCTCATTCACCCTCCATATTTCCCCTCTGATCAAATCTCGACCGTTGATCTCCCCTCTGATCCAACAGTCTGCGCTAAATCGCAAAATCAAAACCGCGAAGTTTTGGGCTCCCTACCTTTCTCTGATGCGATTAAATCTCTGTCGTCCATTCCGCCAGATCTGATGGTCCAGATTTCATCGCACTCCGCCTCCTCCTTCCTTCGTTCCACTATTCCACTGATCCCTAATTAAATCTCTGCTGTCCATTCTAGAGATCCAACGGTTAGGATTTAATCCGTTGTTAGCCCTTACCACCTTACCACCCGCACATATTTCCTCATCACGCCCTATTCTGTACCATCGGATCTCCCCATCCTACATCCAACGGCTGAGGTGCATATCGCGTTCTTTTAGTTTCCGACAGTTAACATTTCAAATTTATGTGATGAAAGCGGTTTTGGGAGGACACATGTTAGGCAGCGAGGCATATCGCATTTTTTTGGAGAATTTTCAAAACCACTCTAAAGTTGTGTGAAACCAACAGTTTTCTTCTAAAACCACCCCTCCCCAATATAATCCTTCATTTGATCTCGATCGTTCATTTGATTTAGATTAACGGTTCATATTATATCGCTTCTTCGCCCATATTTCTTCCATCAGACCTTCCAAAGGACTTCATCGGAAGATCTCCACCGTTGATCTCCTCCAGTGATCCAACGGTCCACATTCACTCTTCCTCCGCCCTCTCGGCCCCACCACCAAAGGCCACCATATCCTTCATTTTACCCTTTTTCCTTTGTAATTTTCCAAAACATTAAACTTTCATGTTTTACACTAAAAGTATTTGCTTCCGCCTAACCTTCTAAAAAAACTTTGCCGGTGAATCTCAACCGTTGATCGCCACTGTCTAATATAATCCAATGGTCTGGAACCGTTCTCACACCAGACTTTCACCAGGCTAGTTTTCTTCCATTCTGTAGTGATTTTTAGCCAATTTTCCATTGCTTCCACCATTTCCATTGCAGTGACACCGATTCCTCGACCCTCCAAAGCAATCCCCCTCCACCCCCATTGATTTATTAACATGTTTATCGTCTTTTTGTAGGGTTACAGATAGTGAAAATCACTCGCTGTCCCACTATCACTAACAGGGTAATACAGGGTGTAGAATGCCATTCTTTTAGAGTTGATGATTGCAGGGAAGGTGCCTGTGAAGGTTTAAATGTGATTTTTAGTAAATATCAAGTCATTAACTATGTTCCAAACCTTCCAGCACCACAAAAACCTGCATATTCACAAACAAGACAGGAGAGAAGCGGCAAAGAGTATCAACGGAAGATTTAAGGGATTAAGAGCCTATTATTGAAGATTAAATGCTATAATCTAGTGTTTAAAGGACGAAAACACAGAATTAAGACCTTAAAATGATCCAGAAGGCCTAATAAAGCCTAAAGCACATGAAATAATCCATATTAGCATTTTCACATTTGCAGAATGTTCTTTCCAAAGAAAGGACAAGTTCCCATAATGTTTTTTATTCTCCATCGAGTTCCTGAGAAGATCACCACCCTGAAAGAAGTCTTAAGATTGCTAGAGCATTAGTTACAGAGTATGGAAGGCCTGAAAGTCATTTATCTGCCTTACTTGTCCCAGTGTACAAACAGAGTACCAACTGCCAGAGAGTACCTCAAGAACATACCTTTGGAATTATTGTCAGCCTGTCAAAGACCACTTATTCATCCAAAGAGTACTGAAAGTCAATACGGGATATTAAAATAGAATGGGCCTCAAGCACTCTTCTTCCTTTGTTTTAATATTTCATTTAAAATTCTATCTACCTCTACAGCCACTCTTTCAGCTATAAGAACTATTCAGAAATGCATTTTAAATGTTGGTTAACCGTGGATTGTAAGCTATTTCACTGAGATAGAGTTCTGTTTATTTAGTTGTAAAAAAAGTTGGGAGATGATTTCAGATTGATATCAAGTTGTTGGATAATGATTTATGTGACTGGTGTTTCTCTTTAATATGACAAGCATGTTCATTGGATCCTGATCTAAATAAGTGGTGAAGTGTTATATCTTGTATTCTTTTCCCCTCCGTTATGCATCATATTTCATTTCTCTGATAAGAATCAGTAATCTAGCTTAGGATATACTACTGTAAAGTACCCTAATGCTACCTGCTCTTCTTATCTTCTATGTTTTCTGCTAATTGTGTAATCTAAGAAAAAATTCAAGATAATTTAACCAGTATAGTATTTGGTTTTATCCATGCTTGCTAATGTATGAATTTGTATTCTATTTTTATATGTTCTTGTTTGGTTTTAACTGACAGAATTGGGAAACTAGGGGATTTAGAGCTAGTTCTGTCTCACTAGGGTCCTTTTCCAAAGTTTTCCTTTCTAAGATCCCTTGAGCTGAATGTCAAAAGCAGAGAAGGTTAAAAGTCTTTCTCTAATCTTAGGCTTCACTTTGTGTCCATCTTGAATGTTTTCTATCATCTGAAGAGTTAGCCTCATTAGGAGTTTGATCATAGACAGTTAAGGTGTGTCCTATCCCTAGATTTGCTCCTAAGTGGTCACCTTGGAAGGTTTCCTTGTCATTCACCTTCATTTCCTTATCATTTCATTCCATACTATCATCTTAAGAGATACTCTGGTTTAGATGAATAGCCCATTTGAAAGCCTTGGATATTGAATTGCAAGTAAACCCTTTTATGACCCCATTGCCCAATGGACTTGTATTTTCTTTGAATTATCTCCCCATTTCTAAAATCCTTCTTATTCACCTCTTTACCTCATATTGGACCCTTCTTTCATGTTTCCCAACCAAACAACAAAACAAAACAAAACAAAAACCCTTGTGCCCTATAACTAGCCTAATAACTTGAACTGAGCTTCAAAGATATATTATCCTTTGCCTTTATAGAGAGATCCCTCTCTGGATCCAAGAGGGCTAGATCCTAAGATCCCAAAGTGGTTTGATGTTGTCTTATCATTTGGTATTGCCAAATCCACCAAGTCATAGGAACCACAATAGGATTCTAGAAGAGAAGAGAAAGGAAAACATGGTAAGTTTAAAAATCTATGGAAAGGCCACTATATCATTGATTCAGTGAGAAGCAACCATGCTTTCTTTTTGAAGGAACTTGATGGAATTGAAATGTTTGGAGGTCCTGTCAATGGCAGGATGCTCAAACACTATTTCTTTCAAGAGTCTTACCTTCAAAGTTTTATTCATTGTACATAACGCAGTTAAAAGGAAATTATACAAAATACAAAAAAAAATAAAAACAATAGAAAAAGAAAAGAGGGTATTTAAAATAAAAGGTACAGCCCCATACCCAAAAAAATAAAATTAAAAAAAAAAGAATCTTTTGAAAGTGTGCAAGTCTAAATGCCACTACTGATTCAAAATGATATCATGTTTAGTCATCTAGCCTAATCATGGCTGAACATGCTTTAAATTTATGTTGATAAGTTAGTAGAAACTTTGATTGATAAAACATTATTTCAAACTTAACTTATTCAAAGAAAGATAGATTAGGAGATTGAAAAGATACTGGTTCCACATGCTTAAAACAAAACCAAAGAGATAGATAAAGATGCCTCACAAAAGACAAAATCATGGCCTTATCTTTCTGATTTACTTTTATGCAAAATAATGTTTGTGTGCAAGCTCAAACGCCACTACTTGTAATTATTCAATCATACAACCTAAACAGGATTGAGTAAATTTGAATTTCATGTTGATAGGTTAGTGAATAAGATTTTCCAAACTGTATAATCTTGGCTTATTAGTGGAATAGATTAGGATAGAAAATAATGGTTCAAACAAACTCAAAATCTGAACCAAGAAAAGGAAAAAAATTAGCTCTAAATAGATCAAAACCAGAACTGGAAAAAGAATAGAAGGATGTTTATAATTTTCAGATCTTAAGCTTTCACAATTTTGTTTTATTTTTCTACAAATAAAGTCTAAGTGCAGCTTGTACATAAAGGCATAGACACCATAGCAAATCAGACTGCTTAATCGTGATTTAGATATGTTTTAAATTTATGTTTTAGAATATAGAGAATGCAGATCTATCAAACAGCTTAATCTTGACAGATAGTAGTATAGGTAGAAACAAAAAGAGTTCGACTTTTTAATATGGACTCTCGGAAGAAACACGGATATATTTATATTAGTTTTTCCTATTTTGAAAAGAATAAAATGTTGATGTTTCAAAAGGGTTTGCAAGTCCAAGTGCACCCACAGAAGAAAAAATGCTAGGACAAGTAGTTTTGGGTAGGTAGAGATGTGGTTTAAACAAATTTCATGATGCAGGTCATTAGAAGAGTTATCAAAATGCACAAAACTTCAGCAAGAAAAATAAGAGATTGGCCCAATGGATGAGGCATTGGTCTGCTAAAAGCCATAGATTGATAAACTGAGGTTCTGTACACCTAAAAAGACAACTGTCCTCCCCAAGTGGAGCCACTGTTAGCCATCTATAGTTATGTTATATCTGATGATGGCTAGATTAGTCCATGGATTTCCAAAAACAAGATTTTCATCAAAATATATGAGTTTCAGAAATATCATTGTGCTCATTATCCCTAAGTTATCCATTTCTCATAAAATCTTCAATCAAAGCCTCTAAGTTGCCCTGCTGATAACAAAAGAGACTGTTTCTAGGCCATTTTCCCATCATTTTCCCTTTGAAAAATCCCTCATTTCCCCCATCCCCTTTTCTTCCAAAAACCCCTTTTTTACCCTTTACTTTCCTTCAAAATCCACTTTAAACCATTGAAAACCCCTTTATAATGGTTTAAACCTTCTTTTTATACTTATCAAAACCCCTCAAAACCCTTAAAAAACCTCATTCTTTGGCCTTTTTCCACTCATGTTAGCATAAGGATTTAAGCGCTTTTCGGCTTAAGCCTAAGCCCCTTTTCTGCCATATGACCAGCTCTGCGACTGAGTGCTAAGTCCATCAGCCATCGCATATGGGAAATCCCAGTCCTTTTGTTCCCAGACCCTTTACTCCACCGAAATGTTGATCCTTTGATGGGATATGGACTGTCCGTTCCCAAGATCTGATGGCTCTCGCATTTCTTTTCTCCGCTTTCTATCACTCATCGGCACATCACAACTTCCTAGTTCCCTTGTCTCTTGACCCTTTCCCCCTCGCCAATGCGATCCCCTGGGTAAATATCCACTATAGATCTCCTAGATCTGACAGCTATAGTTGCATCTCGCACCTTTCCATCTCGCCGATGGTTTTTCCTGCCAATAAAATCCTAACCATCGATCTCCCTCAGATCGGAAGGTCTGCGCTCCATCGCATCAGCGCATCGCCCTTTCCCTCTTACCTATCCATCCTCTGCTGATGAGATATCCACCGTTGATTTGATTCCCTCAAATAGAACGGTCCGCACTATCTCGCATTATCGTTTTCCTCCACCCCATTCATTCATTTCGCCCATTCCCCGATATGATCTCAGCCATCGATCCTCCCGATCAGATGGTTAGCGCTTTATCGCCTCATCACAATTTTCCCCTCCCCTCATGCCATTCATTCCATTATGTGATATTGCACTGCATCCTGGACCATTTATCATCTTGATCCAACGGCCAACGCTCCTCTGCTTTTACCCCACTCCCTTTCCTCCAATCTAATCTCCGCCATTTATCCTCAAGATCTAACGACCCTCACTTCTCCATTCATCCATTCCCTTCCCATATGTTTTATTTTTCACATTCCTGCTATTCATCTCCACCATTGATCCATCAGATCTAACGGCCAACGCACTCTCGCTTTTCTCCTCCCGCTCCTGACCATCCCCCTCTACCCACCTTTCTCCGAGTTAATCCTCACCGTCCATTCCTCCCAGATCAACAACTCAGGATCACTACAGGGGCACCCGACCAAAGTGGCCCGTACTCACCAGTGCCCCTGCAGTTAATATCCACAGTTGATCTTCTCTAAATTCGACGATTAGTATTTCCCCATTCACTGTGGAGGCACCCCGCTGACAAGATCCTTCCGTACCCCCAGTCCCCTCGTAGTTAATCTTAACAGTTGATCTGCCCCCCTCAGATCCAATAGCATAGAAATCGTCTCGCCCTGGCCCCACTCCATCCTCTCCCCATGCCTCGGTGTTGTATTGCGTGATGTTCTGACCGTCGATCTGCACGTCTCCTCGCAGATTGGATGGCCCAGATTGTGTCGTGCACAAGATCGTTGAGCCCCCCTTCCATGCATTTTTAACGTGAAATAAGTGGTTTTTCCGAAGTTACGTGTAACCTCTAGATCCATATCGCGTTCATATGGGCCTTTACCACTTACCACGCTTTGCCAACGCGAAAACTGCTATTTTTCTACAAAATCACCTTTCCACTCTCGCGCGATAAACCAAGTTTAAACCCTATTTCTTATGGTTTCGACCATGGAATATCCTTCCCTGCAATTTCCCCTCCCTCCACAATGCTACATAACCACTCCTAGCCTCTGTTAGTAGTTTAAAACCACAATGCAGGTTTTCATAAATGTTTTAATGTTTATTTACAGGTTTCATGGCGGTTATTTATAAAAACTGTCTCACAGTCAAGGAATAGTGACAGAGGCTGAGGGTGACAATCCTCAAAGGCCTGAAAGTGCAGAAAAGGGACAAAAAGGGTAAATCTCCAAGTTTGCGGTCAATGTATCATGATCATTAACTGATTGATGAAAACCCTCCAAACGCGCCAAAGACCTGTATACAAGGAAGCACAGTGAAGATCAGAAGTGTAGAGAAAACTAATGAAGATTGAAGAAGAAAGGATCAAATGCATAAACATAAGATTAAAGACAAATCGAAGCGGATTAAGGATAAAAATATAGCTAAAAGACAGAGGAACATAGGTTTAAAGAAAACAGTAAAGTGATAAAGGTAGCATAATGACTTATGAAGACCAAAAGCTAAATCAGGCCTTAAGCACAGTTTATTGCTTAGTTTAGGAAGGCTTAGGCTAAAACAGCCTCGAACACATCAACACAGAGCAATTATTTCATCAAAAATATTAGTTGACTCCTTTGGTGATTCTTTATCCGAAAAGCCAATTAAACAGTTATTACACAAAAGGATATATTTTAAACTGTCAGGACAGTTAATGTAAAGATAAGATAAACCCTTAAAGTCAATCTTTTCCACTTATCTTTATCTTAGAAATTAAGACAAAGTTATTTAAACAGAGAAGTAGCTGCAGATATTCTTACCTTATGCCTTGCGTTGTTTTCAAGGCTAGGAATGCATTACTCTGTAATAAATGACATTTGAACCCTAAAAAATGGTTCCACCTCCTCATTTGCAGCATAAATACTACACTAGAACTCATTGTAAATGTTGGATTTTGATGACTGATCCTGGAATAATACATATTCCTTTGAAGCTCTTGAAGAGAAATTGATGTCTTGGAACTCATGCATGATCTGATTTTCTTGTTGATGCAGAAGGATTGTTTGCAGGATCCATAGGCTTGGTTGATGGTGAAGTTTTCTTTTGTTTATGTTTTCTAGTTTTCCATTATGTTTTCCATCTTGCTATGTTGCATTAGGAAAAAGAATTTAGATTAAGAAATGTTTCTAATGGCACCTTAAATCTGTTTGTCCTTCACTGCCTTAATGTTTTTTTCTGCTTAGATACATTAAAGAAATCATTTATTGCTCTCTAAAAAGTTCTTAGCTCGTCCATTTCTTGAATAATTTAGATCAGTTAGCATCAATTATGATTTATGGTTTGCTTTGCATATTATTGCCACTGAAATATTCTGTTCTTGGAATCATCTCTTTAAAGCATCTTTGTCTAGGTTTGTCAAAGAAGTCTGTTTAACATCATGCTCTTTGCCTTTACTTAGCTAAAAAAAATTTAAGGAAACCTTATAGCTATAACTTTGGATGTTAGAGTTTTCTTTCTTTCTATGGTTATAGTTACTTGTATATCTTAAATGTTTCTGCTCTAGATGATAAAAGCTCTAGAAGTTGGACAAGTTTCTTACTTTTCTGTGTTGTATCTGAATGTTTGTCTTGGTTAATTATCTGTTTTTAGTCTGAAATCAAATGTATTAGGTTCTGCTTATGCCTTTGATTTTCTTTTTGTTCTTATCAATTTTATAACTCTCTCAGTTTACAAGTATATAAAGGATTTTGTTTCAGCTCTTTATTAGTTTTTTGTTCTCAATATTTATGTCCATTTCATAAATCCATCATAACCTTAAAAGATCCACCAACCAAGTGAACTTGCCCTGCAAATGTTCTTAAACTCCATTGATGAACTTATCTGGACCTTGTTAGACTCCATTGCCCAATGACTTAACAGTATTCCATGTTTCCTATCTAAAATCTATCAAAGTATTATACCCAACCAAAAACAAATCAAAGTACCCTGCACTTAACATCTAGCCTAAAATCAACCCTAATCAGTAAATAAGATATATCTTTGCACAAATTGAGAGATCCCTTTCCAAATCCGGGAAGGCTAGGTCCTTGGATTCCAAATCTTGGTTTGATGTTACCCTTGTCAATTTGTATCTCAGTCAATCTAACAAATTATGGGGAGATAACAAGCTATATAACAAGTATCAGCGAACCCACAGGAAAGGGCTAGGAAAAGTGCAGAGGTAGAATTTTAAGGGTTTTAATGAGCTTTTCTCCAATTCCAAGACTTGGTTTGAGAACATTAGGGTTTTTGACTTCTAAGGGAGCACAATATAGGTAGTGATAGACCTATATGGATAGTCAAATGCCATGTTGAAAAAATAACGTGTAACACTATTGTGTATTGTGTTTATTGTGTGTTATTTTCTGCAATTTATTAGTTGTAAATGTGTTTTCAACAACAAAATAACTGATGAATTGCTCATAAAATACACTTAAACTTGGCACATAAATCCTTTCACAACTTTCTAATTTGAGACAATTCTAACCACATTTTTATTATACTGATGAGGGAGCTAGCACAACAAAACTAGTTTCCCATATTTAAATCAAACACTCTCCTCAACAACAGTTCTTGATATGTGACAGAGGTTTGTAGTAGTATATTTTTCTTCAATGGTTGATAAGGAAATTTTGGATTACTTCTTTGATGCCCATGTGATAAACCTTAATCCAATTTTCAAAGCATTTCCTCACAAGCTTTTATGATCATCAATATTAAGGTATTTTTATAGTTAATACGAATTTTTTCACAACACTACTTAAATATCAAATTAAATGAAAGTAAATCAAAACCGTGAATGAATGTGTACAAAATAAATAGCTACGTAAGTGTACACAATTAAAAAGACTACATATAATATTATAGTATTGATGTGTCTCAATACACTTTTGTTGCCTACAAGTGTTTCTCTATTGCATTTTACATAGACTTTCTACCAAATTCAGAACATCCATTATTATCATTGTTCTTAAATAATGTTTTAATTAAATTGAGAAATGATTTGAATGATGTCACTATTTCAAAAATTATGTGAATAGATTTCTTTATTTTATATAGAGTGGATAGTAACAAATAATTTTTATAAAATACTTTAAAATATTTGTAATAATATAATAAATAAAAAAATTTAAATTTGTTTATATATTAATTATTTTTATAATAATAATAATAAATTATAATTTAATTAATTTTATGTCTTTTTAATAACAATATATTATGAAATAAACACTATGACATTGATAAATATTTATCATTAATTTTATTTAGTTTAAAAAATCTCAAATAAATTTATTACTTCTTTTGATTATAAAAATAAATATTATTATTTAATTAATTAAAATATATTATTATATTCTTAATCTATAAGCTAACCACCTGAAATTCATCAATGGTTATTAAATTAAAGTTATCCTCAATGACTTACTATTTACAATATAATTGAATTGAATTATTCTTATATCTAAACTTTACACAATGAGTTGGCTTACTGTAGGCTTGAGGGGTCCTGACGCAGGTTCGGATTTAAGGTTTTCCAACAAACCCCTATACTACTGGCCTTTCGGCAATGACCTACTTTCGCAAGCCAAGGTCTCACCCGAAGTAGTATGGGTGGGTGTTGGAACCAGGTTTCTGCACCCTGAGAGAGAGTAGGTAATTAAACAAATCTCGTCAAGTCTTATCAGGTTCGCACAGAAAAAAACCTATTATCAAGCCCTTAACAATATAATCAACATGTCAACATGAAAAAAATACTATTTTTAAATAGATCTGATCAACACCTTCGCATCCACATGTGCATCAACAATTATCTCCACAGAACATCACAATCACAGCTAATTCATACATCACAGTACAATCACATCTTATTGAAATAACACAAATGTACTTCAGTCAGAAACACAACCAGTTCACATAGAATAAATATACTTCAATAGATTCTATGTTCATTAACATTCAAAACCCAGTTACAAATCCAAGTCACAGCCCACGCACACAGCTAGCGGGGTCCGCACACAGCAGGATTGAGGATCTTCGAGCACACAACCAACAGGTGTCTTTACCCAAAAATACCCAAAATAGATCTCAAAAGTTCGTACATAGCATCAATATTACTTACTTACTTGGCATTAGACTCAAAATATATATTTATTTATATCATATTAGCCTACTCTATCCTATGGTCTACAAACCATGGTTTGCAGACTCTAGGTCTACCCTTTGACCCATTACAATACATTGGGAGCTTTGACACACCCCAAAGCCCTTGTGCTACAATAATTACTACAAAAATATATCAAAACCCATCAAAAATATATATTAAAATGAAACTAGTGGAACCCGTTCCAACAGGCCCCCAACACAATCTTCTGACTCGTCTCGAGTCATAACAACCATGGGGTTTGCATCTTCGCCTGGAGCTACTTGATTACATCGACAAGAGGGGGAAACAACCCTCCACTCTACACAACAGCATTCTGCGCAATGTCCACCAACTTCTATGAAGTTGGGCCTTCGGTGGAAATAGTGACACTCTCCAGGGTCTGATTCAGTTGTTCGACCAAAACATCAAAGTCCTGAGATATTTTGAGGGCTTTATCAGCCCATGGCTTGAGGTGGTCACTCAGAACCTTCTTCTGGTGGCGAAGCTCCTCTATGTCATCTCATAGCACATGACTGGTTCGCAGATGCACCAGGCATTGAGCGAGGTTCAAAGTAGGCATTGTAGCTTCCATTTGCTCGAATGTCTCTTCCTTCTGGTGTAGTTCTTGGGTAAATTAATGCAGGAGAGGGTTGCGCTACACCGTAGACCATAGTTGCATAGTTGTCTCAAGAAATTTGGTGCCCTGAGCAATCTGAGCTGTAATGGTATTCGTAGCCTCTGTAACCAGTGCAGCTCTCTGGGTATGTACCGCATGAGGAGTTTCTGGCTGCAACTTAGCCTGCAACACAACAATCTGTTGCTCCATCTCGGTCTTGAGATTCTACATCTCGGTCCGAGAAGCCTTCAGGGCTGCAATGAGATCCTCAATCTTAGCCTAGGGGGTAGTAGAGGCCGTGATGTCGTCAGTCACATCTGCGCATAGTATGTTGATCAGGTACTCCAACTCGGTCTACTATGTGGTGGCAAGGATGCAAGTGGAATGTGCCTGGGATGCCTCGGTAGTATTTTCTATGATTTTCTGCTCAGATGTACTTAGTTGCTGCTGCATCCGGTGGTCTCTGTGCTAAATTTCCTCAAAGAGGGATGTGTGAAGAACCTGCAACAGCTCGTGCAGAAGTCAGGCCAAGTCTATATGTACTTCTGTAGAGGCTGGGACTTGCGTGCATAAGGCAGACAGACTGAGAGTGATTGTCACACATAGTAGGGGTAGAGGCGGCTCTCAGTCATGACGATAAACTCAGTGCTGGTTGCTAGAGGCAACCTTGCTTGAACCATGCTCGTCTGCAGGGTATCGGCCTTGAGATGTAGAGCTTGGAGTTTAGACTATAATGCGGTAACTGCGACCTTATGTTGCTCTTCCAAGGAAAGCCATCTGTCTTATGAAGCGAGGGTAACCGAATCTGTGATTTGTTCCAAATCTTCCTTGGTTAAGGTAACCTTAGTCTCCCTACCGGGCCGCATATCCTGTCATTTCATTCGCTGGCCATTGAGAGGTTCAGCTGTCCATTTGGTGCCACGTGGGGAACTAGCACCCTGCGCATCTAGACCCTCAGTCTCCATGTCATGTTGTGATTCCTGCTCCATGCCCTGCTTTATATCTAGGGGAACCTTCGTCCCAGTGGAGCTTTCCAGGCCACGACCTTCTGAGTTCTTGGTGGTATCAAGCACGGTGGTGGTCTTCAAAATCATGCTCATACCAGCAGTGTCAGCGACTATCGATCTGAATCCCAGCTTCCATTGCGACGAACAAGTGGCAACGAGCTAATCGATTTCCTCGTTAATGACCATGTAAGGCAGTGACATCCAAGTTAGATCCTTACGACCTTGAATCTGCACATTGTGCATCGTGACCTGGAATGCTACGATGCTCTTATATTTATTGTAGACCGTCGGCGACAAGCATGTCTGGGAGTGAATTGCTACTATGAGCGTGCTTTGAAATAGTACCCAAAAGACTTTGTTATCCTTAATGTGTTGCTCAACCTTCGAATCCCACAAGTTGGCATATCGTGCCCCTTCACATATATTAGGTTCAAAATTAGGGAGGACTGAGTCATCAGGGGCTTCCCATGCGACCAATGCAATTAGGAGCAGTGACCAAGAGTAACAAAATGCCTTCCCATGATCCTCGGCCTCGTGCATGTTTTCCAAAAATTCATTGCAAAGGAATTGTGACCAATTGAAGCAGACCCCCTTTTTGCAACGGCTAGCAATCTGAATTACGTAGGAAGGGATAGTCGTGGCCTAGCACTTGCGCATCATTTTACAAGCTAGCAATAAGGTACTTGTTAGGTCCCTATATTACTAGTAGAGTCCCTTATTGTTGTTAGTGTAACCCCCTCATTGTTATTATTTTACCCCGGTAACCCCCATATTGTTATTATTGTGCCCTTAAATTATTATTGTTAGGTGAGCTAGGATTACAATGTGGTCCCATGGACTCCTATATATAGAAAGGAGGTTTTGTAATTTGTATCATCCAATAATTATTCATTCATGTAATGTATTGGAGGTTCCCCCCTCGAAGTGGCTTATTTCTAAGGCATTGATATCTCTTTTATTCTATTTTTGGAGCTGGTTTCACAACATTTGGTATCAGAGCTTTGGATTCTAGGGTTTCGCTGCTCCAAACAGGTCATCGTGGAATTTTTGCTATAAATTTTTTTCTACAAAGTTTCAGAAGCTGAAATTTTTAGGCTGCGAAGTCGAAATCCTAAGGAACATATTCAAAAGATTTTAGAGCTTGGTTCACAATATTTTCAGAGATATGATCTGTGGAATTTAGGTCTTTTTGCAGGCTCCTCAATTTAATCTAAACAGGTCATCGTGGAATTTGCGCTATAAACTTTTTGCTACGAAGGTTAAGAATCTGAAATTTTTAGTGCTCGAATATGAAATCCTGAGGAAACTTTTCGCAAAATTTCAGAGCCTGGTTTGCAATATTTCCGGAGATATGATTTGTGGAAGGTAGTGATTTTTCAGGATCCTGAATTTCATCTCAAAGATGTGATCGTGGGAAAATATTCATAACTCTCCCTCTGAGCATCAGATTGGAGTACCATAAAAAGTGGTCTCAAGTAAACAGACTGTAGTTTCTTTGATATCAATTTTAGAGCTAAAATATGAAACAATGACACATGGCAAGTCGTACAAGTTCACTCTAGTGAACTAGTCCATAATTAGTCATTGTGGGAGATTGGACATAAATTTGTCTTGGAGAATCCAAATCAAGTTAGACCTGTGGCATTCGAAATATAATTTAGAAGGCTACCTCAGTGCCAAATTTCAGATATTGAAGAGCCACAATCACAAATATAATCCAATTTCAATATAGAGCTCCTCAAAATCAAGAAAAATGTGTGTATTTTTTTCCAAATTGCATGAGTCTTGTTTGAAGAATCAATTTGAATTGATTCCAAGGGAATATTGTAGAATATATATCAGTATTGGGTTCTAAAAAATGGCCAGTAAAAATAATTCAACACCCATTAAGCCTTCAGAAGGCTCTACTATGACTCATGAAGATGAAGAATTGCAACATGATCTATCAAAATTACAAGAGCAAGTGCACCAAATTTCACTCTTGCAAAGAGCAACAAAAAATGAAATGGAAGTTTTGAAGAAAGGCGTGGAAGCGAATATGGATGTTTTGAAGAATAATATAGATGGTTTGAAGAAAGGCATGGAATCTAAGATAGATGGCATGGAATCTAAGATGGATGACATGGAAGCTAAGATCGATGAAAAAATGAAAGGCAACATGGAAAACATGAAGAATGATCTAAAATTATACATGGAAGGTTTGACAAAGTTGATAAAAGAAATGTTTCCTAATGGTGAAAAGATAGTAGAGGAAACTCATGATGAGAAAAAAATAAATGTTAATCGTGACTTCATAAACTTTAATATTGGCGGGAAGAACCACCATATTCCAATAATGGATATGAGGAAGTTTGATGGAAAGGATCCTGTAACATGGATACTACAGATGGAGCAATATTTTGATCTCCATAATGTTCAAAACACACAAAAGGTATGCATTGCAACTTTAAATTTAGAAAAAAATACATTTGTATGGTATCGATGGCTTTGCTCCTATAAAAAAATTGTCACTTGGTCAATTTTTATGGAGGAAATGATAGTACATTATGAGGATACAAAGAGTAACACCTTCTTTAGCCAATTGATAAATCTCAAACAAAATGGTTTAGTGGGGGAGCACATTGAGGACTTCCAAAAATTGAATATAAGGGTAATTGATATTCTAGAGGAACACATGATTGATCTCTTCATAGATACTTTAAAGGATAACATCCAACATGAAGTTCGCGTTTTGGAACTTGATTCATTGGAGAAGGCATTCAGGATGGAAAGAAAAATTGAATGTAAAATTATGGCGACAAGAAAGCCTACTACTCACTTCTATAAAGAAGGAGGTGTTGCTACGCCTAGATTTCCATAACCTACAAGGTTGACATCACAAAAATTGGAAGAAAAAAGCGCAGAAGGGATTTGCTACAGTTGTGATAGCAAATACACTAAAGGTCATAAGTGTGCTGAGAAGAAATTATTTTACATAGATTGTGAAAAGGAAGAAAAAAATGAACAAGAAGAGGAGATACACCGGGAACCAACCCTAGAAGAGGAAGAAACAAGTCCGACCATATCATGTAATGCATTGGAAGGAATTACCACTCCTAAAACTCTCAAGATAGAAGGACATATCAATAAGAAAAAGGTAATGGTGTTGATTGATTCAGGTAGCACCCATAATTTTATTCATTTTAAGGTAGCCAAGGAATTGAATTATTTCCTATACCCAGCATTAGAATGTCAAATGATGGTTGCAAATGGAGGAACTATAAATTGCTCTAGAAAATTTCATAATTTTAAGCTAACCATGGAGGAATATGTATTGAATAGTCCAATGCTTTCCATTCCTATGGGAGGTGTTGATGTTGTACTAGGAGTACAATGGTTACAATCTTTGGGGATGGTAGCTTTTAATTTTCAAGAACTTTTCTTGAATTTTTTTTTAGAAGGAAAGGAAGTCAAATTACAGGGTATTGCAGGGAAGCCAAGAAAGATAATAAGCTCTAATTTCATGAAAAAGCTTATAAAGAAAGAACAACAAGGCGTAATTGCACAATTATGCTCACTAGAAGTTCCAACATCAAAATCATCTATTTCTATAGATCTCCAACATGTCTTGGACAATCATTCCAAGGTGTTTGAAACTCCCAAAGGACTCCCACCTATTCGTGATCATGATCATGCTATTCATTTGATTCCAGGAAGTGTTCCTCCAAACATCAGGCCTTATATATATCCTTATGTCCAAAAGAGCGAAATTGAACGTATGATTGCATAAATGTTAGAGGCAGGTATAATTCAACATAGTCAAAGTTCTTTCTCTGCTCCTGTAGTATTGGTGCACAAGAAGAATGGATCATGGTGCATGTGTCTGAATTATAGGGAGCTCAATAACCTCACCATTAAATATAAATTTCCCATTCCTGTGATTGATGAATTATTGGATGAATTACATGGAGTAATTTATTTTACCAAGTTGGATCTTCATTCAGGATTTCATCAAATTAGAATGAAGACTGAAGATATTCCAAAAAAAATATTTCGAACTCATGAGGGTCATTATGAATTTTTGGTCATGCCTTTTGGCCTTACCAATGCACCTTGTACATTTCAAGGGTTGATGAATTCCATTTTCAAACCCTTAGAAAATTTGTTCTAGTATTTTTTGATGATATACTAATCTACAACAGGTCTTGGAAGGATCATGTTGAACATGTTGATAGGGTGCTCAAACTATTGCAGGAGAAACAATTATATGCAAAAACATCCAAATGTTTCTTTGGAGTACAAGAGGTGGAATATCCGGGTCATATTATATCTCACGAGGGTGTTAAAGTAGACCCTAACAAAATTAAAGCCATTAAGGAATGGAAAGTCCCCACGACCATAAAGCAGTTGCGAGGATTTCTCAGTTTAACAGGGTATTATCGCAAGTTTGTTAAGAATTATGGAAGAATAGCAGCACCTCTAACAACATTATTGAAGAAAGATGCATTTTCATGGACTCCTGAAGCAACTAAGGCCTTTGAACATCTTAAAGAGGCAATGTGCCTAGCACTGGTCTTAGCTACGCTAGACTTCACAAAAACCTTTATTGTGAAATGTGATGCCTTAGGAAATGGAATTGGTGCTGTTTTAATGCAGGAAGGAAGACCCATTGCTTTTGAAAGTCGTCCAATCAAAGGAAAGTATTTACAGAAACCTATTTATGAGAAGGACATGTTAGCAATACTGCATGCACTAAAGAAATGGCAAACTTACCTAATGGGAAGACACTTCAAGGTAAAAACTGATCATGATAGTCTTAAACACCTTTTGGAACAAAGACTGTCTTCATAAGAGCAACAAAAATGGGTGTAAAAGATGTTGGATTATGACTTTGAAATAATATAAAAAAAAGGGAAGCTTAATGTTGTTGCAGATGCACTCTCAAGAAATAATGAAGAGGTGGAAGCATTGTTTTGTGCCATTTCTATTATCCTACCAGATTGGATAACCGAAGCAAGAGATGAATGGAAGAAGGACAAAGAAGTATGGACACTCATTCAAAAGTTGCAGCAAGATCCTAGTACATATGATACATTTATTTTGAAAAATGATTCTTTATGGTACAGATATCACTTATATCTTTGTAATAATTCCCAACTAAAACAAAATATTCTTTTGGAATTGCACACTTCTCCTTTAGGAAGACACTCGGGATTTTTAAAAACTTACCACAGGGTGAGGAAAGAATTTTTTTGGGATGGCCTTAAATCTGATATTCAAAAGTTTGTGGTGGAATGTTTGGTTTGCTAGCAGAATAAAGTTGAGAGAATTAAGACCTCGGGACTTCTACAACCTTTATCCATTCCAAGTCAACATTGGGAGGATATTTCAATGGATTTTATCACAGGTTTACCTAAGTCTGAAGGAAAGAGTGTCATCATGGTGGTAGTTGATAGGCTTACCAAGTATGCACACTTTTGTGCATTATCTCATCCATTTAAAGCAAGTACAGTTGCTAGTACATTTATAGACACAATTCAAAAGCTACATGGAAACCTAAGGGTTATTGTGAGCGATAGAGATCCCATTTTTACTGGAAATTTTTGGACAGAGTTATTTTCTTGTTTGGGTACTCAATTAGCTCATAGCTCATCTTATCATATTCAATCTGATGGTCAAACTGAGATAGTAAATAAATGTTTGGAAGGATATCTTTGTTGTTTTATATCTAATAAAAAAACATAATGGGTCAAGTGTTTACCTCTCGCTGAATGGTGGTATAACACTTCCTTCCATACTGCAACAAAAATGACCCCATTTATGGCACTTTATGGATATCATCCACCATCCATCACATCATCTTTAAGAGAAAATTTAAAGGTTCAAGAAGTGGAAGATCACATCGAGCATCAAAAAGAAGTTCTCCAACTCTTAAAGGATAACCTGAATTTGGCACAAAATCGAATGAAACAACAGGAAGATCAACATCGTAGCGATAGAATTTTTGATGTAGGAGACTGGGTATTTTTACGGGTACAACCATACAAACAAATGTCCCTCAAGAAAGCTAAGAAGGATAATAAATTATCGCCAAAGTACTATGGTCCTTACAAGGTGTTGCAAAATATTGGTACTATGGCATACAACTTGGAACTTCCTGCTTCTTCACGAGTGCATTCATTTTTCCATGTTTCATTCTTAAAGAAGGTTATAGGTGAAAATCTTCTAGTTCAAACAATATTGCCAGAACTTGATGAGGAAGGAAAAATCATCTTGGAACCTGAAGCGGTCATGGAAACAAGAACTCAATAGCTATGGAATCGATCAATTTCAGAGTATCTCATCGAGTGCAAGAACTTACCCATTGAAGATTCTACATGGGAGGATGAGAATTTTATACAGAAGCACCTACAGCTACTCAAACGTTGAGGACAACACTTTTTTGAAGGAGAGGGGCATGTTAGGTCCCTATATTACTAGTATAGTCCCTTATTGTTGTTAGTGTAACCCCCTTATTGTTATTATTGTTCCCTTAAATTATTTTTGTTAGGTCGGCTAGGATTACATTGTGGCCCCACCAGGATTACATTGTGGCCCCATGGACTCCTATATATAGAAAGGAGGTTTTGTAATTTGTATCATCCAATAATTGTTCATTCTTGTAATGTATTGGAGGTTGCCCCCTCGAAGTGGCTTATTTATAAGGCATTGATATCTCTTTTCTTCTATTTTTGGAGCTGGTTTCACAACATGGTGTTGAGTGCGCTTTGAAATAGTACCCAAAAGACTTTGTTATCCTTAATGTGCTACTCAACCTTCGAATCCCACAAGTTGGCATATCTTGCCCCTTCACACATGTCAGGTTCAAACTCAGGGAGGATTGAGTCATCAGGGGCTTCCCATGTGACTAATGCAATTAGGCGCAGTAGCCAAGAGTAAAAAAATGCCTTCCCATGATCCTGGGCCTCGCGCATGTTTTCAAAAAATTCATTGCAAAGGAACCGTGACCAATTGAAGCAGACCCCCTTTTCGCAGTGGCTAGCAATCTGAATTATGTAGGAATCGACAGTCGTGGCCTAGCATTTGTGCATCATTTTACAAGCTAGCAACAAGGTACCCATGCGCACTCCAGGGTCAGTAATGGTGTTGATCAGGAACCTCCTAGTGTTTCGCTCGACATGGTAGTCTTCTCACACCTTGTCGACAATCTGTTGCTGATACTTCTTGCTAACATGCTACATGGGATTCGGATCCTCCATGGGGAGACTAGTAATACAGTGAATTAGGGTGGTGTAAATAGGAATGCAGTCCTGGATCCACAAGCTGTCGTCATGGATCAGGACTAGCAACTGTCACACAATTCAGTCAGCTATACTGTATCGGCCAAAGTGAGGTATCTGCAGCAAGTTTAGTAATCCTGAACCTGCTAACTTGAGCACCCACGACATTGGTATGACCCTTAGCACACCATCCTCTAGTACTCGTTCGAGATATAGCTAAGGTGCTAATTCTGGGAAGGCCTCAAGGTTCGTAAGGTCGTTGTCATCGAACTTAATTGAGGGGAGTTTGCAAAACGCTTCTCCAATTATGGGGACTTCAACCGAAATAAGTGGCATTTGCAGATAGGCACACATTCCTTCAAGGTTCTTAGGCATGCGCACCGAGGGCCTGCGAGGCCAAACATAGGGCAGTAGCCAAGTTATTGCTTTAGCAAGCTAAGATTCCTCCTAAGGAGACAGAGGTTGCTTCGCCAGGTTAGGCAAGCATTCCTTAGGCACCATTTGCGAGGATTTCGCATTCCAAGGGGAGGTACGTGGCTTCCCCCCAACCCATTTCCCAGTCCTCACCTGCCCTTGCCACTGGCCTTTCCCCTTATTCTTCTTTTTCTGCACCTGCTTCCCCTTGGTTGGTGTGGAAAAGACATCCTCGACTTCAGGTTTGACCTCCAATACTTCATCGAATGCTCTCTCAGTAGAGGCCACAATCTGTGATGATTCAGCGAGATTGGTCACCGTCATTCTCGCTCGAAAGATGAACTCGAGGTTGTTATTATCAAAGGGGGTATGTAATATTCCCAAATGGGAAATGCAACAACATAGAACAGTTATGCATTAAAATAATGTAGTTCATCTAAATAAAATTAGGAGACCAATAAAAAGGCTCTTCAAAGTATTTACAATAGTAAAATAGATATAAAATAAGGCCCATCAGATGCATAGCTATAAATACAAGACATTAATAGAAGAAAATCCCTCAAAAGAGGTTCTGCAACCACATGTATAGACTGAAACTGCCTTGACAACGTTATTTTATTGGGTTGTAAACTCCTGTTGATTAAATGTTAGATCTAGAGCAGATTTGTGTATGAAAATTCGATCCATAACAGATCCATACACTAGAAAGGCTCCTATTTCAGATTCCCTTGGGGTTTTTATCATTACACGAAGTATAAGTAGCAGATATGAGATCTAAGAATGCAGATCTGCAAAAATATTCAGTGATTCAGAAGTATTTAGAAATATGTAGATCAGATTTGAAATATACAATGTATAGATCTCTTCCTATGGATCTCAAAGTGAAGGGCAGATCCCCAACACTTGGAAACCAGCTCTCCAAATGGTGCACCAAAACTCCCTGCAACAACACCTACAGGAATAACACATATCTAGAAGACAAAATACGTTTTAGGGTATAGATAATAGTTGGCCACATGCCAACATCAGAAAATGATGCCCAAGCACTCCAATACACTTCTCCAATTGGAGTAGAAGACTCCTCCACTGAAAAAGGGCATTGAAATTTCCTAGATGTGAATAGATCTAGCCTCCACTTACTGTAGCTTGCAAATACAACCAAACCCTCAATAGGATTTGTGTTGTAGTTTAAAGGAAAAGCTTGGCCTCAAGCCAAATAGTGTACTATGCAATACAAGACTCTCCCAAGAGCTACTCAATGGGAAGAGGTGGGATTCCTAAACAGGAAAACCCAATGCTAAACAGCATTTGCAATCTAGGCTAAACAACCAAAGAAATCTATATGGTCTAAACAGACAATATATCAAAATATAATATTTTCAAAAACCCCTTCATGCTACCATCCCCTTCCTTATATAGATTAAGGGCTTATAAACCCTAAACCACCTTCAATGAAATCTTCTCTTTCACACAGTCCATCTCCATCTAGAACTGCATTGTGCCTCATTGATAGCCACTCCTCCAAGACAATGTTGTAGATTTGGTCAAGGTTGATCCAGCCAAAATATCCAGCCCCTTTCACACCTAAGGGTGTTTGCTTACATAGCCATGATTTAGCATTTCTCACATTTTGCCTTGATTTATTCTTTAATAGGAGTTTTATGAACCTCCTTTACACATTTATTCTTTAAGAAAAGAAAGAAAAACAAAAATGGATACTCCAATTAGCCTAGGACTAATTAGGAATATTACAATCCTCCCCTCCAAAATGTTGCTTTTCGTCAAGCAACTACAAGGACATTTGCAAAAATCTCCAATGGGTATGCCTCCTCCCAAGAATACAAGCTTTCCTTTGGTGAAGAACCCAAATGGATGTCATTATTAAAAAGTGGGAGATACATGGAAAGAATCATATGTTGTCCATTGGCCTTCTTAAGGCATGAGAGATGATAAATGAAGGGTGATTCAACCCCCATGAGATACTCCAATCTCCATGCTACCATCGAGACAAAGTGAGCCATCCTTTGTAGCTCATAGAAACAGTCACCAATCCCCTCCTTATGAAATGTATAGGGGCTGCATGGCTAGAAATGAGAGGTAATATTGTTCAACTTACATTGCCTCTCCCTCCATTTATGATATATTTGGAGCTGCTAATCCTGGACTGCAATAATATAGTCCTCATGAAGCCAAAATATACTTGGCACCTCATGATTCCCTTCATTGATTCTAGGGAGCCTCCTTGCCCAATCCTCCATGCATATAGTGAATAGAGTATCATCACCATATGTGCTCGAAGAGAAACATGGAATAAGTGTTATATGATATATTAGATGGTTACAATAGTCCCTCCACTGAGACCAATGTTGTCCTTCTTCTTGTTGCCTCAAAACATAATACAATAAGTGGCCATCCAACCACCTTCTTGCTGCCATAAGCTTCTCCAAAGCTTGGAAATGGTAGAGGATAATAGGTGTCAATTGAATATGATTCAAGTAGCACATGTCTTGCCACAAATCATTCCATGTGAGAGGCTTCTCCCAAAGACATAAGTCAAACATATGGCCCCTTACATAAGCAAACAAAAGATATAACGTAGCAGCCATATAATGTCCCATCCTCCTCTTGAAGCATGAATAAATATGGGAAGTTTCATTCCCAATGGACACATCCAACCAATGTGTCATCCCTCCAATCATGTTCCCAACAAAGATAAGAGCATCATCATCATGTGGGATCAAAACCAGCAATACATAAACAATTAGATACAATGATGGAGGTGGATCATAGTCCCACAAGTGGAACCAGCGCGGTAGATCTCCTGCTTGCATCAAATCTAGGTGTGGTAAGCGGTTTCCCCACCTCTTACTTGCTACCCATAACATCCCACCATGGCTGAAAGTGTGAGATATATTTGGTGCCTTAGGAAAGCACCCATCATGTTGCAAAATCTCCTTTTGTCCATCAAGGGAAAGGTCATTTTCAGAAATAGCCTTGGCCCAAAGTTGGCCATGAAGTTTACAAGGTACAACACTCATCTTTGGAGTCATGGATTGCATATATATAGTAAAACAATGCATACAATTAAAAAATAAAACATGATTTACATAAGTATGCTCTTCACCAATAGTCCTCCTCAAACAAATGGAGAGGTGCATAGATCTATCCCCTTCCTCAAAAAGAGAAAGAGAGGGCTGATTTAAATCTTCCATAGACTTATATTGTTGTTCCATATCCACATGGTATACACATATTTGACAATGGCTATATAGTTCTCCTTCAAAGCCTTCCCAATAGTAGCTCCTCAAGATGATGTTGTTGAGCTTCATAGAATAAGTGTGGCTGAAACATAACTCTTCATAGGCCCTTTGTAGTAACTTCCCCTTGAGCTTGGAGGCTCTAGAAAAGAAGATCCTACCATGATCATAGATTACTCCATATTAGACTGAATAGCCCTCATCATGTAGCAAGTCATCAAGAATCATGCATGTGTGAATATCTTTGGAATATTCCACCAACAGTCGGGATTTCCAATATAGATCTAATCTCCCCAACAATGAAAACGTTATAGAAATATGAACTGAAGCTTCTGTCATATCATGGTTCCCCTTTTTGACATGTTGAATGCCAAATTCACATGTTGGAGTAAAGTTACTCCATCTTTGCCACCTCTCTTGCAGATGAACTTGCTGAAGACAAGATTGAAGTTCATGGAAGTCAACCTCCTTTTGAAAGGTCTCTTTCTTCCAAAACTTCCATAGTTCGGTCCATGCATACAAGAGTGTTGGTACCATCTTTTCATATTTATAAATATTCCTTGTGTGTAGAGATATCATTTTCTACCCCAAGACTATGGAGTGGCCATTTGACATCATGCTCATGTCATCATAGATCTATGAATCATTTTCCAGCGCAGATAACTGAGTGGGATATGGAAATGCCCAACTCAGAAAGTTTATCATCTCTCCTTGGAACCCATCAATGGTTCTCAGCGTTGTGCTAGCTTCTCCCAAGGCTCCTTCCTTAGCCAAATATGTCACTGATGCATTAAGTTGAGAGAACACTTTATTATTATTCCAATCATGGGGCCTCCCTAATGGAATGCCTCCATGTAAAGAGACATCAAGATCTAAAATAGACTGTATGAATGAGTGGACCAATGTGTCCCTCCCTTTGCTTCGTAGTTCAATATCCTTCTCATGAATAGAAACCCCTTGAAATAAAAAAGGGTGCATGCACCTCATCATTGGATGCTGATCCATCCTTCCTCCTCCTTGGAGCAAGGTGTTATTGTCCATTACTAATATCACATGATGCTCCTTGGGAACCATTTGAAAAGATGCAAAAGTTAATTTCCTTGAAGAAATAACTTCATGTCCATACCCATGTGGTGATGGTTTTTCTTCTAAAGTGACAATGTTGGTACTGCCCTCTTGCTCCTTCTCCTCATCAATATTTGAGAATACCTCATTATCAATGAGAGACCTTACATCTTGGTCTTCCCTTGAAAGAGGAATCTTCATGACTTCCTTTTGAGAAGAAATCTCTTCATGCAATGGGGGTCTTGCCCTTGGAAAGGTATCACACATACTTTTATCCCCTTCAATAGAAATCTGAAGTGGAGTTGGCATAACTGATATTTCCAACTCATGCAAGGGTTTTGCATGTTCATGCTTTGCTAGCTCAATCAAAGATGTTTTAGTTTGTTTTACATCAAATCTCTTCTCTAATCTCCTAGTGAATCTTGCATAAGTAGATATATTTTGATTTCTTAATGAAAAGGATTCAAATAACCACCAAGCATAAGCTTTACCCTTAAGATGTAGTGCTGCTACTTTAAGGGCTTCCTTTTCTGAAACTTGATGTAGATCCAAATATGAGTCTAGTTGATCTATCCATTCCTTGACTGTGCATGTGGGGCGTCCATAAAAAATTTGGCAGAAATAATCTACCTCTTCTCCTTCTATTGTACTTGCTGGATCTCCTTTCCTCCTTGAGCTAGCAGAACTCTTGGAAGCTCAAGTGCTCCTTGAATCTCCAAGATTGAGATTCATACTCCTTAAGATAATCACTCAAAATCTCCTCCTTTGGTGCATCTTCCTCCTTCATCTCTCTTGCAGTAAATCTGGGCATAGAATAACATTGTAGATTTGATTGTGTAGCTGAGTGCTTGCATACATTAGATGAAGAAATGGGGATTTCTTCATGTAAATATCTTCTTGAGGGACCTTCATGTCTTTCCCTCTTCATTTCTTTGATTTCTCTTTTAAGCTCATGCAGAGTTTGGAATAGAGTTTTTGAGAACTCGTTTCCTTTCATTCTTCCAAATAAAGGGGTTTTACTCTTGTCTTCAGGGTATTCAATCTTCTTCTTCTATATTTTATTTTCTTGCAAAGACATTTTGGATTCTTAGAATGCACAGGCTATGCCAAGATGATGCTCCGATACCATTGTAATATTCCCAAATGGGAAATGCAGCAACATATAATAGTTATGCATTAAAATAACGTAGTTCATCTAAAGCAAAGCAGGAGAAAAATAAAAAGGTTCTTCAAAGTATTTACAACAGAAAAATATATGTAAAATAAGGCCCATGAAATGCATAGCTGGAAATAAAAGACATTAATAGAAGAAAATCCCTCAAAAGAGGTTCTGCAACCACATGTATAGACTGAAACTGCCTTGTCAACGTTATATTATTGGGATGCAAACTAATGTTGATTACATGTAATATCTAGAGCAAATATGTGTATGAAAAGTCGGATCCATAACAGATCCCTACACTAGAAAGGCTCCTCTTTCAGATCCCCTTGGGGTTTTTATCATTACACCAAGTGTAAGCAGTAGATCTGAGATCTAAGAATGCAGATCTGCAGAAATATTTAGTGATTTAGAAGTATTCAGAAATATGCAGATCGGATCTGAAATATACAATGTATAGATCTTATCTAATGGATCTCAAAGTGAAGAGCAGATCCCCAACACTTGGAAACCAACTCTCCAAATGGTGCACCAAAACTCCCTGCAACAAAACCTACCAGAATAACACAGACCTGCAAGAGAAAACGCATTGTAGGGTATATATAATAGTTGGCCACATGCCAAGATTAGAAAATGTTGCCCAAGGACTCCAATACACTCCTCCAATTGGAGTAGAAGACTCCTCCACTGAAAAGGGGCACTAAAATGTCTTAGATGTGAATAGATCTAGCCTCCACTTGCTGCAGCTTGCAAAGAAAACCAAACCCTCAACAGGATCTGTATTGTAGTTGAAAGGAGAAGCTTGGCCTCAAGCTAGATAGTGGACTATGCAATACAATACTCTCCCAAGAGCTACTCAATGGGAAGAGGTGGGATTCCTAAATAGGAAAACCCAATGCTAAACAACATTTGCAATCTAGGCTAAACGACCAAAGAAAGCTATATGGTCTAAACAGAAAATATATCAAAATATCATATCTTCAACAACCCCTTCATGCTACCATCCCCTTCCTTATATATATTAAGATCTTGTAAACCTTAAACCACCTTCAATGAAATCTTCTCTTTCACACAATCCATCTCCATCTAGAACTGCGTTGTGCCTCATTGATAGCCACTCATCCAAGATAGTAATGTAGATTTGGTCAAGGTTGACCCAATCAAAATATCCAGCCCCTTTCACACCTAAGGGCACTTGCTTACATAGCCATGATTTAGCCTTTTTCACATTTGGCCTTGATTTATTCTTTATTAGGAGTTTTATGAACCTCCTTTACACATTTATTCTTTAAGAAAAGAAAGAAAAACAAAAATGGATATTCCAATTAGCTTAGGACTAATTAGGAGTATTACAAGGTAGCATGCCCATACATGAACAAAGCACAATAGTTACCGAAATTTGCAAGGCACAATATTTTCAAGATGCACGGAACCCATTTTTGATCTACCCTCCTTCTTTTATAGCTTTGGATAGAGAAAAATGGTTGGATGAGACTTATCTGAAACTTACCATCAATGAAACAGTAAAAAATCTTTGGAAATCACAACATTAATTGCTGACTGCCTGCTCCTTTCAACGGTAATTTTTTTTTAAAACCTAGTTTTACTATTCCAATAGCTAGTTTTCACAACTGCATATTACCCGTGTGCGCCCAGCGCACCCTTATACGCTTCTTGACCTATGGTCGACCCCTGCGCATCCAACACACCCTTTTGTGCTTCCCGACCTACGGTCGACCCCTGCGTGTGTAACATACCTGCCTGCATTTTCCCTCTTCCATGTGCGTATCTATCCTAATACAGCTTCTCCGACCATATAGTAATTTGGTATGCGTCGAGTTGGTCTGGTAGGGTTTGAGATGACTTCTATAGCATATCCTGGGAGGGGGTCCCCACGCAGCATAGCCAATCTCATCGCACCACCATCCATAATTTCTGTTGCGATATAAGGTCCTAGCTAATGTTGGCAAAACTTCCCAGGGTGGCATGCAAACTAGTTTTCATGTAATAACACAGGCTCACCTTCTTTAAATGAATTCTATTGGAGATACCTATCAAGCCAGGATTTTTCCCGGGCCTTCTGAACCTACTGGTGAAAGTTAGCAGTGAATTGATCTTCCTCCAAGGCAACTAGTTGTGCTAAGTGTTCCTCCATGATATCGAGCTTTTCCATGTTTGTAAAGGCCATGATGTGCAAGCTAGGAATGATATACTCCATGGGAATAATGGCCTCCTTTCCATAAACCATCTGGAATGGTGTTTTCCCAGTCAATTTCTTACATGTGGTCCAATAAGCCCAAAGGACTGGTGGGATGCGCACGTCCCAATAGCTTCGAACGAAATTACAGACCTTAGTAAGCACCTGTTCCAGAATTTTATTGAAAGCTTCTACCGCTCCATTTTCCTGCAGGTGATATGGGGTACTTTTTTCATGGTGGATTCAAAATTCGTCAGTCAAGGCTTGTATTGTTTCATTAACGAAGTGCATACCTCTATCGCTCATCAAGATCTTTGGACAACCAAACCTAGTTAGAATGTGCTCAAAAATGAAGTGTGCAGCGGTATCTGCAATACAATCCTTCAAACCATGCAACTCCACCCATCCAGTTACATAATCAGTCACAGTGATGATGTAGTGGGCACCTGTCTTCTTACCTGGTGGGTTGATGGGCCCAACGAAGTCGATTGCCCATTTATCAAACACCTGCAGGTCCATCTGTGGTTGTAAGGGCATTGCATCCCTGTGTGACTATCTTCCTGTCCCTTGGCATGTGTCGCAGACTTTGCAATAGTTGTAAGAGTCACTATGCAGTGTGGGCCAGCACAACCTAGCTCTTAATATTTTTTGCACAGTCGCTTTTCCTGTGTAGTGACCTCCTGCTACGCCTCTATGGGCTTTTGCTATAATGGCTTGTATTTCATGCTCCAGAATGTATCTTCATAGTACCCAATCAGCTCCCAGCTTATAAAAGTGGCCTGCTATTATGGTAAAGTCTTCTGCGTCGGTTACCAGCTCTTTTTTCTCTTGTATTGAATATTCTGCAGGTGCCATCAAAAAAGTTAAGAATTGAATAATATCCACAAAGTGCGCATCGACCACCTTAATGGAAAAGAGTTGTGCATCAGGAAATCCTTCTTCCAGGTTGGTTGGCTCGTCGCCATTCTCGATTTGAGATAAGTGGTCTAGTCCTACATTTAATCTCCTCGGCTTCACAATTATCTCAAAGTCATATTCCTGAAATAGTAGTAACCATCGGCAAATCCTCCTCCCTCCCAACACATGCTTATTGACTAGGTACTTCAAAGATGAGTGATCCATGAACATCTTGAAGTGACCCCCTAGAAAATAATGCTGGTATTTTTGCAAGGTGTATACCATTTCCAACCCCTTGCGTTTAGTAGGAGTAGTTACGCTATGCGCTAGAGAGCTTTCTACTGGCAAATGCAATCGGGTGATCAATGTCCCCCTCCTCGAGCTGCATAAGGACAACTCCCAGGTTGATCCCTGAAGCATCCACATGGACATGAAAAACCTTTTCCCAGTCATGAAATATGAGGATAGGTGCAAAGACCATCTTTTCCTTGAGTAGCTCGAAACTCTTCTAGCACTCTGCATCCTAAAAAAATGAAATGTCCTTATTGAGCAACTTCTCCATAGGTGTTGTGATCAGTACGTACCCTTGGATGAAATTCCTGTAGTAGCCCGTGTGCCCAAGGATGGAGCCCAGGTGTTTCTCATTTGTAGGGACTGCTAAGTTGATGATAATTGCTACCTTGGTAGGGTCAACCATCAGTCCCTGCTGACAGACTATGTGGCCTAAAAAGATCCCGAAAGGGATGAATAATATGCACTTCTTAATATTTATGGAAATTTGGTGCTTTCTACAGGCGTCCAACATCATGCGTAGGTTCAAGACGTGCTTCTTTACCAATCAAAACACTCTCCAATCACAAAGTATAACTCTAATAATTTGTGAATGAAGTCCTTGAATACTGTGACCACTACCCGCAAAAATACGGCAGGGGCATTTTTGAGCCCAAGTGGCATGACGGTGTATTGGAAGGATCCCCATTTGGTGGCAAATGTAGTTTTTCTGTGATCTTCTGGTGTGATCCTAATCCAATGGTAGCCCAAAAACCCATCAGTGAACAAGTATGCTTCCTTCCCTCCCACAATATCAAGGATTTCATCAGATAATGGCGTAGGGAAGGGATCGTGTACACAGAAATCATTTAGATCACATAGGTCGATACAGATTCTTATTTCTTCTTTAGTATGTTTCTCTTGGACCACCATAGGGCTTACCCAATCTGACTTTTCTACCGTTTTGATGATACCTATGGCTATCATTTTGTTAATTTCTTCCTTGAATTTTTGGTTATAGTTGGGGTTAAATTGGTAAGGTCGATGCTTGACAAGGCACACATATGGTTTTAAAGTGATTCACATGACCCCCAAGTCCCCTGTAATACCCTTGAATTCTGAGCATTTCGTAGGAAACATGTCCTAGTACTCTGTGAGAAGTTCTGATACTTTTCCAATAGTATGTTCATCCCAGTAGTCCCCAATCTTACCTAGCTTAGGTTGTCCTTCTGTTCCAATGTTGACTTCCCTCACCTTAAGTGGCTTGGTCACATCGATGGTCTACAGCAGTGGTCCAAAAACTATGTGTTCACCCTCTGATTCCGGGATAGTGATATTTCACAGGTCTTTGTCACATTCCTCCATTGATAGATTGCAGTAGTTAGCAATATCCTGGATCTGTGTATCCCAAGTTGGTGCCCCATACTCCACACAAGGGCATGATTCATTAAATACTAGGGCATCTATATCCTGCAGGGCTTCATCTAATGCCTCAGTTCCACGTATCAATCTGAACGTCCCCACAAAATTTTCCTTCATGGTCTCCCAGTGGCGGGTACGCTGATGTAGCTCTACATCCAAATACCATGCAGTGGGGATTGGCCCCAAGGCATGAATAAATAGGTGGACCCATTCGTCCCCGGTCCTTTTGCATGTAATATTCCTAATTAGTCCTAAGCTAATTGGAATATTCATTTTTTTTTTTTTTCTGTCTTTGTTTAAAGAATAAAAGTGTAAAGGAGGTCCATAAAACTCATAACAAAGAATAAATCAATGCCAAATGTGAAAAAGGTTAAATCTTTGCTATGTAAGAAAGCACCCTTAGGTGTGAAAGGGGCTGGATGTTCTGACTGTGTCAACCTTGACCAAATTTACAACGTTTTCTTGGAGGAGTGGCCATCAATGATGCACAGCGTAGTTTAAGAGGGAGATGGCTTGTTTGAAAGAAGTAATTTCAATGAAGGTGGTTTAGGGTTTAGAAGCTCTTAACTTATATAAGGAAGGGGACTGAAGCATGAAAGGGTTGTTGATTATATGATATTTTTATATCTTGTTTGTTTATACATAGATCTTTCTTTGGATGTTTAGCCTAGATCGCAAATGTTGTTTAGCATTGGGTGTTCCTGATCAGGAATCCAACCTCTTCCCATTTAGTAGCTCTTGGGAGAGTATCGTATTGCATAGTCCAATATCTGGCTTGAAGCCAAGCTTCTTCTTCCAACTACAATGCAGATCTTGTTGAGGGTTTGGTTGTCTTTGAAAGTTGCACCAAGTGGAGGCTAGATCTACTCAGATCTAGATCATTTCAATGCCATTTTTCAATGGAGGAGGCTTCTACTCCATTGGGGGAGTGTATTGGAGTGCTTGGGCATAATTTTATGATCTTCGCATGTGGCCAACCATGATCTAAACCCTACAGTGCATTTTTGCTTCCAGATTTGCGTTATTCCTGTAGGTGTTGTTGCAGGGTGTTTTGGCACATCATTTGGAGAACTGGTTTTCAAGTGTTGGGGATCTTCCCTTCACTTTAGAGATATATTGGAGGAGATATATACATTGTTCATTTGAGATCTGATCTGCATGTTTCTGAATAATTCTGAATATCTGAATATTTCTGCAGATCTGTGACTTAGATCTCATATCTACTTCATGTACATGGTGTTTTTCTATAAACCCCAAGGGGGATTGAAAGATGAGCCTCTATAGTGTATGGATCATTATTTATCTGAATTTTCATTAACTTATATTCTCTAGATCTAAAGTGTAATCTTATGCTACTGTAGCTTAACAAAATAACGTTGTAAAGGAATTTCTAGTCTATATACATGTTGTTGCACCTCTTTTGAGAAATTTTCTTCTATTGGTGACTTATATTTCCAGTTATGCATCTTATGGGTCTCATTGTACATCTATTTTTATTCTATAAATACATTTGGAAGGTCTCTTTATTGGCCTCATGTTGTCTATTAGATGAACTATATTATTTTCCTGCAAATCGGCTTTCTATTGTTGCATTCCCCATTTGGGAATATTACAATGGTATCAGAGCATCATCTTGGCACAGTCTATGCTTTCTAATAAGCCAATATGTCTTCAGAAGAAGAAGAACCTCTTACTGATAGAGAGAATAGGTATCTAAAAAGAAGGTAGAGGAAGAAATTTGATTACACAAATGACAATGAAGACAAGGGTAAAGCCCTTGTATCTGGAAGTGAAGAAGAAGGAAAGGATTTTCCTAAGATCATTTTCAGAGCCATGCAAGATCTTGCTAGAGAGATCAAAGAGATGAAATTGGATAGAATAAAATAATCTCATAAGATATTTCATCTTGGAGAAGGCTCTGGCATGTCTCACCACTGGAATTATCAACCAGTGCATCAGCCACAAGTTTCCCAATGCTCTACCATGTCTACCTTTTTGGCTGTGGGAAATGAAGGGTTTCAAGAGCAAGAATCCCTTGAAGACTACTTTGAAGGATACGAGTCTCAAAATCAGAGATTCAAAGATAATCTGAGTTTTGAGGAGTCTTGTCACATAAAGGACAAAAGAAGACCAGGGCATCATCATAGAGGTGGTGGATTCATTCAGAATCATGATTGACACCACACAATGGGAAGATTATTTTTACCCAACTTTGATGGGTCATCCAAGTGTTCTGCCAAATCATGGGTAGAAAAAATTGACATCTACTTTCATTTGAGCAAGGTTCGAGAGATGGAGGCTATCAAAATTGTAGCACTGCACCTTGAAGGGGAAGCACATGACTTGTGGTTCCATGGCTTGTCTACATTGGGTCATGCCAATGTTACTGCTTATTAAAATTTCACTAGAAGGCTGGTGGAAAGGTTTGACAGAGGATATCTAGAGGCACCATTCATGAGTCTTGCAAAGTTAAAACAATCAGGTAATACATAAACTCACATCTCTGAATTTTGAAGACTTTCTGTTATGGTTCCTGATTTGTCTACAGCGAGAAGGGTGTACATGTTTGTCGATGGTATAGATGCACCTCTTCATGGGTTGGTAAAATCCACCAAGCCCACTACCCTACATGATGCTATTGAAAGGGATAGAGACCTTCAAGATGCCTTGCTAAAAGCAAAGGAAAAATTTCAGCATAAGCCCTCTTTTTCTTTTAAGGGAAAGGAAGATAAAGCTGCTCCTTCAAAGGAGAGCTCATACAAGAAGCTTCTTGATGATGAAGTCCAGAGAGATATAAGAAGAAATAAGCTTTACTTCACTTGCCAAGAATCATGGGCATCGGGGCACAGATGTGCTACTGGAAATGCACATTACATAGAGGTCTTTGCAGATGATGAGGAGGAAGAAGAAGATGAGCCAAGAAGAGGTGACAGTGCTGGCATTGCTTGAGGAGAACCAACACCATCAGGAGATGGAAATGGAGAATTTTCTCCTATTGGAGGGGATCTTGCATATTTAAGAGGAGTACCTAAGTACTTCATCTTAAGAGTTCAATGTTCCATCTTGAATCAAAGGGTTTTTGTGTTGATTGATAGTGGGGCTACCTGCAATTTCATTGATGCCCATCTAGTGCAAAGGAGGGCAATACCCACTGATGCTTTTGAGGGATTCTCTGTTTTGGTCCCGGGATATAGAACAATGCAATGAATG
This sequence comes from Pinus albicaulis, assembly GCA_034641835.2. Taxonomy (NCBI): domain Eukaryota; kingdom Viridiplantae; phylum Streptophyta; class Pinopsida; order Pinales; family Pinaceae; genus Pinus; species Pinus albicaulis. The sequence continues at coordinate 173,011,033 of CM076571.1, forward strand.
CATTATGTCCCATCACTTTTAGTCACCATGGGAACATATACATTGATTGATCACTTTTTTGTGGTTGACATACCTGACACCAATGTCATATTTGGTGTTCAATGGTTGATTACTTTGGAAAAATTCACCACTGATTAGGAGGCTTTGAAAATGGAATGGGTGGATAAGAAGAGTGGTAAGACTCAAATGATCAAAGACATGAATACATACCCCTCACATACCACTTCCACACAGAAATCCGAGATGGATTTGCGCTGTGGAAGCAAGGACCTTACAATCCCATCTATCATGTTCATGAGATTTTTGCATGGGACACTATTATTTAGTGGAAAACCACCTGGGAGGCCACCTGATTCAGATTTTGTGAAAGATGTTTCACATATTTATGCTCTAATCATAGATCTAGGAGGGATTGGAGCATTAGAAGAGAAAGCTACAACATTGGGAGTCTTGGGTAGGCTCAAGGAGGAGGGAGATCTTCTCCCAACATCATCATTACCCACTCTCATTTCAGATTCTGTGCTATGGGAGAAGAAGAAGGGATGGGATGACCTTCCAACACATACCTTTGGCATGGGATATGTCAAGGAGAAGAGAAACAACATGACATACATTTCAGTTGATGCATCATCAACACTGTCATTGTTGGGGAGATTAGATCCATATTGGAGATCCCAAATGTTGGTGGATTATTCCAATGATCTTCACACATGCATGATTCTTGATGACCAGCTATATGATGAGGGATATTTAGTCCAATATGGATTCATCTATGATCATGGTAGGATTTTTTTGTCTAGAGCCTCAAAGATCAAGGAGAAGTTGCTACAAAGGGCCTATAAAGAGTTCTGTTTCAGCCACACATATTCCATGAAGCTCAACAACATCATCATGATGAGCTACCATTGGGAGGGATTTGAAGGAGAACTATATCAACATTTTTAAAGATTCATGTACCATGTGGAGATGGAGTAGAAACATAACTCTATGAAAGAGTTAAATGAACCCTCTCTTTTTTCTTTTGAGAGAAGAGATAGATCTATGCACCACTCCATTTGTTTAAGGAGGATTGTTGGTGAAGAGCATGCTCATGTAAATCATGTTTTATTTTCTGATTGTATGTATTCTCTTACCATGTATATGCCAGCCATGAATCTAAGAAGGAGTGTTGTACCTTATAAACTTCATTTCCAACTTTGGGCCAAAAATATTTCTGAATATGGCCACTCCCTTGGTGGACAAAGGGAGATTCTACATCATGATGGGTGCTTCCTTAAGGCACCAAATATATCTAACAATTTTAGCCATGGTGAGATAACATGGGCAGCAAGTAAGTGGTGGGAAAACCACTTACCACAACTAGATCTGATGCAGACAGGAGATGCACTGCGCTAGTTCCACATGTGGGACTATGACCAACCTCCATATGTACAAATTTCTGTTTGCATATATGTTGTTTTGATCCCCTACATTGATGATGTACTTGTAATTTTTATGGGGACGTATGGAGGAAGGAGGGAAGGTATGTATGTACCTCATGGGATGGAGACTCTCTATGTGTATTATGCTACATGTTTCAGGGAGAGCATTTGGAAAGCCATGTTTGTTTCATGAGAACTATTGTCTCCTTATGGTATGGACTACTTGCATCTCATGAGAACTTTGGAGGACAAATTCAGGGAGGGATGGATTGGTGAACACTTAGCTTATGGAGGAAGCTTATCTCATGTTGGCGTCACCAACGGAGGAGGATAAGAGCTGCAACAGTCACCTTATCAGTTGCTTGAGGACAAGCAACATTTGGGAGGGGAGGACTGTAATATTCCTAATTAGTCCTAAGCTAATTGGAGTATTCATTTTTGTTTTTTGTCTTTGTTTAAAGAATAAAATTGTAAAGGAGGTCTATAAAAATCCTAACAAAGAATAAATCAATGCCAAATGTGAAAAAGGCTAAATCTTGGCTATGTAAGCAAGCACCCACAGGTGTGAAAGGGGCTAGATATTTTGACTAGGTCAACCTTGACCAAATCTACAACATTGTCTTGGAGGAGTGGTCATTAATGATGCACAACACAGTTTTAGATGGAGATGGCTTTTGTGAAAGAAGTGATTTCAATGAAGATGCTTTAGGGTTTACAAGCTCTTAACTTATATAAGGAAGGGAATGGCAGCATGAAAAGGTTGTTGATGATATGATATTTTGATATATTGTATGTTTAGTCATACAACTTCCTTTGGATGTTTAGCCTAGATTGCAAATGTTGTTTAGAATTGGGTGTTCCTGATCGGGAATCCCACCTCTTCCCATTGAGTAGCTCTTGGGAGAGTCTTGTATTTCATAGTCCACTATCTGGCTTGAGGCCAAGATTCTTCTTCCAACTACAACACAGATCCTATTGAGGGTTTTTTTGTCTTGGAAAGCTACAGCAAGTGGAGGCTAGATCTACGCAGATATAGATAATTTTAGTGCCCTTTTTCAGTGGAGGAGGCTTCTACTCCATTGGGAGGAGTGTATTGAAGTGCTTGGGAATCATTTTCTAATCTTTACATGTGGCCAACCATGATATAAACCCTACAATGTAGTTTTTCTTCCAGATCTGTGTTATTCCTGTAGGTGTTGCTGCAGGGTGTTTTGGCACATCATTTGGAGAGCTGGTTTTCAAGTGTTGGGGATCCACCCTTCACTTTGGAGATCCATTGGAGGAGATCTATCCATTATTCATTTCAGATATGATCTGCATGTTTCTGAATACTTCTTAATATCTAAATATTTCTGCAGATCTACAACTTAGATCTCAGATCTACTTCATGTACATGGTGTTCTGCTAGAGCCTCTATAATGTATTGATCTGTTATATATCTGACTTTTCATGCACTTATATTCTCTAGATCTAAAGTGTAATATTCAGCTGTTGTAGCTCAATAAAATAACGCTATAAAGGCATTTCCAGTCTATATACATGTTGCTACACCTATTTTGAGGAATTTTCTTCTATTGGTGTTGGAACAGGGTCCCTTACAAGCTGCGAAACTGGTCTGATTTTGTATATTTTTTATTATATTTAGTCTAGCGTAGGGATTTTGGGGTGGGAAAAAGCCCCAAAAGCATTGTAATGGGTTAAAGGGTAGATCTTGAGTCCGCAAACCATGGTTTGCAGACCATAGGAAATATTAGGCTAGATTTTTATAAATAGAGGGACATTTTGAATTGTAAGGCAAGAAGATGATAAGATCTTGATACGAAGGGTGGCTTAGTAGATCTGTCTGGGTTTTTGGGGAAAGGACTCCTGCTGGATGTGTGCATAGAGATCCCAAGTCCTACTGTGTGTGGACCCTACTGCTGTGTGCACAGGTCAGGTTTAGGTATTGTAAGAAGGAACTCACGAGTTGATTTATGAGAAAGGTTGTTTGAGTAACTGAACCTATGTGTACTGTTTATGTGAATATGTGATAGCTATTGTATTATGTATATTCTATGTTAAACTGTGAAAGTATTGTGTAAGTGTTTCTACTGCATCTAGATATGTCTGCTATGTTTTATGCAATGCTGCACTACTGTCTTAGAAATATATAATTTGTTGAGCAAAGTAAGTATAGTTGACCTTGTGCACGTGGATGCGAAGGAGACCTATAGATCTGGTTTTGAGATAGGTGATCTGGTCATTATAAAGAAGGATGCAGCTTTTCTTGACTTACCAATCCTCTCTCAGGGTGCGGAAACCTATTTCCAACACCCACCCATACTACTTCGAGTGAGACTTTGACCTGCGCAGGTAGGTCACTGCTGAAAGGGCTAGTAGTATAGGGGTTTATTGGCAAACCTTAACCTCCGAACCTGGTTCAGGACCCCTGAAGCCAAAAAATGGTTACGTTGCTAGGACTGGGAGCATTTTGAGATAGGGATTGGGTAATGACAAGAGAGTACTGGAAGCCTGAAAAGAAGGAAATTGAAGAGTGGTTCGAAAAGCAGATTCAGGAATTTGCGATAAAAGAGAATCGCAACATGAGCTTAACGATGAAAAAATGGAAAAACAGGTACATTCTCATAGAAAGCTACGAAATTTTCTTTGTGACATTTTCAATCGAGATTCAGGACTGGCTGCTAGGCTCGTGGAGTTCCAGAAGTGTTGGAAGGACGAATGAGTCACTCAGTGGACTCCAGGGCTGATCCAACAGTTGGAAAGGACTAATAATACCATCACTTGCATGGTGGATCACTAGGTGGACAGTGTGCTAGGAGGGTTTGTAACAGAATTTTCCATTGATCAGTTCGTCTCCTACTCTAAAGAAAAGCAACGATTCTTTAAAGGTTTCTGGGGCAAGTTTCTGAAGACATTACCCCTACTGATTAAGATATTACTGTGCGAGAAGAGTATTCTGTGTAGTCATACCGAGTGAATGATCTCGGATCCAAACGAGAGCACGACACATAGCGATAAATACTATCGAACCAACCTCGAAGGGGGAAGATCTGTCTATATCCCTCTCCGAGAGACGACTGCGCAGTGACCCCCAGCTACACCACTGTCCAGGCTGTGCAAAGGTAAGAGTTCGCCCATACCACCACCTCCTCCAGACAATGATATGGTTGCACACCTGAAACTACCTACCTTCAAGGGGGTAGGAGATGAGGATATGGAATGATTTTGGTTTGTTGCAGAATACGTATGGACTGCACAAAATGTGACAAACAATGCGGTGAAGAGGGCTCAATTGTCCCTTGCATTCGAAGAAAGAGCTTTGGACTGGTATATGCGATACACATCTCAGAATGGGAATGCATCTATTCAAGATATTAAGGACGCTCTGAAACAACAGTTCCGAAAGCCAAAATCTTACTCTCAGTTAGTCGCAGATGTGAAGGACTTCAAGCAAGGAGCATCTGAATCTGTATGGGAGATTGATCAGTGATTGAAGAAAGCAATCAGGGAAGGAGGATTTGAGTATGAAAATAGACAACATACGTAATGGTTCATCGCTATGTTGTTGCCCCACCTGCGCACAACAATGAGTCACCAAACCTTCGAGTCACAGGAAAAATCTATGGAGGTCACTATGAAACTAGAAGTTGTTCCCAAAGAAGATACTTTATTAGGAGTACAAAAAATTCAGGAGGAGCTCAGAGCTATGCACATGGAAATTCAGAACCTGCGAAAGGAATGAGGAAAAGGAACCAGCATAGATCTATGGTGCATACGATGTCGGGTATCTGGCCATACGAAGGATCAGTGCCTTCTATTGACATATTATATGCAAGCAGGAGAACCTAGTCCTATTCGTCCAGGAGCAAGTGGATAACCCAACCTAGTACATCCAGGCTCAAGTGGGTCTGCATTATGGTGTGATGACTACTGCATCGTAGGGCTACACGATACGAACCATTACCCCCGGCTAGGAGCGTATGTCTTAGAACTGAAGCAATAGTGGTGCAGGTTTTTTGGGTTGGTAGGGCACGATGAGTAGAACTATTGAACTTATGACCTCATGATAGATCGAGGAACCTTGTATAGGGTACAGTCAGACTCTGTGTCACCTAGCTCTCTCGCGAGCTTTGGTGGCTCTCCAGCAAGGGGCAGGGGGGTCGGGGAGGAAGCGCAGGTCGAGGACGCGGACAGTTAATCTGTTATAATTGCAGGGAAGTAGGACAATTTGCAAGGGACTGCCCAAATCCTACAAGGAAATCTTGGAAATATTGTAGATAGATAGACCATGCGATCAAATATTGCCCAATTTTAATAGCAAAAATGCAGGAAAAGCAGCCCACCCCTATGCATAATGTGTAGAGAGTTAAATCCGAGCTAAGGAACATGGACCCAAGTGTGAAATTCATAACACTCAGCGGGATGGCCACTCGGGGACCAAAGGAAGAGGGTGCCAGGGATCCTCTGCCCTGTCAAGAAGGATCGAACATGAAAATGGGACAAGAAACAAGGGTCGTAGATGGCCAGGACTTCGCTCAAGAAGAAGAAGCTACTATGCAGGTACCAACACACCCCAAGACAGATGAGGGTGTTGAGCCCTTTCTACAGGCACGTATGAAGCTGCTATGTAAACCAAAGGTTGTAGAGAATTTTCAGGCATTAATTAATAGCTACGCAGCGTAGCTCGATCCATCCCCAGAGACCAAGGATGTGCACAAACGATACAGGTATAAAGAACACACCGGAAGAGAAATGCGGCTAACTGCGTAGATTGGTGACTATGAGATGGATCAGGTTATTTTGGACATTGGATAAAATGCGAAAGTGTTATCTAAAAAAACATGGCAATGAATGGGAGAACCTAAGTTAGAATGGTCCACCATCCAGTTGTGCATGGAGAATCAACAGAAGATCATCCCTCTGGGAAGGCTGCCAAAAATCATGGTAGACATTACAAGAGTAAAGGCCCAAGCCGACTTTGAGGTAATAGAAATCATAGAAGATGCAGACCCCTACCCTGCGCTCCTAGGACTGGACTAGGCTATAGATATGGCGGGTGTTATCAATCTCAAAAAGCACAGCATGGTGTTTGAAAATAATGGCACATGAGTAATAATATCGTTGGATCTTGTGGAAGGTGCATGGTATACAGAGCCAGCGCAAGATGAGGAGGAAGTGGATCAAATTTACAAGTTGACTACACAGGATGAATATTGGATTAACCCCACGACAGAAGGATTACTCTGTTGGGAAAAATACAATGAATGATTTTCCAACTCCGAAAGGGAACTAGAGAATTGGCAAGGACGGTTGCATGAGGTTTCGGTGCTGCGATGTCTTCGGGTCACAAGGAACTTCCACTGCATCTCCTCTGAGGTAAGAGACCTGCCCTACTTTGGGGATTTAGATAACATTAAGGAATTTTTACACGCATTCAAAGCAGAAGTTCCCAAGGGATGCAGGCTATGGGCTCTTAAGCTAGCCCTACGTGGAACACCTGCGTGCTGGTGGGATATGCATGGGAAGGTATTATGCGATTGGGAGGAATGTTAGGATAAGATGATCCTACAATTTTAAGCTCCAGTTGGGAGATAGATCCAAAAGTTCCTTGGGTCAGAAGACCCACGTAGATATTTGCTCACATGGGAAACGTAGTGGTGCGACAGATTCCCAAAAGAATGGGTCCACCTGTTTATCCATGCTCTGGGATTACATCCAGCTGCATGGTATTTAGATGCAGAGCTACATCAATGCACTCGCCATAGGGAGACTTTGCGGGATGAGTTTTTGCGAAAATTTAGGGTGGTGGATGGCACAGGAGTGCTCGACGCAGCTCTGCAGAACACTGACGCCTTGACTCAGGGTAGACCATGCTTGTACATCACATCCGAATCATGGGGAACGCAAGTACCACACATGTTTGAATATTGCAGCCTCAGCCCAATGGAAGGAAAGGATGATCCCCCAACTATGCCAAACTCAGCACTGGACGGGATGTGCACGATTTCCAAGTTGTTTAGGCTGCACCTAAATTGCATTACAGCACACCCTACTTCGGCTATAATTTGGGATGCGCAAGTAGCATGGATGCTTCAACCAAGGTTGGTAGATCCGCGAGAAGGCCATAGGGTGTGAACGATGACCATCATAACACTGAACCCTGGTAAAAAGGGAATATTACCGTTAAGAAAAATAGGCGGCTGGCAATTAATGTGGCAATTTATTGTGATTTTTTACCATTTTCTTGATGGAAGTTCCAAGCTAGATTCACCCTACCATTGGACAACCACTATAAGGGAGAAATGATAATTCTGATCAAGGTCCCATATCATCTTTGTAATATGCATGTATTATTTTGTTGCTTGATTTTCTGGACCTTTAGCGTTCTGTTCATACCCATTCAACTCACTTCCGCTACTTGTGAGTCTCCAAATTCAGGATCCCCTCCTTACATTAATATGGTAGCCCCTAACCCCGTGGATGCTTCGGTGCTTACCAGTATAGAGCCTATGGACATTACATTGAGGGGGTCTAGGGACGTTGAAATTGATAAGCTAATTTCCCTCTGGCTCCCTCAAGGGAAAATTGACTTCGAACCCTACGAAGATTGGCGTCAAAGATATATGACGAAAGTTAACGCCCCTTCCAAACTTGGCATGATCCCAGGCTCTAGCTGGATGGGCTCGGAAGCAGCCATGAAAGATGGTATGCAACTGCCACAGATCACTGTGAGAGCTGACATGGTCGAGTCACAGCTAGTCTTGTAAATGAAAGGGCTGACTAAAAAGGACACTACATCCCCCCGGGGCACGAAGCAGCATAGGTAGCTGGCAAAAGGGCCCCAGAAAGAGTAGTAAGATCAATGCTCAGACTATGACGCAATGATCATGCTAAATGATGGTGATCTTGAGCAAATCATGGACGCACTTACTCTAGTTACAGAGGATCACTGGGAAGCTATAGAAGCATGATAAAAGGTTGCAATCGACGCTATGCAGGTTGAGTTTCGAGACTTTTGGCCAAAGAAGGATATTCTGCGCCCTACTAGCAGTACCGAGATAACTGCAAATGAAATCCATGATTATTCGTTACCTAGCACTGTCCTGGTTGGTGCCCACCTTCTAGTGGCTACGGGACTACAATTGGAATTGGCGCAACTTCCCCGCGAGGTGTTACGGGGTTTACACACCGTCGTGCTTCAAGAGATCCATAATTGCGACTAGACCGCGCAGCAAAAGCTCGATGTGGCCACACCAATCATCGCACGACAGACTGAAGATGTCTCCCTTGCTATCTCGTAGACGACGTAGCTTGAAATGGTGGTCCATCAGCTCAGCAAAGAGGTCCTAGATGAGCTCCCAGTTTCAGCTCCACTCTGGGCTACTGTAGAAGTCTTGGTTGCAGCACTAAAGGAGTCCGAAATCGAAATACAGACCCTCAAGACCCAGATGGACCGACAACTCACCGCATTACAGGCCCAAGTACAGCCTGCCACACCTCCAAAGGTACGAGCACAGCGTGATGCGCTGGTAACAGAAGCTATGGAAATCATTACAGGATAGCTTACTCTGGGTACTCAGTTACTTGAGTCAGTCATGCAGCTCTGGACAGCGGTCTAGTTCAACCCGGTTCTTCACCACGTCAAGCAGGACTTACGACAGAAGGAAGCCGCTTTTGATCATATCCACTCTGAGACACGATTGCGGATCTCCGATGACACGATTGCGGATCTCCGATGACACGATTATGGATCTCTGATGAACAAGGCATGCCATCACAAAGCACTTCAAGCCATGGGGCGACGCCACCCTCCAGCTATCATAGGATTCCAATGGCACAATTGAGTGACTCAACCAGATATTAGAGCGGGTTACCACAGCTACTGAAGGACTGACCTCCCAGAAGCTGTTGGAAATATGATGCAAGATGTTGTCCTTGATGGCAACCCACTGAATGAACATAAAGACATGCGACTATTGACATGTGTTGTCCTTGATGGCAATCCACCTGATGAAGTTATACTTGACTTGATGGACATGGTAAATGATGTAAATCTGATGTGATATGATGTTTGTTGACAATATGATGATGAGTGTTGTCCTTGAAAGGCAACCCACTTGATGAAGATGATGACAACTTACTTGATGAAGTTGTGCTTGAGAGAATGTGTTCCTGATGAAGAAAATATGATGTATCTACAGTATGTACAAAAGGCAATGAAGAAAGGAATTCAGAATGTGCTCAAAATATGATGAAAAGATTATGTCTCTTTGTATACGCAGATTTTCCTAGGGGAAGTCGTGTATGCACGCGGAAAGGAACGTTCCAAGTCGCGTATGGGAAAAAGCGCTCAAAAAGTGCAAAACCAGGGGTAACCACCATGGAATTGACCCATTGTATTGGGTAATGATCCGCCTAATTGACCCCGTCCAGGTAGTTTTGGGCTCATGGTATTGCTTTGGCCCATGGTATTGAAAAAGGGGCTCATGGTATTGAAAAAGGATAAGCCTATATAAAGAGAAGAAATTCATTGTGCAAATAATAAGTGTGAGAGCAAGATGTCTGAGCTTGAATGAATACTTCTCTATGAAGTATATCTGTATGGAAAGGGTAAAGGTTTGATGATAGATCTGAATCTATGATGCACCTATGAAGAAATGATGAAGCGGGATGTCTAGATCTGAAATGTATTTGTATCTGCTAGATCTGTTTATGGAGTGATTAGATCTATGATGAGGCGAACATCTGTCTGAAGTAAAGAGTTGAATCTGAACTGAATATCTGATCTGATGAAGTATGCTGCTCTGTAATGATTGAAGATCTATACGCTACTTCGCCGCGGAGGAAGCGCGTATATACGCGGCTTCAGCGAAGAGAAAGCGCGTATGCGCAATAAAATATACACTGAGGTATACGCCGGTTTGTGTGGACGGAAGCGCGTATATACGCGACATCAGTGAAGTGAAAGCGCGTATGCAAACTAGGGTTTGTTGAAGCAAAGGGTATGAAATATCTGATCTGTTCTGCTATGTTTCTGCTATCTGATCTGTGTTGTTAAGTATCTGTTGGTGATGAATGTTTGTGCTTAAAAGTTTGGAAAGGGTCCAGTCTGGAAATATGATGAAATGTGGCCTGCAAGTGGTGTTCTATTGAAGTTGTTGGATCCAGTTTGAAAATTGATGAAACGTGGTCCAAGGTGGTGCTGAAGGTTGTAGCCTTCAGTCAGGGGGTTGTAGCTCCCTTCCAGGTGAGGCTGGTAAACGAGATCGGGGGGTCGTAGCTCCCTTCCAGGAGAGGCTGGTAAACGAGTCAGGGGATTGGAGCTCCCTTCCAGGAGAGGCTGGTAAACGAGCGCAGGTGGGTGCCTGCGTGCTGGTCAAGTCTGCGCCAGCACATATGTTGTAATATGTTTTCTCTATAATAAAATATTGAAGGCTGAGCAACTGCAGCGGTGGTTTTTTCCCGATTTGGGTTTCCACCTAAAAATCCTGGTGTTCATGTGTGATCCTTTGTGTGATGGTTTATTCTGTTCTTACTGCACATGTTTACTATTTATTGAACATCTGATGAATGAATGATGGAATAATATAAGTGAAGATTTAATGACAGATCTAAATCTCTGTGTATACGCTAGTTTCATAAAGGGGATCCGCGTATATACGCTAGTTTACTGAAGGAAAGTAGCGTATGGGTTTTAAGGAATGAAAAGGTAAAAAGATTTGATTATGCAGTAAATACTGATTCACCCCCCCCTCTCAGTATTTTTCCCAACAATTGGTATCGGAGCAGGTCCTTGTGCAGAAGCTTGATCGCTTAAAGGAGATCCGTCGTAATGGGAAGTCAAGAAGGAGTAATGTCTATAAAGCCACCTCTATTCAATGGAAGCAATCTGATATTCTGGAAGGTACGTACAAAAGCATATCTGCAAAGTCTTGGTGCAGATGTATGGGCAATCGTGGAAGAAGGTTATCAATACCCGGCAAGTATTCCTACCGATGCAGCTGAAAGAAAGAAGTATGAAATCAATGCCAAAGCAGTGAATGTCTTATTGGGAAGCATGTCTGAATCAGAATTTGCTAAAGTGATGCAACTACATTCAGCAAAAGACATATGGGACAAAATCATTCTAAGCTATGAAGGAGACACAAAGGTAAAAAGTGCAAAACTCCAAACTCTTAGAATTGAATATGAAAATTTGAAGATGCATAGTGAGGAAAGTGTTGCCAGTTTCTTTCTTCGTCTAGATGATATTGTAAATCGGATGAGAAATTTGGGTGAAACCATGGCTGATACTACTCTGGTGGAAAAGGTCTTAAGATCATTGACTTCAAAATTTGACTCTAAAGTTTCAGCTATTGAAGAAAGGCAAGATTTGCAAACTCTTACTATTGTTCAATTACATGGTACTCTGACTGCTTTTGAAATGAGATAAGGAGGCCCTTCTCAAGTAAGAGAAGCTGCTTTTAAGGCATCTACAAAAGGAAAGGAAAAGGAAGTTGTCAAAGAATCCAGCTATATATCCGATGAAGAAGAAGCGAATTTCGTGAGAAAGCTCCAACTAGGTACTGGAAGATTCAAAGGTAAGCTTTCCTTCAAATGTTTTGAGTGTGGAAAAGTTGGTCATTATGCTGCTAAATGTCCTTATAGAGAAAATCATGGTAAAGGGAAACAATTTGAGAAGAGAAAGAGTTATTATGCAAAAGAAGATGATGATGAAGTGTCCAGTGAAGATGAAGAAGATTCTAACCAAGATCTGAAAGTGCTCATGGCTAAGAAGCAAAAGAAGAAGGCTACTGAAAAAGAGATATCTCAGAAAACATGTGCAGCAGAAAATGAAGAAGATGAAACAAGTATTGATTATTGTTCTTGTGATGCACTTTCCTGTGCATGCAATGGTGAAGATAGTAAAAGTAAAGTTTTGGATCTAAAGGAAGCTATCAAGAAAATTGAAGATCAACAAAGATCATTTAATAAAAGCGAAGCTATCTACAATGAGATGATCTCTCAAATGAAAGATCAAATAGAAATGCTAAATGGACAGGTGGAAAAGTATCAAAGGTTTCATACTTATGCATCCAATCGAATTAAAGAACTAGAAGCAGAAATCAACGATCTAAATGCAGATCTCGAAAAACCAAACAAGAAGAATGAAGGACTTGAAGCTGCAGTCATCTCTCTACAAACAGATCTTGAAGCATCAAGTAAGAAGATTGAGGAACCTCTACAAACATTTGAAAAGGAAGGCCTTGAAGCAGAAATCATCTCTCTCAAAGAAGATCTGGAAAAATCAAATAAGAAGAATGAAGAGCTGCAACAAACATGTGAAGGAAATGAAGATTGGTTGAAAGAGATTCTAAATCCGAAGGATCAAGTAGAAGATGGAAGAAGGAAAGAAGAAAGCATGACAAAGCAATGTCAAGCCTTGGAGGTTGAGGTAAACATTCTCAAAGGTAAATTAGAAGAAAAGGTTAAACTTTTGAGGTTTCAAGATAGTACTAACACTTTGGACAAAATTCTAAGTAATCAAAGGTCTCCTGCTATCAAACTTGGTCTTGGTTTCTATGAAACTGTTAAAGGTGAATCTAGCTCACAAGGAAGTACTAAAAATTCAGAGGATGTCAATGCAAAACCTGAAGTGTTGAAAGAAATAAAAGATCGACCAACAATCATGAATTCTCAAAGAAATTCATTCAAGAACGTTGAATGTTTTAAATGTCATAATTATGGGCATGTTGCAGCAAATTGCAGAAGCAAATCATTTCAGCCACAAACAAACAGGTTCTACTCAGAAAGGTACTCTAGTTTCTTCAGGGGATATTGTTTCTCATGTAACATGTATGGACATAAAGCAGTTGAGTGCAAAAGGAGAAAGATTAGAAATACTCATTATGATTCTTATGCTTATTTCTCTCGACACATGAGATGTTATTCTTGTAACAAGTATGGACATGTAGAAAAGGAATGCAGGTTGAACAGATCTGAGAAAGTGGACAATTTTCAGCACACAAATAGAAAGTTCAAACAAATCTGGAAAAGGATGGAGGACCGATCAGAAACGTAGGAAATTCTGACCCTATTGCAGTCATCCGCTTCTGAAGCTTACTTCTCTGATTGACTGCAGGAATGATGTGGGATGCATTATCAGATTTAGTAATGTATCGTCACAAGGGGAGCAATGTATGATGTCTCTCATGTTTGATTTGATTATTCTGGTTATATGCATTTCTGACAGTGCATCTGGTGTGAAGAAAAGACAGGAACAAAAGGTAAAATTGCAGAAGGAGATGAAGGTGTGAAATTTTCTATATTTCACTTTCCATACGCGGGTTCTATGAAACAAAGTCGCGTATACACACGAGTTACAGTAGACACAGCCGCGTATGCATTGATGATAAGAGAATTTATCTGATAGCTGAAGATCTGGAGCAGAGGTCCAGGGGGAGCATCAGTCTGACTGTTGATGATTGCACTGTTAGCATTATTCTGGTTATACTCATGATAATGAAATGACACATGGGTTCTTGTGTTGAAGATTATGGATGAAGCCTGGTTGCTTTATGATGAAGAGCATTCGTAGTTGAGATGAAAGTCTTATAACTCAGAGATGAGGACTGATCATGCAGAGATTGTTGCTGATGACTTGCTGTTGAAGGTGTTTCGGATTGCACAAGTTAAGGAAGAGCACTTGTTTAGGGGGAGCAGCAGAAATAAGAATAGATCATGCAGAGTTGGTTACTATGGTTAAGATCGTTTGCCTACATATGTTACTTCATGTTAAATCTTGAAGATCATGGTGATGTTGGACCACATAGATGATTGCTTGACACCTACGTGAAAATGTTGTTCTGATATGATAATCTCTCTTGGAAAGAGTGTATTGATGTTGCAAAGGATCTGAAGGCTTGGTTACTAATGTGCTTATGCTACAACCGTTGGATGACGCTTGAAGACACAACTACATTGTTCTAACTATCTGTAGTCCAGGGAAGCATTCAAATGTCTCAGAAAGAAGCTAAACTCTGTCTTTGCCTCACAGAGAATCAGATCTGGTTAAAATTTAGAAGATGGCTTGGGATACGCGGGTTTCCTGAAACACAGTCGCGTATATACGCGAGTTCCTGCACAGAAAACTGCGTATGTTTGGTTGCTGGAAATTTTTGGTTGGTTCAGCTCTCTTCAGCACAGCTGCAGTGTTGTTTGGTATCTCTGATACTGTTTGGTATCTCTGGTGGTGTTCCAATTCTCATAATTATGTCTCTAATTTTTTGATGAAGATTCCTTGATGATTTGTTTGTGGAAGTTTTCAGGATGCACAAACTAAGGGGGAGCCTTAGTCATTTGGAAAGATTGCTTGGTTGCACAGATTCAGGGGGAGGATTAGCTTTGCTGACTATAATGCAGTGTTGGCATTATGATGGTTCTGAAATATGTTCTCTTTCTTGAGGACTTTCTGGTGTTGGTCATAAATGGTCATATTTGTATTTTGATGAAAAGGTCTTGTTGAGACCCATGATGTAAAATTGTAATATTCAGTCATGTAAGGACTTGTCAAATTTTGTAAACCCACGTGGTTGGGTAGTTGAGTCAAATTTTGTAAATCCACTTGGTTGGGTAGCTGAGTTGAAATGTGTAAACCCACTTGGTTGGGTACTTGAGTCTCATATGTAAATCCACTTGGTTGGATATTTGATGTAAGTATGAGTCTTTTGGTGATAGGAAGTTCATAAAGTCATGTACTTCATTGAAAAATATGTTTGAAGATTCAACATGAAATCAGGGGGAGCTTGGTCACTTCAGTATACATCAGATCTGCAGAACGCTTCTTCTACATGAGGAGAAAAGGGGGTGAGTGTGTTGGTTTTGATCCGACCGTTGCCCTTGATGTCAAAGGGGGAGAGTGCGTTGGTTTTGATCCGCTGGTTTTGATCCGCCCTTTCATTGGTTTGTGATCCGCCCTTTGCCCTTGATGTCAAAGGGGGAGAGTGACATGGTGTTTGAATGAAGAGAAGATAATGATGTCAAATATTTGAAAGAGTGACATGGTGTCTTAATGTATCTATCTGTTGTGGTAACCAAACACCATCATGGTTGCCATAAAGTCCAAAGGGGGAGATTGTTGGAAATATGATGCAGGATGTTGTCCTTGATGGCAACCCACTGAATGAAGATAAAGACATGCGACTATTGACATGTGTTGTCCTTGATGGCAATCCACCTGATGAAGTTATGCCTGACTTGATGGACTTGGTAAATGATGTAAATCTGATGTGACATGATGTTTGTTGACAATATGATGATGAGTGTTGTCCTTGAAAGGCAACCCACTTCAAATGAAGAATGATATTCACTTACCAGTGATTGTGAGAGAATGTGTTCTGATGAAGAAAATATGATGTATCTACGAGTATGTACAAAAGAGCAAGTAGAAAGGAATTGGAATGTGCCTCAAAATGAAGATGAAAAGAGTAAAAATAATCTCTTTGTATACGTGATTTTCCTAGGGGAAGTCGTGTATGCACGCGGAAAGGAACGTTCCAAGTCGCGTATGGGAAAAAGCGCTCAAAAAGTGCAAAACCAGGGGTAACCACCATGGAATTGACCCATTGTATTGGGTAATGATCCGCCTAATTGACCCCGTCCAGGTAGTTTTGGGCTCATGGTATTGCTTTGGCCCATGGTATTGAAAAAGGGGCTCATGGTATTGAAAAAGGATAAGCCTATATAAAGAGAAGAAATTCATTGTGCAAATAATAATTGTGAGAGCAAGATGTCTGAGCTTGAATGAATACTTCTCTATGAAGTATATCTGTATGGAAAGGGTAAAGGTTTGATGATAGATCTGAATCTATGATGCACCTATGAAGAAATGATGAAGCGGGATGTCTAGATCTGAAATGTATTTGTATCTGCTAGATCTGTTTATGAAGTGGTTAGATCTATGATGAGGCGAACATCTATCTGAAGTAAAGAGTTGAATCTAAACTGAATATCTGATCTGATGAAGTATGCTGCTCTGTAATGATTGAAGATCTATACGCTACTTCGCCGCGGAGGAAGCGCGTATATACGCGGCTTCAGCGAAGAGAAAACGCGTATGCGCAATAAAATATACACTGAGGTATACGCTGGTTTGTGTGGACGGAAGCGCGTATATACGCGACATCAGTGAAGTGAAAGCGCGTATGCATACTAGGGTTTGCTGAAACAAAGGGTATGAAATATCTGATCTGTTCTGCTATGTTTCTGCTATCTGATCTGTGTTGTTAAGTATCTGTTGGTGATGAATGTTTGTGCTTAAAAGTTTGGAAAGGGTCCAGTCTGGAAATATGATGAAATATGGCCTGCAAATGGTGTTCTATTGAAGTTGTTGGATCCAGTGTGAAAATTGATGAAACGTGGTCCAAGGTGGTGCTGAGGGTTGTAGCCTTCAGTCAGGGGGTCGTAGCTCCCTTCCAGGTGAGGCTGGTAAACGAGATCGGGGGGTCGTAGCTCCCTTCCAGGAGAGGCTGGTAAACGAGTCGGGGGGTCGTAGCTCCCTTCCAGGAGAGGCTGGTAAACGAGCGCAGGTGGGTGCCTGCGTGCTGGTCAAGTCTGCGCCAGCACATATGTTGTAAGATGTTTTCTCTATAATAAAATATTGAAGGCTGAGCAACTGCAGCGGTGGTTTTCTCCCGATTTGGGTTTCCACCTAAAAAATCCTGGTGTTCATGTGTGATCCTTTGTGTGATGGTTTATTCTGTTCTTACTACACATGTTTACTGTTTATTGAACATTTGATGAATGAATGATGGAATAATATAAGTGAAGACTTAATGACAGATCTAAATCTCTGTGTATACGCTAGTTTCATAAAGGGGATCCGCGTATATACGCTAGTTTATTGAAGGAAAGTAGCGTATGGGTTTTAAGGAATCAAAAGGTAAAAAGATTTGATTATGCAGTAAATACTGATTCACCCCCCCCCCCTCTCAGTATTTTTCCCAACAGAAGCTTGTAGACATTTCACAGAGTGCTACTGCTTAGAGTCAAGAAGTGTTACCTCCGCTGATCGCAGCCATCACTACCCTACGTGCGCGGATAGAGACAACACCACCAGAGTGACTCGAGACAAGTCACAAGATTGTGTTGGGGGACTGTTGGAACAGGGTCCCTTACAAGCTACGAAACTGGTCCGATTTTGGATATTTTTTATTATATTTAGTCTAGCGTAGGGATTTTGGGGTGGGACAAAGCCCCGAAAGCATTGTAATGGGTTAAAGGGTAGACCTTGAGTCTGCAAACCATGGTTTGTGGACCATAGGAAAGATTAGGCTAGATTGTTATAAATAGAGGGATATTTTGAATTGAAAGGCAAGAAGATGCTGAGATCTTGATGTGAATGGTGGCTTAGTAGATCTGTCTTGGTTTTTGGGGAAAGGACTCCTGCTGGTTGTGTGCGTGGATATCCCAAGTCCTGTTGTGTGCGGACTGTGCTACTGTGTGCGCAGGTTTGGTTTAGGTATTATAAGAAGGAACTGACGAGTTGATGAATGAGAAAGGTTGTTTGAGTAACTGAATCTATGTGTATTGTTTATGTGAATCTATGATAGCTGATGTATTATGCATATTCTTTGTTAAGCTGCGAAAGTACTGTGTAAGTGTTTCTATTGCATCTAGATTTGTCTGTTATGTTTTATGCAACGCTGCACTACTGTCTTAGAAATATATAATTTTTTGAGCACAATAAGTATAGTTGACCTTGCACACGTGGATGCGAAGGAGACCTATAGATCTTGTTCTGAGATAGGTGATCTAGTCATTATAAAGTCAGATGTAGCTCTGCTTGACTTACCTATCCTCTCTCACAGTACGGAAACCTGGTTCCAGCACCCACCCATACTACTTCAGGTGAGACTTTGACCCACGCAAGAAGGTCACTGCCGAAAGGGCCAGTAGTATAGGGGTTTGTTGGCAAACCTTAACCTCTAAACCTGGGTCAGGACCCCTTCAAGCAAAAAATTGGTGACTTGTATTTCCAATTATGCATCTTATGGGCCTCATTGTACATCTATTTTGCTACTGTAAATACGTTTGAAAGGTATCTTTATTGGCCTCCTGCTGTATCTTAGATGAACTGCATTATTTTCCTGCAAATCTGCTTTCTATTGTTGCATTCCCCATTTAGGAAAATTACATTGCACCACACCTCCATCCATGTGGCCAAGTGCTTGTACAGGTCCCATTGGCCAAGGAAAGTCTCCACGTGTAGGTGAACCAGAGGTTAAAACCATAGGATCATCATCTTGCGACATTCCTCCCAATCCTGAAACATACCCTTATGAGTCTCCCACCACCGTGCAGCAGTCACACGCATGGCTAGGTTAAGTGCCCACAATATTCACTCCCTTGGGACTTCTGCTTCAAATGTTTTAATAAAATCCCTAATACTACTAGAACCATAAAAGTAAGGAAACTCTCTTACCTTTGAGGAGATACACCGAAATTTCTTCGTGATCCTAAGACATCGTAGCGTAGATATGTCATGTAACTGATTCTGCCAATTCTCAATCTCCTCGTCGGAGTCAGAGAGGCATTCATTGTCTTTCTCCCAGAAAATCACACCATCGGCCATAGGATTAATCCAATCCTCATCCTGAGTAGTTAGTTTATAGATATGGTCCACGTCATCTCCTTCAAGCATGAGTTCTGTATACCACTCTCCTTCCACTAGGTCTAGAGGGACTATTACTCTTGTACCCTCATTCTAAAAAACCATGCTCCTTTTCTTCAAGTTGATAATGCCTCCCATGTCTATATCCCAATCCAATACTAGGAGCGCAGGATAAGGGTTCACATCTTCCACAATTTGAACTACCTAAAAATTTGCATATACCTTAACCCATATGATATCTACCATAATATTTGATAGTGTCTCCAAAAATATGATCTTCTGTTGGTTAGCCATGCATAGCTGTATAGTAGACCATTCCATCTTAGGTTCTCCCATCCTCTACCACGTTTATTTGGGTAGGACATTCGCATTGGATCCCAGATCGAGGATGACCTAATCCATTTCATAATCACCAATCTGCACCGTTAGTCGCATTTTTCGACTAGTGCATTTCTTATGTTTGTAAAGTTTGTGAACATCTTTAACTTCTGTTGGAGGGTCAGTGTTTTCTGCACAGCTGTCTATCAGTGCTTGAATATTTTCTACTTCCTTCTGGTTGCGTAGAAACTTCATACATGCTTGTAGGAATGGCTTAACTTCGCCATCTGGTTTTAGGTTTATTGGAGCCTTGCAAGTAGATGCCTCATCCTTGGTAAAGTCTTTGCGAGATTACATGAAGGTTTCTTTCTCCTTCTGTAGGTCCAAGCTTTCATTTTTTATAGCAGATTTTTTGGATAAGGGGTTCAGCCTCAGCTCTTTCCTCAGCTCCTCCAGTAGCCACGCTGCTGCGCATTATGACATTAATACTAGGTCCCTCATCGTGTGGTTCTTCACTTACCCCTTGCACATTTTTCATTGGCGTCAGCTATTTTTCCTACATTTTTGCTATCAGTACCAGAAAATATTCAATCACATGGTCAAATTGCCTACAATATCTACAAGATTGTTGAGTAGGGTTCGGACAGTCCCTTGCGAAGTGTCCTACTTCTCCACAATTATAACAGATCAATTTCCCTCTTCCCTGACCTGCGTTTCCACCTCTTCCCTCCCCTCCCCGGCCTCTGGCAAGGGAGCCTCCTTGTCCCAAGGGAGATAGTGGTGAAGTAGGGTTAGCCTGTACCCTGTACAGGTTTCCTTAGTCTATCATTAAGTCACATGTCTGGCAGTTGTCTTCGTCATGTCCCACAGATGAGTAGAATCGACACCATTGTTACTTCAACTATGGAACATCGGCAGCAATATGGGGGTAGTGGTTGGTATCATGTAGTCCAGCTACGCGACAGTCAATGCACCATAATGTGGGACTGCTTGGCCCCACGACCTCTTTAGGGCGTAATGGATTGGGCCCCCCAACCTCCGTGTAGTCCACCTGTAGTGGGCACTGATCCTTGGTGTGGCCTAACACCTTGCATCTTATGCACCATACGTCTGGGCTAACTTATTTTCCTCGCTCTTTCTGAAAATTCTGGATTTCGAGGTGCATTATCTCTAGCTATCCCTGGATCTGTTGTACCCCAAACTGGGCATCGTCTCTTGGCACAACTTCTAGCTTCATAGCAATATGCAAGGATTTCTCTTGTGTCTCAATCGCTTGCTGACCCATAGGTCCACGCAGGTGAGGTAATAGCATGGCGATGAACCATTCCTTGTGTTGTCTATCCCCATACTTAAATTCCCCATCTCTGATAACCTTCTTTAGCAGCTGGTCAACCTCCCATACCAACTCAGTGGGTCCTTGTCTAAATACTTTCAAGTCAACCACCAGTTGAGAGTAGGACATAGGCTTCTAAAAATGTTGTTTCAAAGCATCCTTAATTTCTTGTATTGATGGATCCACATGTTGGCCTACATACCCCATGAACGAATCCAAGGCCCTTCCTTCAAAGGGGAGGGATAGCTACACCTTTTTTACAACATCGCTAGCAAAATTTTGTGCAGTCCATACTGATTCTGCCACGAATAAAAATTGGTTCATGTCTTCATCTCCCACACCCTTGAAGGTGGGTAGCTTCATGTGTGTGGCCATATCTTCCTCCGGTGGTGGCAGAGGGGTAGGGGAGTTCTTGCCCTTATGCTAATTCGATGATGGTGAAGGCGGAGGACTAGTTCCTGCATGTGCAGATGGCTCTCTCAAGGGGCTATAGATGGATCTATCCCCTTCTCGGTTGACTCGGTAGTACTTACCACTTCATGTTGTACTCTCACCCCGATCAGAGGTCATTCATTCAGTGTGGCTGCACAAAATTCCCTTTTCGCACAGTAATATTTTAATTAGGAGTGACAATGTTTGCAAGAACTTACCTCAGAATCCTTTGAAGAACCTCCACTCTGCTTCAGAGTAGGATACAAACTGATCGACTGCAAATTCTATCACAAATCCTCCTAGATCTATCCACCCAATTATCTACAGTTCGAGTGATTGTGTTGTCAGCCTTCTCCAACTGTTGAATCAATTTTGTAGTCCACTGCGTAACCTAATCGTCTTTCCAACACGTATGGAATTCTACTAGCCTTGCTAGCCACTCTTGGAGCTCGTGCACAAAAGTCACAAAGAAAATTTCATATACTTCTGTGAAAATATATTTGTTCTTTCACTTCTGAGCTGTTAGCTTTGTGCTGCGATTCTCTTTGACAGAAAATTCTTGAATCTATTTTTTGAACCAGTCTTCGAGCTCCAATTTCTCAGGTCTCCAATGGCATCGTGGCATTACCCAATATCTTTCTCAAAAATCTCTCGGTCCCAGAAACATAACCATTTGTTGGCTTGAGGGGTCCTAACCCAGGTTCGAATTTAAGGTTTGCCAACAAACCCCTATATTACTGGCCCTTTCGGTAATGACCTACTTTCGCAGGCCAAGGTCTCACCCGAAGTAGTATGGGTGGGTGCTGGAACCAGGATTCCGCACCCTGAGAGAGAGTAGGTAATTAAAGCAGATCCCGTCGAAACTTATCAGGTTCACACAGAAACAAGCCTATTATCGAGCCCTTAACAGTATAATCAACATGTAAACATGAAAAATCTACTATTATTAAACAGATCTAATCAACACCTTCACATCCATGTGCGCATCTGTAATTATCCCCACAGAACATCACAAACACATCTAATTCATATATCGCAGATACAATTGCAGCTTATTGAAATAACACAAAGGTACTTCAGTAATAAACACAACCAGTTCAGATAACATAAAGATAATTCAATAGATTCCACATTCATTAACATCTAAAACCCAATTACAAACCCAAGTCACAGCCTATGCACACAGCCAGCAGGGTTTGCACACAATAGGACTGAGGATCTCCATGCACACAGCCATCAGGAGTCCTTACCCAAAACTACCCAAAACATATCTTAATAGTTCGTATGTAGCATAAATCTTACTTACTTAGTTTGCCTTGGACTCAAAATATCTATCTATTTATATCATCTTAGCATGCGCTATCCTTTGGTCCATAAACCGTGGTTTGCGAACTCTAGGTCTACCCTTTGACCCATTACAATACATTGGGGGCTTTGACCCACCCCAAAGCCGTTGCGCTAGACTAATTACTACAAAATTTATCAAAACCCATCAAAAATATATAGTAAAACGTAGCTAGGGGACCCCATTCCAACACTTACACATGAGTCTCAAATCCATCAATGGTTGATAACTTAAATTTATCCTCAATGAATTACTATTTCCACTATAATTGAATTGAAAAATTCTTACATCTAAACTTTACATAGTAAGATGACTTACACAGGAGTTTTTGATATCTTAAAGGTATCCTCAATGACTCACTATTTGCACTATAATTGAACTGAAATATTCTTGTCTTAGCTGCACATATTGAGATGACTTACACATGAATCTTTGAGAAATTAAAATTATCCTCAATGACTCACTATTTACACTATAAGTGAACTCAACTATTCTTATTTCTAGACATCAAATACTGAGTTGACTTCCACTTTGTTCAAGTGATTTTTATTAATGTACTCATTTATTCTTTATACTAGGCAGTTGTGTCTTTTAAATTTTTTTGGTCCAATTTAATGACATGGAGGGATATCATAACATGAAGGAAAGGATCCAAAAAAGAGAATTATTGTAATATGTAGTGCCCACAAATACAATTCAAAAATTAATAAAGGTTAGATGAAAATTATATATAAGATAAGATTAAAGTTTCCTTTGTTCCAAAACCATCAGAGTCGATATCATGGGTATAACATAATCACTCTTATCTCAATATGTCAAATACATGAACCATAGATATGCATAGTCATACAGATCATATGTATGGTATTAGTTCTAATAAGTTAAGATGAAAGGCTACATGTAATATACACATAGCTTGTTCTAACATACATGTAATAGCTCTAGTATAAGTTGGGATAGTTCTAGGATGTTTCAATCATTGTACCATAATTACACAAGTCTATACCAATTCTAATGGTTCTATATGTATATATGTATGTATGTATATGTATATATATTTTACCTCATCAAATTTTTCATTATGTGACACTTCTTCTCAATCACCATGGCTAAAAGGTTAGAGCAGGTGTTCACATCAAAACACAAAACGAACCATACACAGTTGACGACAAAGCTGAGTTTTGACATAGTAAACAACTTAAATCTATTCTATTGCAGGATCAATTTCCTTCTTCTTTATGTATACAAAAACTGTGATTCCTACGGACTAAAAGGTCAGTGTGCCAGTCACACTTTTTATTAACATGAATATTAATCAAGTTCTTCAATTTGTTAACATTTGTTTCAACCATTCAAACATTTTTATTTTAATACTGATTTGGTAAACATCTTGGCCAAGTAATCACTGGATCTGTAAAAAATTAATTTTCATTCACCACCTACAATAGGTTATTGAAAGTGATGAGGCAATCTAGGAAATGAAAACCTGGATTCTTTTTTATAAGAATTGTTGTAAAAATAAATAATAATGGTCATACTTTCTTCACCCTTGCCAAAATCTCCTCAACCACACTACTTAGATACATAACACTCTCCTCAACAATAGTGCTTGATATGTGAGCAAGGTTTGTAGCAGTCAATGGTTGATAAGGAAATTTTTGATTGCTTGTTTGATGCCCTTGCGATAACCCATGATCCAATTTTGAAATCATTTCCTCACAAACTTTTATGATCGTCAATGTTAAGGTATTTCCAGAGATAGTTAATACCATATTTTTCACAACACTACTTAGATATCCAATTAAATCAAAGTAAATCAAAATGGTGAATAAATAATGTACACAATAAATAACTACGTAAGTGTACACAATTAAAAAAATTGCATAAAATGTTATAGTATTGATGTGTCTCATTACACTTTTGTCTCCTGGAAGTGTATATGTACCGCATTTTTCATAGAGCTGATACCAAATTCACAAGATCCATTCTTACATATAATATTTATTGGTAATTATTTATTATCTAAATGTACCTTTTAAATTCCATGGAAAAATATAAATAATTAATGTTACTTTATAAGATCGAAATTTTACTAAATTTTGTAATTACATCCTTTTTTCTGTTTACCTTAATGAAAAATATTTATTTCCTTGCATTTCATAAGGCATACTCCCATAACTTAAAGATAATATTTTACGAAGAATGTTGTCTCTTTTGTCTCACTGTAATGTGTTGAGTTGGTTGTTCGAGCAGGTCGTGTTTTATAGGTTTATGTCTACTTGCCCAACTCGAAGCAAAATAAATGTCGAAAAAAATATAATAATCATAACATTCCTTCAATCAAAACTAGAACTCCCAAGATGTATTTTGATTCTGTGGAGGATTTGTTTGAGAAGTGGGTTGTGTTCTTGAATTATGTACATTATTTCCTGACGCAGGGTTAATTAAGTTTGTTAAGTTGTCAATTGTTGACGCATCTCTTTTCCAAAGGAAATTGCGAGGTCCCGTTGTTGTTTGAGCTAGAGGTCTTGTTGAATTTGCTATATTACTGCTTGGTGCAGGGTTTCTTGGGTTTGCTAAGTTGTTAGTTGTTGATGGATCTCTTCTCCAGTGGAGATTGCGAGGTGTTGTTGTTTGAGCCAGAGGTCTTGTTAAATTTTTTATATTAGTGCTTGGTGCGGGGTTTCTTGGATTGGCTAAGTTATCTGTCGTTGATGAATCTCTTTTCTACTTGAAATTGCGAAAATATTGAACATGTTTTTGTCCTGTTTTTTCTGAGGCAGAGATTTTGGAACAATTTTTAAGTTTTATTTGTTGAATTAGTAAGAGAAAGATGAAACACATTAATTGGTTTGAAACATACAGATAACTAATACTTTCATGTAATGGATCCAGAAAACAGATATTTCATATATTATGGAAATACACGATGACAGTACAACATTCCCTCAACCATCCATACTCAGGGCTTTGTGTGCTGCTTCTTTGGAAGGAAATTCAACAATCACATTCCTGGAATTGATATCTGTGACTTTAGAGATGTGAATATGAAACAACATAAATATGCTTTTTCTTGTTGAACCATCCATACTCAGGGCTTTGTGTGCTGCTTCTTTGGAAGGAAATTCAACAATCACATTCCTGGAATTGATATCTGTGACTTTAGAGATGTGAATATGAAACAACATAAATATGCTTTTTCTTGCAATAGATGTATTATTATCCTCAAATTTCCCCAACCTTTTAAATTTGTTTTTCTTGCAATGTATGTATTATTGTGCTCAACTTCTCCCAGGATTTCAAATATGTTTTTTCTTGCAATGTCTGTATTATTGTGCTCACATTCTCCCAGCCTTTCAAATACGATTTTTATTGCAATATTTGTAATATTGTCCTCACCTTCTCCCAGCCTTTCAATTACGTTTTTTCTTGAAATGTCTGTATCGTGATCTTGAAATCGTGATCTTGAAGTTCTTCATCAATGTTGTCAAGTTTTCCATTAATGTTGTTAGGATTTTGCTGAAGGTGTTTAGCAGAGCCAACCAAAGATCCTCTTGTTGCACAAAAATTTTGAATTAGTAGTGAACTAGCAGAGTCATATAGAAATTTTTTTAAATATGAAATATATTACCACTTGAGGAAGTATAAGTAAAGGTTAAATCTCTATTATTTATTTAATCATTCTTAATAATTAAATGAAATTTCTAAAATCTTTATTTCAAAATAAAAACATATTTATAGGAATTTTTTTTAGTAATTACATATAATAATTGAAATACATCTCTATATACATATTTATAATAATTACATATATTATTTACTCATAATTATTTATGAAGAAATATATAAAAACAAAATAAAAGTTTTTGTATATTTAAAATAAATTTACTTAATTTTTAAATAAAATATCTTATTGATATTTAGTTTATGAAATTTTTATATAAAAGGTATATCAAATTTCTTCTAAAATTGGTGTATATTTAAAGTAAATTTACCCTATTTTATACAAAATATTTTATTATGTAAATGTAGCTCGTAAAGTCCGTGGAAAAATATAAATAGTTAATGTTATTTTATATGATTAAAAAGATCGAAATTTTACTAAATTTTGTAATTACATCATTTTGTATTTTCACCTGAATAAAAAATATCAATTTCCTTACATTCCATAACGCATATTCCGATAACTTGAAAACAATATTTTACAATGAATGTTGTGTGATTTTTCGCACTGCAATGTGTTGAGTTGGTTGCGGGAACATGTCGTGTTTTACAGGTTTATGTCTACTTGACCAACCAAAAGCAAAAGAAATGTCCCAAAAAATATGATAATCGGAACATTCCTTCAACCAAAACTAGAACTTCAAGATTCATTTTGATTTTATGGAGGATTTGTTTGAGAAGTGGGTTGTCTTCTTGAATTATCAACATTATTTCCTGAGACAGGGTTTAATGAGTTTGTTAGGTTATCAGTTGTTGATGGATCTCTTCTCCACAGGGAATGGAGAGGTCCTATTGTTGTCTCAGCTAGAGGTCTTGTTGAATTTTCTATATTAATGCTTGGTGCAGGGTTTCTTGCATTTGCTAAGTTATTAGTTGTTGATGAATCTCTTCTCCACTGTAAATTCGGAGGTGTTGTTGTCTGAGCCAGAGGTCTTGCTAAATTTGTTATATTAGTGCTTGGTGCAGGGTTTCTTGGGTTGGCCAGGTTATCAGTTGTTGATGGGTCTCTTCTCCATAGGAAATGGCGAGGTCATGTTGTTGTCTGAGCTAGAGGTCTTGTTGAATTTTCTATATGACTTCTTGGTGCAGGGTTTATTGGGTTTGCTAAATTATTAGTTGTTGATGGATCTCTTGTCCACTAGAAATTGTGAGGTGTTGTTGTCTGAGCTAGAGGTCTTGTTAAATTTGTTATATTAGTGCTTGGTGCAGGGTTTCTTGGGTTGGCCAACTTATCCATTGTTGATGAATCTGTTGTCCGCTTGAAATTGCAAGAAGATTGAACATGCTCTCATCCTGTTATTTTCTGAGACAAAGATTTTCGAAAAAAAAATAATTTTTATTTGTTGAATTAGTAAGAGAAATATGAAACACATTAATTGGTTCGAAACACACAGATAACTAATACTTTCATGTAATGGATCAAAAAATAGGTATTTCATATATTATGGAAATATTATGTATATAAATGTTGGACCATCCTTACCCAGGGCTTTGTGTGCTGCTTCTTTAGAAGAAAATTCAACAATCACATTCCTGTAATGGATATCTACGACTTAAAACCACTGCATCTCTATATCTATGTGACTTCAGAGATCTGAATATGAAACAAAATAAATATGAATAAAATGCAGAAAAAATGCTGACAACTCCAACAAGTTACTTGGTTGGATGACCATCCGAAATATTATTTAGAAGTTGAACGGATGACACTTCTCCACGTGGCATGAAATGCTTAGCTATTGTTTGACTGGTCGCCCCATAATTGACCTGAAACAATTAGTACAACAAGAAATATATTTGTTTCAGAACCAAGCCTCTTCTTTATCAAGAAAGCTATTGTTATAGAAATGAAGGTATTTAAATCCTTTAAGGCTCATAAATCTGTTAGCCTTGGAGGTTGCGGAGGAAATTTTAACTGAAAAATTGTTTATAAATTTTCATTGAGATATATCAGATAGAAAGAGGAAGATTTGTTATACATTTGACCAAAAAAACACTCTTGTTGTCTGAGTTCTGTGATGTGTGAGTTCATGTAATCAAAATAAATAGTTTAAAGTTAGTGTTAATTATAATACACCAAACTAGACAAGTAGGCCATTGGAAAGTACAAACAATTGGAAAATTGGGTATTTATTAATATCAATGACACCTTCATAGGAAGCAATTTTGTTTAAATTTGACAAAGCAACACTCTTGGTTTCCAAGTTATGTGATGTGCGACTTCCTGTAATCGAAATAAACAATTTTCAGTTAGTGTTAATTATAATATACCAAACCAGACAAAAATGCCATTAGAATGTAAGAAAATTTGGTAAAATGGGTATTTATTAACATCAATCACACCTTCATTCGCAGCTACTCTGTTTAATACTTTCGTCTGTGGATCAATATTTTCCCCTAGCGTTAGTTAGTAATAATAGAGGAATAACAAATCTAAATGACCTCACCATCATGGCTTCCTCAAATCAAATAATATTAATAATCCAATCAAATTCCACAACTTACGTTATTGTGATCCTTATGAAGAATTGGCTGAGGATGCCCACGTTTTATAGCCCTCGAGGAACAACAGACATGGTTGTGTGGATATACTTTGAGGTCATTTAGATTTGATACTCCTCTATTCTTAGTATTACTCGCATTTGTGGTGAGCAACGAGGATAGTGCACTTCTGTGGAGTTTCTATCCAACCCAATAGGAATTACATGACCTTTGTCCGAGGGGTAACCTTTAAAAATAATAACAAATACGTTATTATAGTTAAAATAGGAGATACAGTTTAACTAGTTGGATTTTCTTAAACGTGTTTGCTTGCTATGATACCACAAGAAATTATGTAATTATCTTTTTTTTTTCTAAGTTGGTTTAAATCTATTAATAAGAAAAAATATATTACATCATGGCCGAAGCCGAGTCTTTGTCTAGATGAGTGGCATAATTAACAAGATTACTAGAAAAAAGACTGCCCGCAAGGGGAAACCAGTGTCGATCAGTCCTCAGTCTATTGTGCTGCCCACGCAAGGGTAACAACCATGGATTCCTCTGAAGGTTACATCGATTATGGACTGTAAAACAAAAAATATAGATTGACATATCTAAAGAGTAAAAAACAATCACAGTAGGATGGGACCTGAACCACAGAAACCAAAGAAGAAAATAACTTTTACTCATCAGGAGGTTCTTCAATTATGTGGCACCTGTATGCTGCTATGTCATCTTCCTCCTTTGACAGGTCCGCACTGGAAGCAACTCCTTGCATGGATGGCCCTAGACCACCTTGAGCCAACTCCTCCTCACGATCCTGTCTGACCCAAACATTCTCGCCTGGATCCTGGCCCTGATTCTTGTTCAACGACCTAGGCTAATTGTCCAAATCCTGAGCAATCTCAGAGCTCGGCCCCTTTTGATGCACGCTGGGCTCGCCCTCCTGGGCCTCTTCCTTGAAAACAACTGAAATTGAGGTAATTATGCGAGGTCGATTCAAGGAGCAATTGAAGGCGAATTATGCAGTTTGGGGCGAGTTAGTGGCTTGAGCAATGGGGTTGGCAGGAGCGGAGGAACCCAAACGATGGCCGATTTCATGGAGTCTTCCCCTCCCACTTCGAGTATTTGGGTAATGGCGAGAGAAATAATCAATGGATTGAGAAGACGACTCAGAGGTGGAGCTTGAGGGGGGGCGCAGGGGATGGCTTCTTGTGCTTCCCCTGCGGCAACGCATGCGCTGACGCAACCAAGGCATGGTGTCGGAATTCGTGGAGGGCGAGAGAAGTGACGGAGGAACAGGGATGGAAGGGAGCCGGTTACTGAAAATTTCCAGAGAGACAGAGGTAAACAAACAAAGGCCAAAGCGAGAGAGGTGCAGACCATCTCTGAAGTCTAAACAACAATTCAAAAGGCTTCTCCTCCCTGTAGTAGTGCAATAATTGGGGATCCCAGCATTCAGAGAGCACTGATTGTTCAGTGGAGGAGGAACACCCGAGTAGCCAGAGCCACTCTCCATATTTAAAACTAGACTAGAAACACCTCGAGGTTCACCCTGCATTGAAATCACATTGATGAGAGTCGAAGACTAGTGCAATAAGGTGCATATGGAGGCGCGGTCGGGAATTAAGGTCGGATCTCGACCATTGCAGGAATTAAATGTTGTAGATATGACAGCGTTTCGATTTGAGTGCTCCCCTCTAGAAATGACTTGGGTGGGTAGGTGTCTTCTCCAGTTGCCGCACCCAGGTCCCATCACAATGCTAACCTTCGAATTCACCCGCATTCGGGAGAAATTATGTAATTATCACCCAAAGCCTTTCTATACAAATTATGGATCAAAGAAACCAAATTTCAAAAAATGGTGAACTTCTTATTAGTAATAAATGATGAAATGATGAATTAAATATGAATAACTCCTTGTAACTTATAATGTATGGGAAACACTGCAGATTTTTAATTAAAAAAAATGGTGAGGCATGAGACACAAAATATTTTAATTAATTTGAAATAGTTTCTTACAAGTGGTAAACTTGTGATGAGTTTGTAGGAGTCTTTTCACCAAAAATAGTTTCCTAAACCAAATGAAATACATCCAATATAATTAGAATATATTTTAATATTTGACTTTATTTTTTTTAATTAAATTTTAGAATATTGTTAAAATTTAAAATTTAAAATTATATTATATTTAATAATATTAAAATACTAAAATCCAATACCATTGCAGAACAATGGTATTAAAAATAATAATTCCCCAACTAAAATGAAAATGAAATTTCATAATATTGAAATTGATATATCGAGAGAAGTTAATGGTAATCTTGAGAATGGGGTGGTTCATGTTCGTGTGTGAAGGAATGAATCCAAAACAATGTTTTTCATGTTTGTAGAGAATGTAAGTCTAATTTTCTCGTTCATGCTTGCATGTGAAGGAATGAATCCAAAATAACATTTATCACATGTTTGTTTCTTTGTTTGTGTGACTGTGACCAAAGAAGCGTGGCCAATATTTGTTTGTTTGTTTGTGTGATGGTGACTGACAAAGCATGGAAAAATGAGGTTATCGTACCCACACAACCATGTCTGTTGTTCCTCGAGGGATATAAAACGTGGGCATCCTCAACCGATTCTTCATAAGGATCACAATAACATAAGTTGTGGCAGTTGAAGGGATTATTAGTATTATTTGATTTGAGGGAGCCATGGTGATGAGGTCTTTTAGATTTGCTACTCCTTTATTCTTATTACTACTCATATCTATGTAGGGTTCCTAGGATATTGCACTTCTATGGAGTTTCTATAATGAGGTGAATGCGGAAGGGAATGCTCCTCTTGTGGAGACTATACAGGTGTCGGTTGAAAATTTGTTATTTTACATGCAGCTCCAGCCTAATTGGAATTACATGGCCTTTGTCCCAGGCAAAAATTATGTATTGATGGAAGGGCGGAGGTCGTGGTTCTCCATCCTAATTGGAATTACATGGCCTTTGTCCCAGGCCAAAATTATGTATTGATGGAAGGGCGGAGGTCATGGTTCTCTAGCCTAATTGGAATTACATGGCCTTTTTCCTAGGCCAAAATTATATATTGATGGAAGGGCGGAGGTCGTGGTTGAACCACTACCTCCCCCACACTTACCACGAGCCATACCATTAGACCACCACATAAGTTCTAATACGACTTGACTGATGGATTAAGGAGGGGGTCAGCCCATGCGCTAGCCCCCTCACCACAAGACCATACGTGCATGACCAAAGGCATAGGTTTAAAATTTTAATGTGCGGAGGTTAACCATAATGCGGGGTTAATTAACCCCTAATCACATGCATTAGTACTAAGACCATTTTTAATGGAGATTTTTTTTTTTAAATGCACTTAGAGTGCCTAACCTCCACCTAAACTGAACTGAATATTAATTAATCCTGAGATTAATTCTATGGCCAGTTTGGTGGGTCCGCTATTTTCGGTGCCACCTCTAGTTTTGAGAGTGCTAACTCGAGTTTCTCTAGTTTAGTGGGCTTTTCTAGGTCAGAATTGAATGAGGCATAACTGGAGCATTTTTCGACCAATTTTGGCTCAGAAAGAGTCAATCCTAGATAATTTGGATGCTCTGAGAATGATGGTGTAGGTTGTTGAGGCATTAGAGCAATTATGTAGGTGATTTTTCCACTTTGAAGATTAAATAAGCTTAGGGCCACCAAGAGAGGAGATCATGCCTAGCCCACTTGAAGACCGTTTTCAGAGCTTGAAGAGTCTATTTTGAGGTTTTTGCATCTTCTGAATCCAATGGAGTAGGTTGCAAAGCCATTGGAGCACTGTTGGTGCATATAATCAAAGAATTGACCATTAACCCAAAGAGGGCCAAGCCAATTGAAGCAGGTCCATGGAGATGTATCCCAGGAGGGGTGAACTCTGTAATCAGCTATTGCGTAATGTGTTTGCTGTGTGTTATTTCTCTGCAATTTATTTATTTTACATGTGTTTTTAATAGCTAATTAACTCATGAATTTCTCATAAAATACACTTAAAATTGACACATATACCCTTTCACAACTTGCTAATTTGAGATGATCCTAAACACATTTTTATTATACTAATGAGGGAGCTAGTAAAAAAAAACTAGTTTGCCCATATTTAGATCAAACACTCTCCTCAAAAACAGTTCTTGATATGTGGCAAAGGTTTGTAGCAGTTTATTTTTCTTCAATGGTTGATAAGGAAACTCTAGATTACTTCTTTGCTGCCCATGCGATAGCCCATGATCCAATTTTGAAAGAATTTCGTCACAAACTTTTATGAACATAAATTTTAAGGTATTTTTACAGTTAATACCATATATTTCACAACACTAGTTAAATATCCAATTAAATCAAAGTAAATAAAAACGACAAATAAATGTGTACACAATAAATAACCACGTAAGTGTACACAATTAAAAACACTGCATATAATGTTATAGTATTGATGTGTCTCATTACACTTTTGTTTCCGTGAAGTGTTTCTCAATTGCATTTTAGATAGACCTTATACCAAATTCACAACATCCATTATTATCATTGTTCTTAACTATTTTTTCAATTAAATTGAGAAATGATTTGAATTCAATAGGTTAATTGATGTGACTATTTTGAAAATTGTGTGAATAGATTTCTTTATTTTATGGAGTGGATAGCAACATATAATTTTTATAAAATACTTTAAAATATTTTTAGTAATAATAATAAATAAAAAAATTTAAATTTTATTTATATATTAATTTTTTTTATAATAATAATAATAAATTATAATTTAATTAATTTTATGTTTTTTTAATAATAAATATATTATGAAATAAATACTATGGTATTGATAAATATTTATCATTAATTTTATTTAGTTTAAAATATCTCAAATAAATTTATTACTTATTTTTATTATAAAAATAAATATTATTATTTAATTAATTAAAATATATTATTATATTATTAATCTATAAACCAACCATCTCAAATTCGTCAATAGTTAGGAATTTTGCTTCTGTGATCCATAAAATGTGTGAGAAATTTTTTCGGTGAAAATCACATGTAGGGAATTTTTGCTGATGCGTTTCGAACCAGTCAGTGTGGTTCATCATCAGGACAAGATGAGAAATCTGAACCAACAAACCAGATTAAATAGACAGGAAAGCTCCAACTAACCGTTTGTAACATAACGACTAGTTTGGCTAAATTAATAAACTAAATTAAATTTCCATCAAATCAAATTAAATTTTATTATATTTAATTTCAATAATTTTTTTTTATTAAAGTTTTAATTTAAATCTAATTCGACATTAATGATTTCTAATAAATATAATGTTAAAATAATTTTGTATTTTTATTTTAATACTTTGAAAAAAATTTAAAAAAAAAAAAAATAAATAAAATAAAATAAAATAAAAAATAAAAATATAAAAAATAAAAATAAAATTAAAACAAAAATTAAAAATATAAAAATAAAAGAAAAATAAATATTAATTTGAATAAAATAAACCAAATTAAATAAAATAAATACTAATGATAAAAAATAAATAATCAAATAAAAATAGTAAAAATAATATAAAAATAATAAATAAATTTTTAAATAATTTAATTTCATAGTTAAATAAATTCATACAATAATAAGGAAGCTAGTTAAAAAAAAAAAAAAATAAAAAAAAAATAAAAAAAAAAAAAAATACATCTAAAAAATCATAAAAGTAAACCAAATGGTGCAAACAAAGAGAAAGAAAAAGGGAGCTATAGAGAGCACAAAAGGAAAAAAAGAAAAAAAGAAAAATAAAAGGCAACTAAGAGTGAAGGGCAGGAATCCAGCATCTACTGACACTCCACCCATCATCCCTATTAAGGTTGATTGGCCTCTTTTCAATCTCCAAGGCTTCCCTCAACTTGCGGTGGTGGAAATGGTCAATCTTTACAATAACCTCAACATTCTCAATACAGATGTGATGATTTGTTTTATCGGCATGCTCTGCTAAGGCGGAGGACTGAGATCTACAATGTCTGAGGTCAGCGATATGTTCTTGAATTCTTTGATTAATGGATCGACCAGTTTCACCAATGTATGGTGTCCTACAAGAGCACGGAATCAAGTAAACACCCTTACTATCTTTAGGGCAAACCGGGTCCTTAATCGACCTAAGCGAACTCCGGATGGTGCGAAGGGGCTTGAGGGTTGAGGAAACATTATGTTTCTTCAAGATCCTAATGATTTTAATGGTAGTACCTTGAATAAACGGAAGGTGAACTCTAGATGACCGATCACAATGATCTTTCTTAACCTTAGGACGTTTTTCAACTTTTTGAAAAGCTCTAACACACTGAACCTTGCTATAACCATTCTTACTTAATACATTAAAGAGATGAGATTTTTCACTTTCAAAGTGGTGTTCATCTAAGATTCTAAAGGCTCTGGTGACTAGAGTGTTGAGAACCCCAAGCTTCTGAGCCGGAAAATGATGAGAATTAGCATGCAAATACTGCTCAGTATGAGTCTTCTTTCTAAAGAATTTATGAGAGAATGAACCATCATCATTCCTTGAAAGAAGGACATCGAGGAAGGGAAGACTACCATCCACTTCAAATTCCATGGTGGGGTGGCCATGGGTTCTCCTCTCTCCCCTGTAGTGGCTAATCTTTTCATGGAAGACTTTGAATCTAAGGCCCTTTCCTCATCCCTTTTTCAACCTAGGCTTTGGAAAAGGTTTGTTGATGACAACTATGTGGTGTGGCCCCATGGAAAAGAGAAAGTGGACCTTTTCTTCCAACATCTTAATGATCAATTTGACTTCATTAAGTTCACCATGGAATTTGAAGTGGATGGTAGTCTTCCCTTCCTCGATGTCCTTCTTTCAAGGAATGATGATGGTTCCTTATCTCATCAAGTCTTTAGAAAGAAGACTCATACTGAGTAGTATTTGCATGCTAATTCTCATCATTTTCCAGCTCAGAAGCTTGGGGTGCTCAACACTCTAGTCACCAGAGCCTTTATAATCTCAGATGAACACCACTTTGAAAGTGAAAAATCTCATCTCTTTAATGTATTCAATAAGAATGGTTATAGCAAGGTTCAGTGTGTTAGAGCTTTTCAAAAAGCTGAAAAAGGTCCTAAGGTTAAGAAAGATCATTGTGATCGGTCATCTGGAGTTCACCTTCCGTTTATTCAAGATACGACTGATAAAATCGCTAGGATCTTGAAGAAACATAATGTTTCCTCAACCTTCAAGCCCCTTTGCACCATCCGGAGTTCGCTTAGGTCGGTTAAGGACTCAGTTTTCCATAAAGATAGTAAGGGTGTTTACTTGATTCCATGTTCTTGTGGGACGCCATACATTGGTGAAACTGGTCGATCCATTAATCAAAGAATTCAAGAACATATCGCTGACCTTAGACATTGTAGATCTCGGTCCTCCTCCTTAGCAGAGCATGCCGATAAAACAAATCATCACATCTGTATTGAGAATGCTAAGGTTATTGCAAAGATTGACCATTTCCACCACCGCAAGTTGAGAGAAGCCTTGGAGATTGAAAAGAGGCCAGTCAACCTTAATAGGGATGATGGGTGGAGTGCCAGTAGATGTTGGATTCCTGCCCTTCACTCTTAGTTGCCTTTTATTTTTCTTTTTTTCTTTTTTTTCCTTTTGTGCTCCCTATAGCTCCCTTTTTCTTTCTCTTTGTTTGCACCTTTTGGTTTACTTTTATGATTTTTTAGACGTATTATATATATATATATATATATATATATATATTTATTTATTTATTTATTTTTTAACTAGCTTCCTTATTATTGTATGAATTTATTTAGCTATGAAATTAAATTATTTAAAAATTATTTATTAATTTTATATTAATTTTTACTATTTTTATTTGATTATTTATTTTTTATCATTAGTATTTATTTTATTAAAATTAATATTTATTTTTCTTTTATTTTTATATTTTTAATTTTTGTTATTTTATATATATATATATATATATATATATATATATATATATATATATATATATATATATTTATTCTTTTTATTTTTTGAAAGTATTAAAATAAAATATAAAATTATTTTAACATTATATTTATTACAAATAATTAATATCAAATTATATTTAAATTAAATTCTTAATAAAAAAAATTTATTGAAATTAAATATAATAAAATTTAGTTTGATTTGATGGAAATTTAATTTAATTTATTAATTTAGTCAAACTAGCCATTATATTACAAACGGCTAGTTGGAGCTTTCCTGTCTATTTAATCTGGTTTGTTGGTTCAGATTCCTCATCTTGTCCTGATGATGAACCACACTGGCTGGTTCGAAACGCGTCGGCAAAAATTCCCTACATGTGATTTTCATCGAAAAAATTTCTTATTCATCAATAGTTGTTAACTTAAAGTTATCCTCAATGACTTACTATTTGCACTATAATTGAATTGAATTATTCTTACATCTAAACTTCACACAATGAGTTGACTTACACATGAGTCTCAAATCTATCTATCAGTGGTTGATAACCTAAAGTTATCCTCAATGACTTACTATTTGCACTATAATTGAATTGAATTATTCTTACATCTAAACTTTACGTAGTGTGTTGAATTACACATGAGTTATTGATATCTTAAAGGAATTCTCAATGACTCACTATTTGCATTATAATTGAACTGAACTATTCTTATGTCTAAGCTGCACATACTGAGTTTAATTACACATGAGTCTTTGATAACTTAAAATTATCCTCAATGACTCACTATTTACACTATAATTGAACACAACTATTCTTATCTCTAGACTTTAGATAGTGAATTGACTTCTACTTTGTTGAAGTGATTTTTATTAATGTACTAATGTATTCATTATACTAGGCAATTGTGTGTTTTAATTTTTATTTTTTTGTCCAATTTAATGACATGGAGGGATATCATAACATGAAGGAAAGGATCCAAAAAAGAGAATTATTGTAATATCTAGTGCCCACAAATGCAATTCAAAAATTAATAAAGGTTAGATGAAAATTATAGATAAGATAAGATTAAAGTTTCCTTTGTTTCAAAACCATCAGACTCGATATCATGGGCATAGCATAATCACTCTTATCTCAATATGTAAAATACATGAACCATAACTATGCATAGTCATACAAATCATATGTATGGTATTAGTTCTAATAAGTAACATGAAATTCTAAATGTAATATACACATAGCTCGTTCTAACATACATGTAATAGCTCTAGTATAAGTTGGGATAGTACTAGCCTGTTTTAGTCATTGTACCATAATTACACAGGTTTGTACTGATTCTAATGATTGTATATGTATATATGTATGTATGTATATGTATATATATTTTACAACTTTAAATTTTTGATAATGTGAGGCTTCTTCTCAATTGCCATGGCTAAAATGTTAGAGCAGGTGTGCACATCAAAACTTGAAACGAACCATAAAAAGTCGACGACAAAGTTGAGTTTTGACATAGTAAACAACTTAAATATATTCTACTGCAGGACCACTTTCCTTCTTATTTATGTATACAAAAAATGTGATTCATACGGATTAAAAGGTGAGTGTGTCAGTCATACTTTTTATTAACATGAAGATTAATCAAGTTCTTCAATGTACTAACATTTGTTTCAACCATTCAAACATTTTTATTTTAATATTGATTTGGTAAACATCTCGACCAGGTAATCACTGGATCTGTAAAACCTTAATTTTCATTCACCACCTACCATAGGTTATTCAAAGTGATGAGGTATACTAGGCAATGAAACCCTAGATTCCTTTTTATTATAATTTTTGTAAAAATAAATTGCAATGGTCATACTTTCTTCACGCTGCGAAAATCTCCTCAACCACACTACTTAGATACTTAACACTCTCCTCAAGAACGGTGCTTGATATGCGACGAAGGTTCGTAGTAGTTTATTTTTCTTCAATGATTGATAAGAAAATTTTGAATTGCTTCTTTGATGCCTAAGCAATAACCCATGATCCAATTTTGAAAGTGTTTCCTCATAAACTTTATGATAGTCAATGTTAAGATATTTTTACAGTTAGTTAATACCAGATTTTTCACAACCGTAATTAAATATCTAGTTAAATCAAAGTAAATCAAAACCATGAATGAATGTGTACACAATAAATAACCGCTTAAGTGTATACAATTAAAAAAACTGCAAATAATGTTATAGTATTGATGTGTCTCGTTACCCTTTTGTTGCCTGGAAGTGTATCTCTATTGCATTTTACATAGACCTTATACCAAATTCATAACATCCATTATTAAATATAATATGTATTGATAATTATTTATTATCTAAATGTAGCTTTTAAAGTCTGTGGGAAAATTTAAATAATTAATGTTACTTTATATGATTAAAAGATCAAACTTTAATAAATTTTTTAATTACATCATTTTGTCTTTTTACGTTAATGAAAAATATTAATTTCCTTACATTCGATAATGCATACTCCCGTAACTTAATTTTTTTTTTTTTTTTAAACGAAGAATGTTATGTGTTTTGTTGGTTTGTTGATGGAACATGTCATGTTTTATAGGTTTATGTCTACTTGACCAACCAGAAGAAAAAGAAATGTCCCAAAAAATATGATAATCGGAACATTCCTTCAATCAAAACTAGAACTTCCAAGATGCATTTTGATTCTGTAGAGGATTTTTTTGAGAAGTGAGTTGTCTTCTTGAATTATCAACATTATTTCCTGATACAGGGTTTATTGAGTTTGTTAGGTTATCAGTTGTTGATGGGTCTCTTCTCCACAGGAAATTGTGAGGTCATGTCGTTGTGTGAGCTAGAGGTCTTGTTGAATTTGCTATTTTACTATTTGGTGCAGATTTTCTTTGGTTTTCAAAGTTATTAGTTGTTTATGGATCTCTTCTACACTAGAAATTGCGAGGTGTTGTTGTCTGAGGGAGAGGTCTTATTAAAATTTTTATATTAGTGCTTGGTGCAGGGTTTCTTGGGTTGGCCAAGTTATCAGTTGTTGATGAATCTCTTGTCCACTGGAAATTGAGTAGATTGAACATGCTTTCGTCCTGTTGTAGTCCGAGGCAGAGATTTCGAAACAAATTTTCATTTTTATTTTTCGAATTAGTAAGAGAAAGATGAATCAAATTATTTGGTTTGAAATGCATAGATAATTAATACTTTCATGAAATGGATTAAAAAAAACAGATATTTCATATATTATGGAAATACATAATGACATTACAACATTCCCTGTAATATTTTGTACATAAATGTTGAACCATCAATACTCAGGGCTCTGTGTGTTGCTTCTTTGGAAACAAATTCAATAATCGCATTCATGTAACTGATATCTACAATTAAAACCACTGCATCTATATCTCTATGTGACTTCAGAGATATGAATATGAAACAAAATAAATATGAATAAAATGTAGACAAAACGCTGACAACTGTAGCAAGTTACCCGGTTGGATGACCAGTCAAAATATTATTTAGAAATTGAACAGATGACACTTCTCCAGATGGCATAAAATGTTTAGCTAGTGTTTGACTGGTTTCCCCATGATGGACCTGGAACAATTAGTGCAGCAAGAAATGTACATTTGTTTCAGAACCAAGCCTCTTATTTATCAAGCAGGCTATTGTTATAGAAATGAAGGTATTTAAATCCTTGAAGTCTCACAAATTTGTTAGCCTTGGAGGTTGCAGATGCAAATTTAACTGAAAATTTGTTTATATATTTTCATTGAGATATAGCAGATAGAAATACAAATATTTGTTATACATTTGACGCAAAACACTCTTGGTGTCTGAGTTTTGTGATGTGTGAGTTCCTATAATCAAAATAAATAGTTTAAAGTTAGTGTTAATTATAATACACAAAACCAGACAAGTAGGCCATTGGAAAGTAAAAACAATTGGAAAATTGGGTATTTAAATATCAATCGCACCATCACTGGCAGCAATTCTGTTTAAATTTGACAAAGCAACACTCTTGGTTTCCAAGTTATGTGATGTGTGAGTTCTTTTAATCGAAATAAACAGTTTTAAGTTACTGTTAATTATAATACACCAAACCAGAAAAATTGGCCATTGGAATTTAAGAAAATTTGGTAAAATGGGTATTTATTAACATCAATCATACCTTCTTTGGAAGCTACTCTATTTAATCCTTTGGTCTCTGGATCAATCTTTTACCCTAACGAGTAGCAGTAAAAATAGAGGAGTAGAAATCTAAATGACCTCACCGCCATGGCTCCCTCAAATTAGATAGTATTAATAATCCCTTCAAATGACACAACTTACGTTATTGTGATCCTTAAGAAGAATCAGCTGAGGACGCCTGTGTTTTACAGTCCTCGGGGAACAACGAAAATGGTTGTGTGGGTATGATAACCTTAGTTGGCCATGCTTTGAGGTCATTTAGATTTTCCACTACTCTATTCTTACTACCACTAGTATCTGTGGTGGGTGCCTATGATACTGCACTTCTCTGGAGTTTTTGTAACCAGGTGAACGCGAAAGGGAATGCTCCTCTCGTGGAGACTATACAGGCGGTGGTTGACAATTTTCTGCTTTACATGCAACTCTAACCCAATAGGAATTACATGACCTTTGTCCGAGGGGAAATCTTTGAAATTAATAACAAATACGTTATTATAGTCAAACTAGGAGATATAATTTATAATTTAACTAGTTGGATCTTCTCTTCGTTTATTTAAATGTGTTTCCTTGTTATGAAACCACAAGAAATTATGTAATTATCACCCAAAGCCTTTCTATACATATTATGGATCAAAGAAACCAAATTTCAAAAAAATGAACTTCTTATTAGTAATAAATGATGAAAAGATGAATTAAATATGAATGATTCCTTGTAACTTCAGATTTTCAATTAAAAAAAATGGTGAGGTATGAGACACAAAATCTTTTAATTAAGTTGAAATAGTTGCTTACAAGTGGTAAACTTGTGATTAGTTTGTAGGAGTCTTTTCACCAAAAATAGTTTCCCAAACCAAATGAAATACATCCAATATAATTAGAATTTATTTTAATATTTGACTTTATTTTTGTAAATTAAATTTTACAATATTGTTAAAATTTAAAATTATATTATATTTAATAGTATTAAAATACTAGAATCTAATACCATCGCATAACAATGATAGAAGGTAAGGGTAATGTTGAGAATGGGGTGGTTCATGTTTGCGTGTGAAGGACTAAATCCAAAACGACGTTTTTAATGTTTGTAGAGAATGTAAGTGTGATGTTATCGTTCATGCTTGCGTGTGAAGGAATGAAGCACGGCCAATGTTTTGTTTGTTTTTTTTTTTTTTTTTTTTTTGACTATGACCAAAAACGCGTGGTCAACTGAGGTTATTGTACCGACACAACCATGTCCGTTGTCCTCCGAGGGCTATAAAACGCGGGTATCCGTAGTTGATTCTTCATAAGGATCACAATAACGTAAGCTGTGGCATTAGAAGGGATTATTACTATTACTTGATTTGAGGTAGCTATGGCAATGAGGTCATTTAGATTTGCTACTCTATTCTTAATACTACAAGTATGTATGGTGGGTGCCTAGGATACTGCACTTCTGTGGAGTTTCTGTAACCACGTGAACGCGGAAGGGAATGCTCCTCTCGTGGAGACTATATGAGTAGCGGTTATCAATTTTCTACTTTACACACAACTCCAATCCAATAGAATTATATGACCTTTGGCCCAGGAAAAAAATATGTTTTGGAAGAAGGGCGGAGGTTGCCGTCGAACCCCGACCTCCCCCACACTTACCACGAGCCATACCATTAGACCACCATGGAAGTTCTTAACTCTATTTTCCTTACACATATATTTATTGTAATATGGCTTGACTGGCGAGGTAAGGAGGGGGCCAACTCGCGGGCCAACCCCTCACCACATGACCATACACACACGACCAAAGGCAAAGATTTACAATTTTAATGTGCAGAGGCTAACTGTAATGTGGGATAATTAACCCCTAATCACATGCATTAGTGATAAGGCCATTTTTAATACAGTTTTTTTTTAAAACACACTTAGAGCGCCTAACCTCCACTTAAACCACACTTAACATTAAT
Source organism: Pinus albicaulis (assembly GCA_034641835.2). Lineage (NCBI taxonomy): Eukaryota > Viridiplantae > Streptophyta > Pinopsida > Pinales > Pinaceae > Pinus > Pinus albicaulis. Next base: position 173,053,848 of record CM076571.1, read on the forward strand.
TAATCTTGAGATTAATTCGGCGGCCAGTTTGGCAGGTCCACTATTTTCGGTACCACCTCGAGTTTTGGCGGTGCTAATTGGAGTTTCTCCAGTTTTAATGGGGTTTCCTAGGTGAGAATTGGATGAGGCATAACTAGAGCATTTTTTGACTGATTTTGGCTCAGAAAGAGTTAATCCTAGATAATTTGGATGCTTTAAGCATGATGGTGTAGGTTGGAGAGGCATTAGAGCAGTTACGTAGGTGACTTTTCCACTTTGAAGATTAAAGAAGCTCAAGGCCAGTAGGAGAGGAGGTCTTGCCTAGTCCACTTGAAGACCTTTTCAGAGCTTGAAGAGTCTATTTTGAGGTTTTTGGGTCCTGTGAATATAATGGAGTGGGTTGCAATCCATTGGAGCACTTTAGGTGTATGTAATGAGAGAATTGACCATTAATCCACTGAGAGCCAAGCCAATTGAAGCAGGTCCATGGAGATGTAGCCCAGGAGGGGTAAACTGTGTTATTAGCTATTTTGTAATGTGTTTGTTGTGTGTTATTCCTATGCAATTTTTTTTTTGTACATGTGTTTTTAACAACTAAATAAGTCATGAATTTCTCATAAAAGACACTTAAACTTGACACATAAACCCTTTCACAACTTGCTAATTTGAGACAATCCTAAACACAATTTAATTACATTGATGAGGGAGCTAGCACAGGAAAACTAGTTTGCCCATTTTTAGATCAAACACTCTCCTCAATAGCAGTGCTTGATATGTGTCATAGGTTTGTAGTAGTTTATTTTTCTTTAGTGGTTGATAAGGAAATTCTGGATTACTTCTTTAATTCCCATGTAATAATCCATGATCCAATTTTTGATAGCATTTCCTCACAATTTTTTATGATCATTAATGTTAAGGTATTTTTGTAATTAATACCAGATTTTTGACAACACTACTTAAGTATCCAATTAAATCAAAGTAAATGAAAACCATGAATGAATGTGTACAAAATAAATAACCACATAAGTATACACGATTAAAAAAGACTGCATATAATGTTATAGTATTTATGTGTCTCGTTACACTTTTGTTGCCTGGAAGTGTTTCTCAATTGCATTTTACATAGACCTTATACCAAATTCACAACATCCATTATTATCATCATTCTTAACTAACTTTTTAATTAAATTGAGAAATGATTTGAATTCAAGAGGTTAATGGATGTGACTATTTCGAAAATTATTTGAATAAATTTCTTTATTTTATATAAAGTGGATAGTAACATATAATTTTTATAAGATACTTTGAAATATTTTTAATAATAATAAAAAATAAAAAATGTATTTTCTATATCAATTGTTTTTATAATTATAATATAAAAACAATTATAATATAATTAATTTTATGTTTTTTTAATAATAAATATATTATAAAATAAATACTATGATATTGATAAATATTTAAAATTAATTTTATTTAGTTTAAAATATCTCAAACAAATTTATTATTTATTTTTATTATAAAAATAAATATTATTATTTAATTAATTAAAATATATTATTATATTATTAATCTATAAACTAACCATCTCAAATTCATCAATGGTTGTTAACTTAAAGTTATCCTTAATGACTTACTATTTGCACTATAATTGAATTGAATTATTCTTACATCTAAATTTTATACAGTGAGTTGACTTACACATGAGTCTCAAATCCATTAGTGGTTAATAACTTAAGATTATCCTCAATGACTTACTATTTGCACTATAATTGAGTTGAATTATTCTTACATCTAAACTTTACATAGTTAGTTGACTTACACATGAGTTGTTGATATCTTAAAGTTATCCTCAATGACTCACTATTTGCACTATAATTTAATTGAACTATTCTTATGTCTAGGATGCACACACTGAGTTGACTTTCACATGATTCTTTTATAACTTAAAATTATCCTCAATGACTCACTATTTACACTACAATTGAACTCAACTATTCTTACTCTAGACTTGAGATAGTGAGTTGACTTCCACTTTGATGGAGTGATTTTTATTAATGTACTCATTTATTCTTTATACTAGGCAATTGTGTCTTTTAATTTTTTGTGGTCCAATTTAATGACATGGAGGGATACCATAAAATGATGGAAAGGATCCAAAAAAGAGAATTATTGTAATATCTAGTGCCCACAAATGCATTTCAAAAATTAATAAAAGTTAGATGAAAATTATAGATAAGATAAGATTAAAGTTGCATTTGTTCCAAAACGATGAGACTAGATATCATGGCTAAAGCATAATCACTCTTATCTCAATATGTCAAATACGTGAATTATAACTATGCATAGTCATACAAATAATATCTATGATATTAGTTCTAATAAGTAAGATGAGATTCTACATGTAATATATACATTGCTTGTTCTAACATACATGTAATAGCTCTAGTATAACTTGGGATAGTACCAGCCTTTTTCAATCATTGTACCATAATTACATAGGTATATACTCATTCTAATGATTCCATATGTATATATGTATGTATGATATGTATATATATTTTACCTCATCAACTTTTTTTATTATCTGAGGATTCTTCTCAATCACCATAGCTAAAAGGTTAGAGCAAGTGTTCACATCAAAATAAAAAATGAACCATAAATAATGGACAACAAAGCTGAGTTTTGACATAGTAAACAACCTAAATATATTCTACTGCAGTATCACTTTCCTTCTTTTATATGTATACAAAAATTGTGATTCCTACCAATTAAAAGGTGAGTGTGTCAGTCATACTTTTTATTAACATGAAGATTAATCAAGTTCTTCAATCTACTAAATTTTGTTTCAACCATTCAAACATTTTTATTTTAATACTAATTTTGGTAAACATCACGGCCAAGTAATCACTAGATCTGTAAAACCTTAATTTTCATTGACCACCTACCATAGGTTATTCAAATTTATGAGGTATACTAGGCAATGAAACCCTCAATTCCTTTTTATCAGAATTGTTGTAAAAATAAATAGTAATGATCATACTTTCTTCACCCTTGCCAAACTCTCCTCAACCACACTACTTAGATACGTAAAACTCTCTTCAAAAATAGTGCTTGATAAGTAAATTCTGGATTGCTTCTGTGATTGTGATGCCCATGGGATAAACCATGATCCAATTTTGAAAACATTTCCTCACAAAATTTTATGATCGTCAATGTGAAGTTTATTTTTACAATTCGTTAATACCAGATTTGTCACAACACTACTTAAATATCCAGTTAAATCAAAGTAAATCAAAATAGTGAATGAATGTGTACACAATAAATAACTGCTTAAGTATACACAATTAAAAAAAATTCATATAATGTTTTTTTTTTTTTTCCACAGAAAAAAATCGAACCATCTATAAATTATAGAAAGTTACATAGCATATGCTGAGCATTTTTGAAGAACTCCTTTTCTCCTTTAGAAGAGGAAGAAAAGTAGTCTCCACTATTTTGAAATACACGTAGGTATTTTCTTTAACAACCCAATCCAAAAAAGATCATTTTTCAAAAGAAATCATGTTCTGGCACATATCCCGAGTTCCTTATAGGAAGACAATCCGAAACAGAGGTGTGCAAGAAACATAATTTTGTGTCTATCAAAGAAAAAAACACTACCAAAACCATCTAGAAACCAGCAGTAAGCACTATCCCAGTTTCCATCCATACAAAAAAATTAGAGTTTTATCGGATAACCAGGGCCTCCTTATATAGGAAAACAACCCTAGAACCCAAAAGAAGTTTATGAAAAGTTCAGATAAAATTAAAAACAGCATAATATATACATTCAGAAATCACCATTTAAAGAAAAATAATAGGCATTAGGCAAAAATAGGTTGTTCAGTAGATCGAACCAGCCCATTTTCCTCCTCCACAACTAGCCATGTCCCCAAATCTTACTCAACACCCTCTTTAGATAGGTGGTCTGGATCATGGTTCCGTTCCCTGAAGATATGGAAAACAGAGATCTCAGTGAAGTGAAATTTTAGACGAGAAATTTCATTAAGTAAAGGAAGCAAAATATAGTTCCTGCAGTGTTGTGTCCCATTGAACCCTTTAACAATATTCATAGAGTCTCCAAAAATCTGAGCCTTTCTCACATTCCTAAGAGTTAACCAACAGAGGAGATGGTGAAGAGCTTTCAGTTCAGCAAAATTGTTTGTCCCTTGACCAAGCCCAATGGATTCTTTGATTGTTTTATCAGATGAAGGATGGATAACCAATCCTGCACCACACCTCCCATTAATGTCAGAAGCCCCGTTAAAATAAGCCCATGGGACACCTTCCTTGATAGATTCCTACTGAACAATTCGGTTTAAAGGAGGTTCTGTTGGAATAAGAATTCTATCATAAGTTGCAACCCCTTCCCCTGCCAATCTTCCAATTGGGAAGGCTGAGTCTTTGAATATCACCTGATTTCGAGCAATCCAAGTCCCCCAGGCTATCAAAAGAGGAATGGTATGAACTCTATCATTAGGTGCTTCCTACCACCACCTGTGTCATGCTTCCTGCACCTCCTGACCTTCCCATTTATAAGGAATTTTGAGGATTCTTAACGATTTAGTCTAGAGGCTTACATTGAAGGGGAAAGAAAGGAAAATATGTTGCACAATTTCCTCACTAGCTTTTGCAGAGAGAACACAAGCCAAGATTGATCTTCCCTCTCCTTTGTAGGAAGTCCCATGTAGGAAATATCTTCTGAAGGATACACCAGAAAAAAAGTATGGCCTTAGGTGGTCCTTTTAGCTTCCATAGCAGTTTAGCCCACCAGGTCAGGACGTCCCACCCATTTTGAGCCATCAACCACTTATATCCCAGCTTCGGGGAATAAAACCCATTCTGAGCATGCACCCATCTGAGTTCATTCCTTGAATCAGTGATCCGAATTGAAGATTTTTGTAGATCCATTCTATAGTAACCCCACTCTTCTAACCATGGTCTTCCAATTGAAGGTCCCTCCCAGATAGCCACCCTTGTCTCGAAATGGAGGTGTTCTGCTGATCAGCCACATGGTTTAGATTGTGAAACCCCCTATTATTTAAGGAAACAAATCGGTCTTGAGATAGTGCAAACCTCTCCATGCATCCCACCCAAGGATCATGTCCCAACCTAACTTGAGTTCCATCCCCCAAATTCCATGCCAGTCCCTACTCAATAATTTTTATGGAGGCTACCACTGCCTTCCATACCACCGAAGCATTTTTTGAAGATTTATGAGGCAGTGTTATCCATTCAAGCATTGAAACTGGGTCAATATATTTTATTTTAGTAACTGAAGTCCAGAGGTTCTCAGCCGATATGAGCCTCCAGGCAAGCTTGGCTGCAAGTGAATGGGAGAAAGGGAAAATATTTTTAATACCCCATCCTCCCCATTCTTTAGGTCTAACAATTTTATCCTGGGCTATCTAGGGGGTCACATGTTCAAACTTGGATCCTGCCCACATAAATCTACTGCAAATGTTTTCAATGGAAGCCAGTATACCTTTGGGGACCCAAGTAAGGCTAGCCCAATACACAGGAATAGCCAGCAGCATAGATTTTACTAGGACCAACCTCCCTGCTCTTGAAAGCTATTTAAAGCTCCAGTGTTTCAATTTTGATTCGATTTTCGCAAGGAGCCATTTCCAGTCATGAATTCGGTACTTATTAGGTTTTAAGAAGAAGCCCAAATATTTGAACTTATCTTGCAATGACTTGACTTCAAACTGCAAGAAAACTTCCACCCTTCCCACTTCCTCCCTAGTCAGACCCAAGATCGTTAGAGTCAATTTTTGCTCATTTATACAGAGACCTGTAGCTTTCTGGAAAAGATCCAAGATCTTCTTTAGGGCCCTACAGTCCTTAGTAATTCCATTACTAAACAATAAGATATCATCCTCAAAAAGTAGATGAGTGACCCAATGGTTTACTGCCAATTCAATTCCTTTAAGATTCCCTTGTCTCTTTGCCTCATGGATCATTAGACTGATGCCTTCTGCTGCCAACAAGAACAGTAAGGGAGAAAGTGGATAGCCTTGATGGAGCCCTCTCTCAGGATTGAAAAACATAGAAGCAACCCCATTGATCAGAATTGCAATGAAAGACGAAGTGATGCAACCCATTACCCATCTCACAAAGTCAAATATGAAGCCAAGGTGGGTTAATAAGAGTCTAAGGTACATCCAACTAATTATTTCGTAGGCATTCGACAGATCAATTTTTACTATAACACCTTTCTTCCCTCTTATTTTTAAACTGTGAAGAGTTTCTTGAGCTACTCCCACCGCCTCGTGAATTTTCCTGCCATCTAAAAAGCCAAATTGATCAGTAGAAATGTTCTTGGACAGGAACAATTTTAACCTAGAAGCGATGACTTTTGCAATAATTTTATAGATACAGGTACATAAGGAAATCGACCTAAAATCATCAAAATAACCTGGATGATTAGACTTAGGAATGAGAGCTAAGAAGGTAGCATTGAAAGGTTGATAGATGGATCCCGTGCACCTGGATTCTTCCACCACTGCTACCAACTCATCTCCAATGGATTCAAAGAAATGTTGAAAAAATTCCATCGTCCAGCCATCCGGCCCTCAAATTTTATCTTTCTGCATTGCTTTGAGAATTTCTTGAACCCCCTCTCTAGAAACAGGGTCCATGATTGAATCATTCCCTTCCTCCTCAATATATCTTGGGAAAAATTGAGCCACTCTGATCACCTCTGCAATAGAGACTTCCTCAGGTGCTCTAAAGAGATTTTTAAAATGGTTTACCCCTAGTGAGGCCAGATCCTCAAATGACCAAGCCATCTCCCCATTCTCTTTCTACATTTCCCAAATAGTATTTGAAAATTTCCTTCCTTTTACATAGTTCTGAAAAAACTTGGTGTTTTCATCCCCTGCCTGCAACCAGATTGCACGAATTTTTAAACGCTAGCTTTCCTCTTTGAGATGAAGAATTTTTCTCCAAATGGATTCCAGTTCTTTGACTCAATCCTGGGAGTCTAGAGTTGCATAGCCATTTCCTTCTGGGCTTTCAAGGAAGTCCAACTCTAAGTTCATAGTTTTAAGAACCTCCTCCTCCTTCAATTTCTTTTGGATATCCCACTCTTTTGTTTCTAACTTCATTCTCTTTAAATTTTCCATAAAGAGATGGCTTTTGTGTTCATCTTCCCTAAAACAATCCTTCCTCCAAGTGTCATGAAACAGAGCAATGAAGGATTCATCATTTAGCCATGAGGAATTAAATTTGAAAGGGGTTCCCAGTCTCTTATAATCACCCTTTACTTCCAGAAATACAAGAAAGTGATCTGAATGACCCCCCTCCCTAACCGAGTGTCTGAAAACCGACAACTTCTCCACCAGATCTCCACACAGCAGAAAACGATCTATCTTTTTTCCAACCCAATCTTCTCCCACTCTTTGATTTCTCCAAGTAGGACACATCTTGAGCAAGGAGGCATCCACCATAGGAGAAACAAACAACTTGTTGATAAAGTAATCATAGAGAGGGTCCGCTCTTGCAGAGACACCCCATGATTCTGAATCACCCAATGAGAAGTTTAAGTCTCCCCCTATAATGAGGTTTGGATGAGAAAGAAATGATTTCAAGAAGAAGGGGTTCCAGAATCTCTCATGCTCCAAACACGGCCCATATACATTCAGAAGAAGGAAAGGAATACAAATTTCATTTGAATAAAATTTCACAGCCAAGGCACTTTAAGATCCCCATGAGGAGATCTCTCTAATATTTATTGAGTTATAGCCTGTAGCCACCCCCCAGATCGACCGTTCGCATCAAGAGCATGGAAAGTCCATCCCGGAAGCAATTTTGACAGGCTCCCTTTAACTTCTTCCCCCTTCCCCATCGTCTCTTGGATCATAATTACATCCGACTTGTGAGAATTTACCAATTCCCTTAATGATAGCTTTTTGGGCTGGCTAGCTAAGCCCCTACAATTATAGGACATAACGATCATTGGAGACCCTGTGGGGGTGGCCGCTCAGCTCTAAGCACCCCAGAAAGAGACCGCTGCTTCACATCATCTATATCAATAACTGCTTTCAATTGGGCCTTTGAAAGTTTTGATTTCCTGCCTCTTAACTTCCTCGGACCAACTTGTTGTGGTCCTGTGATTTAGCAGATTGGCATACTAAATGACAAGGAAACATCAAAACAAGTCTTTAGAGCTCTAGGACCTAGCCTTCCTAGTCTCAAAGAGGGAACTCTCAATTGTTTACAAAGATGTAAGCTTGTTTTCTTTTAATGGTTGATTTTAGGCTAGTTAAGAAGCACGAGTTGTTTGATTGTTTGTCTGGGCATGATGATCTAGGTAGCATAGATAGAAAAGGGAAATCTCTAAGTCATTGGGTAATGGAGTAAAGTGGAAATGGTAACAAGTTTGTAAATAGATCAGGGGTATCAGAGGGCAAATCTAACTTGGCTATTGGATATACAAAGTGTTTTAGGTGAAATGAAATGAACATTAAAGGTTTAGAATGAAAAGTAGAACTAAGAGCAATTAAGAATCCTTAATTATATGTACTTCTCAACAAAGTGACTTAAAACATTATTTGGACATGAAGAGGCATTCCATAGATAGGGCTAACCATAAATTCTAGAAATCACACTTCAACTAATATTAATTCCAAGACAAACTTTTCAAATAAAATCTAGGAGTCGAGGAACGCTCTATTTCATCCAAATATTTCACTTTCAAGGATAAGAAAACATTCAAGATTCACAAATAACTGCATTCATAGAAGAGGGAACCCCTAGAAATCTTTGATTATAGCTATAAAGACCTTCAAAACAATTATTTGAGCAAGTACAAAGGGTACTATCAAAACATACCTCTTTGGCAAACTTTGGACAATGGTACTTTGAAGGGAGACTTCAGAAACAATTTTTAAGTGGCAGCAAGTAAGCAGGGAAAACCATAAATCATTCTTGAGACCAATTTTATTGAACTATTTAAGAATTAAACAAGCATAAGGGTTCAAGAGAGAAAATAAGAATTCTCTAGAATGCCTCAACAAAGGAAAACATAAAACAGTGAAGAGTAAACAGGTCTAAGGTGCTTCTAGGAGACATTTCTTAGCCTAAATTTTTTACTCTACTGTAGTAAGAAATGATGAAACAGAATGGAAAATAGGAAAACATTAATAGATTAGAATATTTCACCAACAGCCAATCTCAGGGATCCAATGACAGAACTTTCTCCATCAACAAACAAGTTAAAACATCCAGAGGTTCTAGCACATCAATTTTCTTTCAACTTCAGCAGAGCTATGTATTACTTCAAAAGAGTCATCAAATGCCAACTTTACAATGAATTCCAATGTAGTATTTATGCTGCAAATGAGGAGGTGGAATTGTTTTAGGGTTCAAAATGTTATTAATTACAGAGTAAATGCATTTCTAGCCTTGAAAACCATGCAAGGCATAAGGCAGAAATAGGTGCAACTACTTCTTTGTTTCAATAACTCTATCTTAACTTCTTATAGAAAGATAGGAGAAAAGATTGACTTTTACGACTTATTATTATATTTATAATAACTGTCCTGACAGATTAAAATATCTTCTTTAGTGTAATAACTGTCAATTTTCCCTTTGTGACAGAAAGTAGCCCATAGGTGGCAACTAGATCTTTTGGAAAAATAACTGCCTCCTGTTGATGTATTCAAGGCCTTTTAGACTGACTTTCCTTAATTTAATCATTTAAACTGTGTTTAGGCCTGATTCTGCCTTTTTCCTTTACAATCCTTCATGCTGTCTTTATCTCTTTAAATTGTGGGATTAAGTCTTTTAATCTTTCATGCTTTTTGACTTAACCTTTGAACTTTAATCTCTCTGACACTCTTCACTAATATTCATTGTTTCTTCCGTTTTGCTGGTGTACAGGTGGCTTTCTGCACTTGAGGGTTTTGTTTAACAATGTTCATGATACGCTGATCAAAACTTTGAATTTGAACCCTATGAACTCGTTTTCTTTGTGATTTTTCCCTGAGGATCGTAATCCTGGGCCTTTATTTCCACTGCTCTAGCTTGTGAAAGGGCTGGCTTATTTGCCCACCATTAAACCTACAACTCAACATAAAATATCAGTAGATCCTATGTTTTTCAGATAAAACTTCTTTAAAGGCTTGGCAGAGGTGAAGGAGCTGTGTAGAGGGGAATGAATGCAGCGGAAGGAGATTCCATGGTCGAAACCATAAGAAACAGGGTTTAAACTTAGTTTATGGCGCGAGAGTGGAAAGGCCGTTTTTGGGGGAAAACCGGCGGTTTTCACTTAAGGATTTGGTGGTAAATGGTATTGGTAGGGAGGAATGCGATAAGGTTTAGGGGTTGATGCGTGTCCAACCCAAAACCACTTGTTTTGCGTGAAAATGGGTCGTTAAATCATTTTGGAAGTTTTGAGTGAGAAAACAGTTTTGGGTCGTTGGATCTGGGGAAAGCTAGATCAACGGTGGAGAGGGAGCGCGATGGAACAACATGCTTGGTGGTGGGACCAGGGGATGATGTCAACTACTTTGTCGCAAAGTGAAAAGTTCAATGCGCAGGGTGAAAAATGGTTGGGTGGAGTTAAAATGTTAGAATCAATGGGAGCCGTTGGATTGGGGAAATAGATGACTGAGATTAACTACGGGGGGACTGGGGAGTATGGGCCACTTTGGTCGGGTGCCCCCGTAGTAAACTTGAGCCGTTGATCTGGGAGGAATGGATGGTCCAGATTAAATTGTGGAAATGACTTGGTAGGGGACAGACGGGAGGGAGGATGGCAATGCGAAAGAGTGAAAGTCGTCCGATCTAGGGAAATGGACGGCTGAGATTAACTCGGCGGATCAGCCATCGACGGAAAAAGGAATGCGGGAGTGACCCGTTATGATTTGCAATAAAGGGTGGACCGTCCGATCTAGATTAGATCGATGGTGGATATTTACTCAGGAGATCGCATCGGCGGAGGAAAAGCAGAAGGGAAAGGGCAATGCGCTGATGCGATGGAGCGCGGACTGTCTGATCTGAGGGAGATTGACGGTCGAGATTTTATTGGGTGAGGAAGATCATTGGCATGCAATTGCAATGCTGTGGAACGAGAGCCACCAATCTAAAATAGGATCAACAGTGGAGATTGACTTCGGCGAATCGCATCGGTGAGGGGAAAAGGGTCAGGGGACAAGGAAATGCCGAAATGCCGATGGGCCGATGGGCTGATGGGCTTGGTCACAGAGCCAAGTCACATGGTGAAAAAGGGAAAGGGACTTAAGCCAAGGGGGTTAAAAAGCCCGAAAGGAGCGGAAAAGTTTATACAAAGGTTTTTATGGGTTTTTTAGGTTTCAGGTAAGGTAAAAATGATTTTTTAAACCAAATGAAAAGGGGTTGAATGGTTTTTAAAGGGGATTTTGATGAAATGGAGTATAAAAGGGAAGAAAAAGAGGGATTTGATAGGAGGAAAGGGGCTTTTCAAGGAAAAATGTTGGAATGGGTGAAACGAAGGAAGAGGGAGGCTTTGAAACAATCTTTTATACTAGCAGGTTTCATTGAAGGATTTTTAAGTGAAGATAATAGTGAGATGGGTTCTTTTGGACATGAGGCATAGTGAAGTTCCAAGAACTCACAGATTTGCAGAAATTTATTTCTTGGCAACTTAGGAACTTGATTTAGCCATCATTTTATACGAAATTTTTTTGTGGATGGCTAAAAATGGCTCCACATGGGGAGGACAACTATCTTTATAGGTGTCCAGAACCTCAGATTATCAATCTCCTGGATTTTAGCATACCAGTGCCTTATCCATTGGGTAGAATTTATTTGTTTTCTTGCTGATATTTCTTTTGAAAAAGAAAACTTTTTGACAATCTGCAATATATATTCCTTTCACATAACATCTCTACCTACCCAATCTTACTTGTCCTAGCATTTTTTCTTCTTTTGAGTGCATTTGAGCTAGCAAACTCCTTTGAAATTTTATTTTTTTATTTGAAAGCAGGAAACTAATCTAAATCTACGCTTATAACTTCCATGAGTTCAGTTTAAATAGTTGAACTCATTAGCTTCTCTACCTAACTACTATCTATCAGGATTAAGCTGTATGACAGATTTCATTCTCTACATTCTAAAACAGAAAATTAAAAACATAGTCAAATCAGGATTAAATAGTCTGATTTCCTATGGTGCCTATGGATTTTTGTACAAGCTACACACAGAATTTATTTGCAGAAAATAAAAAAAAATTGTGAAGGCTTAAGATCTGAAAATTATAAATATCCTTCTTTCCTTTTTCAGCTCTGATTTTGATATTTTTGAGAGCTATTTTCCTTTTCTTTCTTGATTCAGATTTTGAGTTTGTTTGAACCATTTTTTTTCTATCCTAATCTATTCTACTGATAATCCAAGATTAGACAGTTTGGAAGATCCTTTTCACTAACCTATTAGCAGCAAATTGAAATTTACTCAGTTATCATTAGGATGTATGATTGAGTAAGAGGTTCTTCTCATAATAGTGGCATTTGAGCTTGCACACTTTCAGAATTTCCCTTTTTTGGGTATGGGGCTATACCTCTCTTCTTTTCATCTACCCTCTTTTCTTTTTCTATTGTTTTTGTGTTTTTCTCTTTCAAAATTTTGAAAAGCAATGTTATATACAGTGAAAAAATAAAAGCTTTGAAGTTTAGGACTCTTGGCAGAAATAGTGTTTGAGCATCCTGCCATTGACATGACCTCCAAATATATCTTCTCCATTCATCTCTTGCAGAAAGAATGCATTATGAACCCTTATAGAATGAATAATGTAGGGTCCTTTCCACAAATTCTCAAACTTACCATGTTTTCTCTTTTCTTCCCTTCTAGAATCCCACTTTAGAACTATATTTCCAACTTGGAAATCATTTGATTTAGTCCTTTTGTAAAATAATTTCTTGATGCTTTCTTGGACTATTTGTGTTCTCTTGTACACTTCCTCTCTGGACTGCTGTAAATGAATGGTTTGATTTATCCTTCTCTGCATATCATTCTCTTCAGTTTGTACTTCTTGAAGGAGTTTCATGACTGGAACTCCTAGAGAGGTTGGGAAGATTGCATCCATGCCATAAACCAGCTGATAGGGGGACATATTTATTGAGTTTTTGGTGGTTAATCTATCAGCCCATAAAGCATAAATAAGCTTACTATGCCATGATTTCTGATTCCGCTCCAACAATTTTTTGATAATATTGACAAGGATTTTGTTGGAGGATTCAGCTAATCCATTTCCTTGAGGATAGTAGGCAATGGAATTACCCAAGGTGATATGGTATTTATAGTAGAAGTCAATCATTTTTTTAGATTTGAAGGCAACAACATTATTTGTGATAATTTTTCTAGAGCAACCAAATCTAGATAATATGTTGGTTTCAAGGAACTTGATAATGACAAAGTCAGTAGCATTCCTAGAAGGTATGGCTTCTATCCACTTGGTAAAATAATCAGTGGCAGTGAGGATCCAATTATGTTAGGCTGAAGAAGATGGGTGGATTTCCCCAATGAAGTCCAAGCCCCATTGTTGAAAGGGAACCTCAACACTGATGGGATGTAAAGATAAAGGTAGGAGTTTTCTCTTGCCATAAAAAATTTGACACTTATGGCAAGACATGACAAGTTTCTAAGTGTCTGGGAAAAGGGTGGGCCAATAGTAACCAGATCTGAGGATTTTATTTGCTGTAGTCTTCCAGTAAAGATGTCCTCCACATTCTCCCTCATGCAGCTCATGCATGATTCTTTCTGCATCAATCTTAAGCAAAAATTTAAGCAATATCCCAACATCATTCTTCCAATATAAAACCCCATCAAATATGCAATAATTTAAAGCCTTCTGTTTCAAGAATCTAGCTTTAGTTTTAGATAGAGAGGGAGGGTATTCAGATAAAGTAGCACATATATGATATCAACATACCAAGGTGAATTAAAAAAAATTTCTTCAATAAATGGAGGTTTCTTCTAATAAATGAATTATTCTATTTCTTCTAAGACATCAACCATATTCATATCTAGTGCTTGGAGGTTTGACTTAGCCATGAGTTTTTCTAAACCCTGCCCTTTGATTAGTTTGGTAGGCCTGATTTGTAAGTCATATTCTAGAATAATAGCAATCCATTTTCCCCTTTTACCATCAGGGTCTTGAATTAGAATATCCTTGACAACAGTGTGTGGGACAAAAGCAATGATGTGAGAATGTAAGATGTATACTCTAAAGTCTTTCAATGCTTTTACCAAGGCTAAGGCTTGTTTCTCCATGATGTTATACTTGAGTGGAGCATCTCTTAAGGCCCTACTAAAAAATGATATAGGTTGTCCATGCCCCATGTTATTCTTTTGCAGTAACACTGCAACTATTGTATGTTCAGATGCAAAGGAAAAGATATAAAAGTCTTTGGTGAAATTAGGACTTATGAGAATTGGTGTTTGAGTAAGAGCTTGTTTCACTAGTTCAAATGATTTTTTAGCTTGTATTTCCCATTTAACACCTATTTATTTCTTAAGCATGTTTGTGATATTTCTTAATAGCTCAACAAGGTTGGGGATGAATCTTCTCAAAAAATTTATCTTCCCAATGAAAGATTGTAATTCTTTGAGGTTTCTAGGATGGTTGATTTTCAATACGCCATCAATCCTTTTAGGGTCTACTTTGATTCCCTCTTCAAAAATTATGTGGCCAAGAAGTTTTCCTTCTTGGAGACCAAAGAGTGTCTTTTTGGGATTCAAAGATAAGCCATATTTCCTACATTTCTCAAAAACGTTTCTTAAATAAACCAAGTGTTCTTCATCATTTTTAGAGAAAATAGTAAATGTCATCAAGGTAAATGATTATAAAATAGCCTATGCCTTCTGAGAAGGCTATATCCATGGCCCTTTGGAAGGTGGCCCCTACATTCATTAAACCAAATGGCATTTTGACATACATGAATGTACCCCAAGGTGTAGTAAAAGCAGTTTTATGTTGATCACTTGGGAGTACTAATACCTGATTGTAACCTAAGAACCCATCCAACAGTGAAATTATTTTATACCCAACCACCCTTTGAAGTATATGATCCATTTTTGGCAAGGGATAGTTATCTTTAAGGGAGGCTCTATTTAGATTTCTGAAATCAATGTAGAGCCTGATTTCCCCAATCTTTTTCCTGATAGATACTAGGTTGGAAACCCATTGTGAATATCTGAGGGGAACTATGATCCCAACATCATACATTTTCTTGATTTCTTTCTCGACTAAAGGTAATAAAATAGGGTTTATCCTTCTGATTTTTTGTTTGAAAGGTTTCTGATTTTCCTTAAGAGGGATTTTTTGTTGAATGATGCTGGTATCATATGATTTTAGATCCTTGTATCCCCAAGCAAACACATCTCCAAATTCTTTGAAAAAGTTCTATGTATTGCAGCTTGATATGGGCTGGGAGATTGTTGGATAACTTGATCATTTTGGGTTCTGTTAGGCTGCCTATGTTATGTTCTTCTACATTTGTTTCTGTAGGCTCCATTCTTGGTTCTTTGGCTATATCATTGAAATAAAAAAGGTGCTCTAATGGTGTATGACCTCTTGGAATTGTATCATTTTTACATTGTAAAACTTGCAGGTCCTTTTGGTCTGTATTGTCAACTATTTCTGCCTTAAAAAGATGTTGAAATTGATTTATATCAGCAGAAAAAGGTAGCTCTGTTTGAGGGATATGTTCTTGGTTTGAACAACTTTCTTCATGATTGATGTTTGGAGTTGGTATAGCAAAATCACTCCTTGATTGTAGGAAATCATCTATGTGTTTGTCATCTTCAAACACTTGTCAATCGTCTTCATTGTCAAGTACTGCAGATCTATTTTTTCTCTTGATATTAAATTGTTCATTTATCTGTGGTATTTGGAAATTACTAGTAGCAAAGGCAAGTTCATTTTCTAGATGATTTTGAGCCCTTGGAATGAAAATGAGTTCATATTTTTCGAAAGTTTTTAGGAGATTAAATGCATCATTTCGATATTCTCTGAGTCTTGGACTCTTAGTTGAATATTCCCCTTTAATTTTTCTAATTATTAGCTTGGAATCTCCTTGGAATGATATTTTCTTGGCTTTTAAATCTTTGATTAAATGTAGGCCAAGGAGGAGGGCTTCATATTCAACAATGTTGTTTGTGCATGGAAAATCCAGTTTATAGGAATATGCTTGGTTTGTATTGTGTATCCACACACCTGCCCCTGCACTTGTTCTGCTACTAGAGCCATCAAAGCTCATTCTCCAAGGTGTTTTTGTCTCATTTTCATTTTGTTTATGCTGCTAGAGTTTGGGTTGTTTTGTATTTGAATGGAGGACAGATCTCACTATTCTGGTAGACTAACTTCTTCTTTGTTTCCTTTTTCCTGTTGACTGATTTTGTGAGGTCCCTATATCACTAGTATAGTCCCTTATTATTGTTAGTGTAACCCCCATTTTGTTATTATTGTGCCCTTAAATTATTATTGTTAGGTTGGATAGGATTACATTGTGGCCCACTAGGATTACATTATGGCCCCATGGACTCCTATATATAGAAAGGAGTTTTTGTAAATTGTATCATCCAAGAATTTTTCATTCATGTAATGTATTGGAGGTTTCCCCTCGAAGTGGCTTAGTTCTAAGGAATTGATATCTCTTTTCTTCTCTTTTTGGAGCTGGTTTCACAACATTTGGTATCAGATCTTTGGATTCTAGGGTTTCGTTGCTCCAAACAGGTCATCGTGGCATTTTCGCTATAAATTTTTCTCTACGAAGTTTCAGAAGCGGAATTGTTTAGGGTGTGAAACTGAAATCCTAAGGAAGATTTTCTAAAAATTTCAGAGCTTGGTTCACAATATTTTCGGAGATATGATCTGTGGAAGTTAGGTAATTGTTCAGGTTCCTAAACAGGTCATCGTGGAATTTGCGCTATAACGTTGTTTCTACTGAGGTTCATAATATTAAATTTTAATGGTGCGAAGCTGAAATCCTAAGGAAACTCGTCAAAAAATTTCATAGCTTTGTTCGCAATATGTTTGGAGATATGATTTGTGGAAGGTAGTGCTTTTTCAGGCTCCCGAATTTCATCTCAAATAGGTGATCATGGGAAAATTTCAATAACTCTCTCTCTGAGCATCGGATTGGAGTACCGTAAAAGTGGTCACAAGTGCACGGACTGTAGTTTCTTTGCTATCAATTTCAGAGGCGAAGGACGAAACAGTGACACATGGCAAACTGTACAAGTTCGCTATACTGAACCAGCCCATAATTAGGTCATTGTGGGAGATTGGACATAACTTTGTCTTGGAGAATCCAAATCAAGTCAGACCTGTGGCATTCAAAAGAGAATTTAGAGGGTGACTTTAGTGCTGAATTTCAGATATTGAAGAGCCGCAATCACAGAGATAATCCAATTTCAATATCGAGCTCCTCAAAAGCAAGTAAAAGGTGTGTAATTTTTTTCCGAATTGCATAAGTCTTGTTTGAAGAATCAAGTTGAATTGATTGCAAGGGCATATTGTAGAATAGATATCAGTATTGGATTATAAAATGGCCCTTAAAAAGAATTCAACACCCATTAAGCCTTTGGAAAGCTCTACTATGACTCATGAAGACGAAGAATGGCAACATGACATATCAAAATTACAAGAGCAAGTGCAACAAATTTCGCTCTCGCAAAGAGCAACAAAAAATTACGTGGAAGTTTTGAAGAAAGGCATGGAAAATAAGATGGATGGTTTGACGAAAGGTGTGGAATATAAGATAGATAGCATGGAATCTAAGATAGATGGCATGGAATCTAAGATAGATGGCATGGAGGCTGGCATGGAATCTAAGATGGATGACATGGAAGCTAAGATTGATGAGAAAATGGAAAACATGAAGAATGTTCTAAAAGTAGACATGGAAGGTTTGATAAAGTTGATACAAGAAACGTTTCCTAATGGTCAAAAGATAGTATAAGAACCTCATGACGAGAACAAAATAAATGTTAATCGTGATTTCATAAACTCTAATGTTGGTGGGAAGAACCACCATATTCCAAAGATGGATATGAGGAAGTTTGATGGAAAGGATCCTGTAACATGGATACTACAGATGGAGCAATATTTTGATCTCCATAGCGTGCAAAACACACAAAAGGTACGCATTGCAACTTTACATTTAGAACAAAATACATTTGTATGGTATTGATGGCTTTTCTCCCGTAAAAAAGTTGTCACTTGGTCAATTTTTACGGAGGAAATGATAGCACATTATGAGGATACAAAGAGCAACACCTTCTTTAGCCAATTGATAAATCTCAAACAAAAGGGTTTCATGGGGCAGCACATTGAGGACTTCCAAAAATTGAATATAAGGGTAACTGATATTCCAGAGGAACACAGGATTGATCTCTTCATAGGCACTTTAAAGGATAACATCCAACATGAAGTTCGTGTTTTGGAACTTGATTCATTGGAGAAGGCATTCAGGTTGGCAAGAAAAATTGAATGTAAAATTATGGCGACAAGGAAGCCTACCACTCACTTCTATAAAGAAGGAAGTGTTGTTATGCCTATATTTCCACAACCTACAAGGTTGACACCACAACAATTGGAAGAAAAAAGAGCAAAAGGGCTTTGCTACAGTTGTGATAGCAAATACACTAAAGGTCATAAGTGTGCTGAGAAAAAATTATTTTACATAGATTGTGAAGAGGAAGAAGAAAATGAACAAGAAGAGGATATACACCAGGAACCAGCCCTAGAAGAGGAAGAAATGAATCCAACCATATCGTGTAATGCGCTGGCAGGAATTACCACTCCTCAAACTCTCAAGATACAAGGACAAATCAAGAAGAAAAAGGTAATAGTGTTGATTGATTCAGGTAGCACCCATAATTTTATTCATTGTAAGGTAGCCAAGGAATTAAATTGTTTCCTATACCCAGCACCAGAATGTCAAGTGATGGTTGCAAATGGAGGAACTATAAATTGCTCTAGGAAATGCCATAATATCAAGCTAACCATGGGGGAATATGTATTGACTAGTTCAATGCTTTCCATTCCTATGGGAGGTTCTGATGTTGTACTAGGAGTACAATGGTTACAATCTTTGGGGATGGTAGCTTTTAATTTTCAAGAACTTTTCTTGAAATTTTTTTCAAAAGGAAAGGAAGTTGAATTACGAGGTATAGCAGGGAAGCTAGGAAGGATAATAAGCTCTAATGTCATGAAAAAGATTCTAAAGAAAGAACAACGGGGCGTAATTGCACAATTATGCTCACTAGAAGTCCCAACATCAAAATCATCTATTCCTGCAGAGCTCCAACAAGTCTTGATCAATCATTCCAAGGTGTTTGAAACTCCCAAAGGACTCCCACCTATTTGTGATCATGATCATGCTATTCATTTGATTCCAGGAAGTGTTCCTCCAAACATCATGCCTTATAGATATCCTTACGTACAAAAGAGCGAAATTGAACGTATGATTGCAAAAATGTTAGAGGCGGGTATAATTCAACCTAGTCAAAGTTCTTTCTCTGCTCCTGTAGTATTGGTACACAAGAAGGATGGATCATGGCGAATGTGTCTGGATTATAGGGAGCTCAATAAGCTCACCATTAGAGATAAATTTCCCATTCCTGTGATTGATGAATTATTGGATGAATTACATGGAGCAATTTATTTTACCAAGTTGGATCTTCGTTCAAGATATCATCAAATTAGAATGAAGACTGAAGATATTCCAAAAACGACATTTCGAACTCATGAGGGTCATTATGAATTTTTGGTCATGCCTTTTGGCCTTACCAATGCACCTTCTACATTTCAAGGGTTGATGAATTCCATTTTCAAACCCTTCCTTAGAAAATTTGTGCTAGTATTTTTTGATGATATACTAATCTACAACTGGTCTTGGAAGGATCATGTTGAACATGTTGACAGGGTGCTCAAACTATTGCAGGAGAAACAATTATATGCAAAAAAATCCAAATGTTTCTTTGGAGTACAAGAGGTGGAATATTTAGGTCATATTGTATCTCACGAGGGTGTTAAAGTAGACCCTAACAAAATTAAAGCCATTAAGGAATGGAAAGTCCCCACAACCATAAAGAAGTTGCGAGGATTTCTCGGGTTAACGGGGTATTATCGCAAGTTTGTTAAGAATTATGGGAGAATAGCAGCACCTCTAACAACATTATTGAAGAAAGATGCATTTTCATGGACTCCTGAAGCAACTACAGCCTTTGAACATCTTAAAGAGGCAATGTGCCTAGCACCGGTCTTAGCTACGCCAGACTTCACAAAAACCTTTATTGTGGAATGTGATGCCTCAGGAAATGGAATTGGTGCAGTTTTAATGCGGGAAGGAAGACCCATTGCTTTTGAAAGTCGTCCAATCAAAGGAAATTATTTAAAGAAACCTATTTATGAGAAGGAAATGTTAGCAATACTGCATGCACTAAAGAAATGGCGAACTTACCTAATGGGAAGACACTTCAAGGTAAAAACTGATCATGATAGTCTTAAACACTTTTTGGAACAAAGACTATCTTGAGAAGAGCAGCAAAAATGGGTCACAAAGATGTTGGGTTATGACTTTGAAATAATCTACAAAAAAGGAAAGATTAATGTTGTTGCAGATGCACTCTCAAGAAAGAATGAAGAGGTGGAAGCATTTCTTTGTGCCATTTCTATTATCCAACCAGATTGGATAACCGAAGCAAGAGATGAATGGAAGAAGAAAAAAGATGTATGGACACTCATTCAAAATTTGCAGCAAGATCCTAGTACATCTGATACATTTAGTTGGAAAAATGATTCCTTATGGTACAAAGATCGCTTATATCTTTGCAAGAATTCCCAACTAAAACAAAAGATTCTTCTGGAATTGCACACTTCTCCTTTAGGAGGACACTCAGGATTTTTAAAAACTTATCACGGGGTGAAGAAAGAATTTTTTTGGGATGGCCTTAAATCTGATATTCAAAAGTTTGTGGCGGAATGTTTGGTTTGCCAGCAGAATAAAGTGGAGACAATTAAGACCCCGGGACTTCTACAGCCTTTATCCATTCCAAGTCAGCGTTGGGAGGAGATTTCAATGGATTTTATCACAGGTTTACCTAAGTCTGAAGGAAAGAATGTCATCATGGTGGTAGTTGATAGACTTACCAAGTATGCACACTTTTGTGCATTATCTCATCCATTTAAAGCAAGTACAGTTGCTACTACATTTGTGGACAGAATTCAAAAGCTACATGGAAGCCAAAGGGTTATTGTGAGCGACAGAGATCCCATTTTTACTGGAAATTTTTGGACGGAGTTATTTTCTTGTTTGGGTACTCAATTAGCTCATAGCTCATCTTATCATCCTCAATCTGATGGTCAAAATGAGATATTAAATAAATGTTTGGAAGGATATCTTCGTTGTTTTGTATCTGATAAACAAACACAATCGGTCAAGTGGTTACCTCTCGTTGAATGGTGGTATAACACTTCCTTCCATACTGCAGCAAAAATGACCCCATTTATGGCACTTTATGGATATCATCCACCATCAATCACATCATCTTTAAGGGAAAATTCGAAGGTTCAAGCAGTGGAAGATCACATCGAGCATCAGCAAGAAGTTCTCCAACTCTTAAAAGGATAACCTGAATTTGGCACAAAATCGAATGAAACAACAGGCAGATCAACATCGCAGCGAGAGAAGTTTTGATGTAGGAGATTGGGTATTTTTACGGCTACAACCATATAAACAAATGTCCCTCAAGCAAGCTAAGAAGGATAATAAATTATCGCAAAAGTACTATGGTCCTTACAAGGTGTTGCAAAATATTGGTACTATGGCATACAAATTGGAGCTTCCTGCTTCTTCACGAGTGCATCCAATTTTCCATGTTTCATGCTTAAAGAAGGTTATAGGTGAAAATATTCAAGTTCAAACAATATTTCCAGAACTTGATGAGGAAGGAAAAATCATATTGGAACCTGAAGCGGTCATGGAAACAAGAACTCGACAGCTACGGAATCGATCAATTTAAGAGTATCTCATCAAGTGGACGAACTTACCCACTAAAGATTCTACATGGGAGGATGAGAATTTTATACAGAAGCACCTGGAGCTACTCAAGCATTGAGGACAACAATTTTTTGAAGGAGAGGGGCATGTTAGGTCCCTATATCACTAGTATAGTCCCTTATTATTGTTAGTGCAACCCCCATTTTGTTATTATTGTGTCCTTAAATTATTATTGTGAGGTCGGCTAGGATTACATTGTGGCCCACTAGGATTACATTATGGCCCCATGGACTCCTATAAATAGAAAGGAGGTTTTGTAAATTGTATCATCCAAGAATTTTTCATTCATGTAATGTATTGGAGGTTGCCCCCTCGAAGTGGCTTATTTATAAGGCATTGATATCTCTTTTCTTCTCTTTTTGGAGCTGGTTTCACAACATATTTCATCTTAATTAAATAGGATAAAGGAATCTAAGTTTGAATGGATGGAATACATAAGAGTGTTGATTGGCCTATCTATGTTACTCACCTTGTATTTCATATGAGACTCCCTGTATAATCTTCTAGTTTGGTTAAACACTGGGATGGTGGCATAAGACATGTCCATTTGAAGGCTTCCCTCCAATTTGGCTCCCCATGATCTAGATAAAAGCATGCCATACTTAGGGGGAATTTCAGCTACCACTATGTCCAGTAATAGACTCTTAGTAGAAATTTGAGACAAGTTAACACATAAATTCTTGATTAAACCTAGGCATTTGACCCTGCTTGAATCAAAGGAATACAAGTATTTTTATGGTTTAGTAATTTCCAAGCCTAAGCTTTCCATTACTACTTTGGGCATACGGTTATGTGAAGCTCCAGAGTCTAACATGGCATTGTATAAGATCTTATCATGTATATTCAGGCTGACATAGAAAGGAGGGACAACCCTTTCTTGGTATTTTCCTTCAACTTCAAGACCAAATAATAATTCTGGTTTATCATCTGTCAAGTTTAATGTATCAGTGTCACTGCCTATATTCAAAGCTTTCAAAACTTGATTTTTATATACATCCTAAGTTACTAGTTCAACTAAGGTTATGGTGATTTTGATCTTGGAAATTTCCCCTTCAAGGCTGAAGGGAACTATTTCCTCTTGACATATTTACATCTGTTTTGTCATTTACAACTGTTTTAGCAATTCTGATTTGCTGAAATCTATTTGGACTGTCATTTGGGACAGATTTGTTAGGGCCACTAGTAGAAGTACTAGGGCAGATTTTTTCAATACTTTGCTGACTGTTTTTGTCTTTATTTAGATCAGTTTTCTTGGCCATAGTGTTGGTGTTACTGGCTGTATTTTTAGGCTGATTTGCTGAAGTTTTCCTAACAACAGTACTAGTGTTTTTGTCATTGGAAATCTTTGGGCTCACTTTTCTTCTAAGATTATATTGTTTGTGTACCTACATGATTGCATTTTCAAACCCTAATCTATAATCATCATAATATTCATGGTTGTTTTCAATTTGTTCTGAGGAGAAGAATCCTTGTTCTTCTTCAGTGAGAATAACATTTGTCTCACTATCAGATCCTATCAACTTTACGTGATTTTCTTCCAACCTTTCAACTTCCTTTTCTTCTTCTTGATAAACATAGTTTTGTTGAAAGGGAGGCCTAATCTGTTGGTCATTATCTCTTTTCCTATCTTGATTAGGGTCTCTTATGAGATTTGGGTTTCTATTTCTGTTTTGGGGGTTGTTTTGGTTTTCTCTAGGAGGCACTCTATCATTCGGATTTATCTTTTCAAGCATCCTCTCCATTAATTTTACTAGGTTGTCAATTTTGGCATCGAATGATGAGGTTGACGCCATTGTTTCATCCTTGTATGTAACTCTTTTTCTACTTTCAACCTAGCTCTTTTCTCAATCATATTTGCTTCTACTCCTAAGGCTCCCCTTTGCATATCTTCTAAAGTTAAGGGGTCTCTTTCTCTTAGCTGGTATGCCATTTTTGGATCAAAACCCTCTGGGAATTTAGTTAAGGCTAAGCCTAATGGAGGTTTCATGTCTGGGGGAAGTACATTATAAACACTATTGAATCTTGTGCAATAATCTTGGACACTTTCCCCAATGTTTCTTTTGAGGTTGGTATATTTTGAAAGGATTTGGAGAGGGTTCTTCCTAATTTCCCATTTTTTTATAAATGTTTGATATAAAGAAGGAACCAGAGGGAACCAGAGGTTGTGGTAACACTAGTGGAGCATACCATGCTTCCATGATAGGGAATAATGGGGGATTTAAAAGAGGTGGATTAACAAAAGGGAAAGTGGGCTGAAATGGAATGTTTTGAACAGTGGATGTGTGGATAGGAGTAGAAGAAACACTTGGGCCAGCAAAGTGATGATGAGCAGATTTGTTATGGAAGGAGCTGAAATGATGGAGAAGCTGAGAATCAGGTAAGGTGAAGCTTCTCTACTAAAGCTCTGTTGAAAATCTATGGTTTCAAAATCATCTTGGTTTAAATCACTTTGAGACTTATTTCTAAATAGGTTCTTTGTGTGAGGTAAGTCAAAGTGAGGATCTTTCAAGACTATGAGATTTTCAGGGACAAATCTTGTTCTTGGGATGGTCCTATTAGTAGTTGGTTTTCCAAGTCTAGAAGTTTGCCACAAAATCCTCTCTGGATTGTCAAATATGGTAGGAGGATTAGCATCTAGATGGGATCTATTGTTGACCCTATGTGAAGCCAAATTTCAGTCTTCAAAATTTAGAGAGGATGAAGTTTTTAGGACCGTTTTTCAAAAGTTTTCCTCTCACAGTGATTTCTGTAATAGGATAACTAGGCTTCTAAACTTCCTCAAGGCTGGTTAACATAGAACTAGGGAAATCTAGAGGTCTAGAGGAGTAATAGGCCTACTGGGGCTAGTGGAGTCGCCAAGTGGAAATTTTTAGCTTTTCTGAAGGTAAAATGTTTTATGGTCCACCACCAATGATTTATTTGAAAACCAATCTGAAATGTTTTGGGTTTTCTGAGTTTTTGTAGTTCTATGGTTGTGAGAGTGTCCTATACCTAATTAAGGTGGTGAAACAAACAGAGTCTACTCTATGGATTACTAGTTTATTTCTTCAAGGTTTGATAAGGGTCTCTTAGAATCCTAAGGGTTACTTAGATTGCCACTGATCCAGACAGGTCCACCATGATTGCCATTATCTTGGTAGTGCTTGAAGAAAGCTATATTTCACTTCAATGAATACTGAGTGTCTTGCTTAGGGACTTTTACTCAAAAAGGTCCCACCATGATCACCATTATGTTGTGGTCCTCTGATGTAGCAGATTGGCATACTAAATGACAAGGCAACATCAAAACCAGTCTTTAGAGCTCTAGGACCTAGCCTTCCTAGTCTCAGAGAGGGATCTGTCAATTGTTTGCAAAGATGTGAGTTTGTTTGCTTTTAATGGTTGATTTTAGGCTAGTTATGAAGCATGAGTTTGTTTGATTGTTTGTCTGGGCATAATGATATACGTAGCATAGATATAAAAGGGAAATCTCTAAGTCATTGGGCAATGGAGACAAGTGGAAATGGTAACAAGTTTGTAAACAGATCAGGGGTATTAGAGGGAAAATCTAACTTGGCTATTGGATCTACAAAGTCTTTCAGGTGAAGTGAAATGAACATTAAAGTTTTAGAATTAAAAGTAGAACTAAGGGAAATTACAAATCCTTAATTATATGTACTTCTCAAAAAATGGACTTAAAACATTATTTGAACATGAAGAGGCATTCCATAGACAGGGCTAACCATAAATTCTAGAAATAACACTTCAGCAAATAATAATTCCAAGAAATACTTTTCAAATAAAATCTAGGAGTCGAGGAACGCTCTATTTCATCCAAAGATTTCACTTTCAAGATAAGAAAAAATTCAAGATTAACAAATAACTGCATTCATAGAAGAGGGAACTCCTAGACATATTTGATTACAGCTATAAAGACCTTCACAAAAATTACTTGAGCAAGTACAAATGGTATGATCAAAACAGACCTCTTTGGCAAACTTTGGACAATGGTACTTTGAAGGGAGACTTCAGAAAAAGTTTTTAAGTGGCAACAAGTAAGCAGGGAAAACCATAAATCATTCTTGATACCAACTGTATTGAACTATTTAAGAATTAAACAAGCATAAGGGTTCAAGAGAGCAATTAAGAATTCTCTAGAATTCCTCAACAGAGGAAAACATAAAACAATGAAGAGTAAACAGGTCTAAGGTGCTTCTAGGAGACATTTCTTAGCCTAAACTTTTTACTCTACTGTAGTAATAAATGATGAAACAGAATGGAAAATAGGAAAACATTAATAGATTAGAATACTTCACCAACAGCCAAGCTTAGGGATCCAATGACAGAGCTTTCTCCATCAACAAACAGGTTAAAACATCCACAGGTTCCAACACATCATTTTTCTTTCAACTTTAGTAGAGCTATGTATTACTTTAGAAGAGTCATCAAATTCCAACTTTATAATGAGTTCCAATGCAGTATTTATGTTGAAAATGAGGAGGTGGAATTGTTTTAGGGTTTAAAATGTTATTTATTACAGATTAAATGCATTTCTAGCCTTGAAAACCATGCAAGGCATGAGGCAGAAATAGGTGCAACTACTTCTCTGTTTCAATAACTCTATCTTAACTTCTGATAGAAAGATAGTAGAAAAGATTGACTTTTATGACTTATTCTTATCTTTATAATAATTGTCCTGATAGATTAAAATATCTTCTTTAGTGTAATAACTGTCAATTTTCCCTTTGAGACAGAAAGTAGGCTATAGGTGGCAACTAGATCTTTTGGAGAAATAACCACCTCATGTTGATGTATTCGAGGCCTTTTAGCCTGAATTTACTTAATTTAATCATTTAAACTGTGTTTAGGCCTGATTCTGCCTTTTTCCTTTATAATCCTTCATGTTGTCTTTATCTTTTTAAACTGTAGGATTATGTCTTTTAATCTTTTTTGACTTAACCTCTGAACTTTAATCTCTCTGATACTCTTTACTAATATTCACTGTTTCTTCCTTTTTGCTGGTGTACAGGTGGCTTTCTGCGCTGGAGGGTTTTGTTTAATCAATGTTCATGATACGTTGATCAAAAATTTGAATTTGAACCCTGTGAACTCGTTTTCTTCGTGATTTTTCCCACCGGATCGTCATCCTGGGCCTTTCTTGCCACTACTCTGGCTTGTGAGAGGGCTGGATTATTTTCCCGCCATTAAACCTACAACTCAACATAAAATATCAATAAATCCTGCGTTTTTCAGATAAAACTGATTCAGAGGCTCGACAGAGGTGAAGTGGTTTTTGGGGGGAAACTGGCAATTTTTGCATAAGGATTTGGTGGTAAATGGTATTGGCAGGGGGGAATGTGATAAGGTTTAGGGGTTGACGCGTGTCCAACCCAAAACCACCTGTTTCGCGTGAAAATGGGTCGTTAAATAATTTTGGAAGTTTTGAGCGTGAAAATAGTTTTGGGCCATTGGATCTGGGGAAATTTAGATCAACGGTGGAGAGGGAGCTCGATGGCACAACGTGATTAGTGGTGGGACCAGGGGATGACATCAGCTACTTTGTCGCGGAGCGAAAATTTCACTACGTGGGGTGAAAAATGGTTGGGTGGAGTTAAAATGTTAGAATCAATGCGAGCTGTTGGATTGGGGAAATAGACGGCTGAGATTAAATACGGGGGGACTGGGGAGTAAGGGCCACTTTGGTCGGGTTCCCCTGTAGTAAAATTGAGTTGTTGGTCTGGTAGGAATGGACGGTCCAGATTAAATCACGGAAATGCCTTGGTATGGGACAGAAGGGAGGGAGGATGGCGATGTGAATGAGCGCAAGCCGTCAGATCTGGGGAAATGGACGGCTGAGATTAACTCGAAGGATCGGCCATCGTCGGAAAAAGGAATGCATGAGTGACCCTTTGTGATTTGTGATGAAGCGCGGATCGTCTGATCTAGATTAGATCGACGATGGAGATTTACTCGAGAGATCGCATCGGCAGAGGAAAAGCGGAAGGGAAAGGGAAATGTGTCGTTGCGATGGAGAGCGGACCATTTGATCCGAGGGAGATCAACAGTCGCGATTTTATCGACAGGGGAAGATCATCGGCATGGAATTGTGATGCGGTGGAGCGAGAGCCATCGATCTAAAATAGGATCAATGGTGGAGATTGACTTCAGCAGATCGCATTGGCGAGGGGAAAAGGTTCAGGGGACAAAGAAACGCCGAAATGCCGATGAGCCGATGGGCCGATGGGCTTGGTCATAGAGCTGGGTCGCATGGCGAAAAAGGGAAAGGAGCTTAAGCCAAGGGGGTTATAAAGCCCGAATGGAGCGGAAAAGTTTATATAAAGGTTTTTATGGGTTTTTAAGGGTTTTTTAGGTTTTGGGTAAGGTAAAAAGGATTTTTTAAACCAAATGAAAAATGGGTTGAATGGTTTTTAAAGGGGATTTTGATGAAATGGAGTACAAAAGGGAAGAAAAAGAGGGATTTGACAGGAGGAAAGGGGCTTTTCAAGGAAAAATGATGGAATGGGTGAAATGAAGGAAGAGGGAGGCTTTGAAACAATATTTTATAGTAGCAGGTTGCCTTGAAGGATTTTTAAGTGAAGATAATAGTGAGATGGGTTCTTTTGGACATGAGGCATAGTGAAGTTCCAAGAGCTCACAGATTTGCAAAAAATTATTTCTTGGAAAGTTAGGAACTTGATTTAGCCATTATTTTATATGACAAAATTTTATGGATGGCTAACAAAACTGACACCGAATACAACTAAAGACCCCCTACAAAAATCCCTTTCCCCATTCTATTGGTCAGGGGTCTAAGTTTATAAGGAGGGGCTTTAGGAACAGAGACCTGAGAAGAGACGGGTAAGGATACACCGTCCTGAGGAGGAGCATGAGACACAGAGGGAGACGGGACAGACAAAATAATACTTTCAACTGAAGCTTGAAACACATTTAAATCAAAAATATCGTGCGAGAGCTTCCTCAAAGGACCAGGCGCATCACTATCTGACTGAGATAAGAAAATAGATGTGCATTGAGAGGAGAGAGGAGTAAGAGGCATACCCGCCTGAGATGCCCTGGCTATCTCAGAAACTGAATGGGGTACCAAGGAGGACACCGGGATGGAAAAACTCTTAGAAGAGGCATTCACGACCCGATCCTACTCCATTGTCTCCGGCTTCTCTATGTCAGCCCCCAATTCTTCATTCATCAGCTCTGACTCTCAGAAGAGGCATTCACGACTCGATCCTACTCCGTTGTCTTCAGCTTCTCTGTGTCAGCCCCCAATTCTTCATTCATCAGCTCTGACTCCTTATCCTTTTCCCTTTCCTCATGACGATATTCCTCCTAAATAATGAAGTTCCTCTCTTGGCTTCGACGACGACGATGACCCAAAGGACATTCCCTTGCTAAATGTCCATATTTGTGACATCTGTGGCATCTGAAAGAGAGGTTTTCATAGTCCAGAGTTTACAGAAACTCCATCTCCCTATATTTCAAAGTCATAGCGTCTGCCAAACCCTCTCCAGGGTTGAGACTAACCAAAATTTGGGCCACACTCCAATATCTTGTTTTTATATAGGACTTGTCAACCTCTAAGAATTTTCCCAGAGTGTTCCCTATAGATATGAATGCCGAATCAGTCCAGAATGGTATGGGAAGTCCTGGCAGTTTGACCCACACAGGTGATTCCTCCATATTCTCTTTCTAGGCATCAAACAAAGGAGTCCATCTTCGAAACAAGATCGACCTCTTCCCAAAACACCAGTTTCGATCCATCACCCATTCGACGTGATCCTTTTGGTCAAATATGATACTAAACCAGCCTCTGTCTAGAATTTTGATCTTGTTCGGCTGCCCAGGGGCTTCTTTCCATTCCGAATGAACCCAGTCCGTAATGTAGTTCGCCGAGAATTTTCTCCCATGGACTCTACCAACCAAGATTGTTTCAGAGGCTTCCATCGCCTCGTCTATTCCAATATCCATACCAAGAACACAACTTCGACGATCTTCTTTCTTTCTGATAGGCTTTTTTTTCTTCCTTTTTCCACCCACAATTTCCTTCTTTCCTTCACCCTCACCAAGATCTTGAATAATTGGAGCATCAATCCCTGCAGCCTCGGGCGACCTAGGTCGCTTTCTGATAGGATCACTATTACCTACTTTCTCCACCAACTCCTCCCCCGCAGGTCCAACTACAGCCTCCTGTCGCGACCCTAGCTTTTGATTTCCTTCTCCTAACCCTCTCGGCTTCCCGTCTTCTACTTCATTTGAAGACACCCTTGATTGACTGTGTACGAGGGCTTCCGACTTGAGGTTTCTAGAAAGGAACTCTTCCAAACCTTGATTTACCCCTAGCGCTTGTGGAGAAAAAGGTAATGGCAGTCGAGAAGAAAGAAGGCCTTGACTTAACACAGGATTCCAAAACCTCAGATTCTCTCCCCTATACCCTCTGCCTAAGGAGGCTCTACAACTCTGGCTACCTTCCCCTAGGGCTTTTAGTCCTACCAGACCATGAAACCCATAGCTAACCATGACATCTTCAAGACCACCAGTAAAAGGAGGGTAAACCAGAATACCTGAATGCAGAGATGATGGATTGTGCAAGAATTCCTTTTGTTGCGGTCCTGTCCTTTCTCCAAGGTGAGGGTTTTGAACTTGAGCCTGAACTGAGGGGATCCCACTCCTCCAGCATCCACTCCACATACTCTGGAGCATTTCTTCTAGCAAGGTCACTCCATTCATGAAACCTCCAACTCCCGCTGCCTCACCAAGAGCTTGGGAATTCTCAACACTGTTCGGGAAGTATAGCTCCAAGTTTTTCTCAGAAAATTCATGCCCCCAGCAAGTTAAGAGATCTTCTGGCGCAGGTTCAACATCAACGAACTCGCAGTCAAAACCCATATCTGAAACGAACACAACCTCTTATCTCGACACAACGAAAGCGGAAACCCCATGCCTCTCCACAAACCCTAGAACAAGAACTCCATCGCGGTAAACTGTAACAGTGATTCAACTTTATATAATGTTATAGTATTGATGTGTCTCATTACACTTTGTTAACTGGAAATGCATCAATATTGCATTTTACATAGACCTTATACCAAATTCACAACATCCATTATTACATATAATATTTATTAGTAATTGTTTATTATCTAAATGTAGCTTTTAAAGTTTGTGGAAATATATAAATAATTAATGTTACTTTATATGATTAAAATATCGAAATTTTACTAAATTTTTTAATTACATCATTTTGTCCTTTTACCTTAATGGAAAATCTTAATTTCCTTACATTCCACAAGGCACACTCCCATAACTATGTTAAAAAATGAATATAATAACTATTAAGCTAAATGGCTCTCTAGGTGATAACCTGGAGAGTGTACAAACACTCATACAAGCACTCACCATTGAGTCAAATGAGCCTAAAATATATAGGCTTTCACACTAATGGGATGGTTTAAAAAATTCCCTAGATATTAGGATATGAGGTCTAAGATTAGATTCCCAAACCTATCCTCATCATAACAATAATCTAATTTTAGGTTTCTCCATTACTTCCAACACTCCCCCTTAATGGATAAAGGGTACTGAACAATAACATACTTCTGCTGGTCTAGTTTTAGCTAGGCTTACAATAAAAAAAATGAAAAACTTGGTAACAAAGGTTTTCATTTTGGTCTTTATGCTTGTGACTCCATACTTGTTCATTTCGAGGTGAGGCTTCATCTTCACTTTCCTTGTGGTGAGGTAGTGATGTATTTTAACCTCATTTATTACCGACTGATGGAAATCTTGAATTATTATTCTCGCCCTTTTCAAAATTATGACAGGTTGGATAGGAGAATTTTACCTCTCACTATTTCCGGTGTCAACCATCTAAACGTCAGCGGTAATGTCTTCATCATTTATTAATGAAAATTCTGTGCTGATTTCATAAAGACATGTTGTTTCAAGCCATGCTTCAAGAAACTTCAATTCCTCTTCATACTTCGTTTCTTTTTCTTTGTTGCTCTTGCTAACATCTGCACACATAAAAATATTCATGAGATCGTCACAATTTAAATTCTCTCCACCTTTGTCTTCCTCTGCCACGTCTTTGCAATCAAGTTCATGTGGTCCGTCCAATTGATCTTCAACAATATGTTCCTCTTTACTCCCTTCCTCAAGAATGACTACTGGGTCTTCTTGATCTTCAACCATATGTTCCTCTTTACTCTCTTCCCGAGGAACAATTCGTGAGTCTGCAATCTCATGCTGTTGCAGAACATATAGTATCTCTGTAATCGTGGTCATTAATAAAACCACCAAGCCTCATGAAGAAAATATCATCATGATCAAATATGTCTAAAAGTGCAGCCATATTGGAAAAGTCCAGCTTTCTCTTGCTTCCAGATTTCTTTTCAACTCCACTCGGTCCTCTAACGAGCTTCAATAACCCTGTTACCATGCAAGCTGGAAACTTCTCCCTTTGGTAGTTATTTAACTATAGAACCTTGTATACTATAGCTTGTATGCCACGTAGGTCTCAATGCCCTCGGATCTTGTGACGAGCAACAAACGACCTCTCAACAAGCTAGATACACTATCAATATCCAATTCTGATGCATGTAATTAGAAATTTCTCATATGATACATATTTCTAAAAGATGGGTTCAAATCAGCAAGAAATTTCACATTTTTATTGTGGCATATAATAAATTAGAAGAAAATTTACCCAATTGGCTTTGGGATCTCCACAACCTGCAACTTCTAGGTTTTTCAAACAATAAAATTTCAGAATGAATCTGCTAGATCACACAAGCAGATCACACAACAACACGCAAATTTGAAACAAAATCACAAATTCACTGGAACTTGGTTATTTGCAACTAAATGTTTATCTGTCGTTCCAAAATCAAGAAACCACCACCGCTGGAATCCGTGCCAACTCCTCACTTCATGCTTACTGGTCACAAACTTTAGCACAAACTGGAAACGCAAATGTGATGGATGTAGTAAGATTTCTCTAACTCTAGTATAATAACAAATGATGCATTATGCAGAAACTCAAAAAAAATATGGGTAGCGCGTATCGCAGCCACAAATTTACAGATATCTTCACATGTTAACTTCACAAGGATGAACGTAGGTCTAATCACATCCAATCTAGATCCTTGTAGAAAATCTGCAACGATTTTTGCAAAAATTAAACCACTGAGTGGTGACTTCTTCTCAACACGAGCTCAACATGCAAACTATACACACATTAGAAATTCAATTTTGATTGAAGACTACTCAATGATCTGTGCTTTAACAAAAAAAATCACCTGATCGCACTGACCACGCAAATCGAAAAAGCTGGAGAAGTGAGTTTCCTCCGTCTCCTCTGCGCCACACTGCGTCCCCATGCAGCTCCCTTAGACTCGCTATCAAGTGGATCTCCTCTTGATATGGTGCTAGCTTTGCAGGCTGCTCAACTTTTTTTGAGGACGCGATGATGGTCATTTATGGCAGCTGCAGTTGCTATCTTTTGATTCTTTCCTGAAATCAGATGGGCTTACAAATCGTCAAGCACTGATTCTATTAAGGATCCTATCGATGCAGTTCACAGATCTTCTCAATCTCGCCTTTTCCTGATTCTTGACGATTCGCTCCGATGATGGCTCTTACACCCATGGATTTGCCACCAACCACGCAGTAAGAACTCACTGATATTCATGCAACAACATTGATCCTCTAGCGCAACTACAACACTTCACCACTCTATCTTTATGGACATACAAACTCATCCAGATTCTAGCTAAAGCTCTGATACCATGTTAAATACTGAATATAATAACTATTAAGCTAAATGTCTCTCCAGGTGAGAACTTGGAGAGTGTACAAACAGTCATACAAGAACTAACCATTGAGTTAGGTAAGCCTCAAATATATAGGCTTTCACACTAACGGGATGGTTTCAACCACTCCGTAGATATTAGGATATGAGGTCTAAGATTAGATTCCCAAACCTATCCTTATCATAACAATAATCTAATTTTAGCTTTCTCCATTACTTCGAACACTTAAAAATAATATCTTACGATGAATGTTGTGTGTTTTGTCACATTGCAATGTGTTTAGGTGGTTGTTGGATTGTTTGGACACGTCGTGTTTATAGGTTTATGTCTACTTGCCCAACCAGAAGCAAAAGATGTGTCCCCAAAAATATAATAATCAGAACATTCCTTCAATCAAAACTAGAACTTCCAAAGATTTATTTTGATTCTGTGGAGGATTTGTTTGAGAAGTGGGTTGTCTTCTTGAATTATCTACATTATTTCGTGATGCAGGGTTTATTGAGTTTGTTAGGTTATCAGTTGTTGATGGATCTCTTCTCCACTGGAAATCACAAGGTCCCATTGTTGTCTTAGCTATAGGTCTTGTTGAATTTTCTATATCACTACTTGGTGCAGGGTATCTTGGATTTTTTAAGATATTAGTTTTTGATGGATCTCTTCTCCATTGGAAATTGCGAGGTGCTGTTATCTCAGCCAGAGGTCTTGTTAAATTTGTTATGTTAGTTCTTCGTGGAGGGTTTCTTGGGTTGGCCAAGTTGTTTGTCATTGATGAATATGTTGTCCACTGGAAATTGTGAGAATATTGAACATGCTCTCATCCTGAGCTAGAGACTTTTCAACAACCTTTTATTTGTCGAATTAGTAAGAGAAAGATGAGTCACATTAGTTGATTTGAAACACATAAATAGTTAATACCTTCATGTAATGGATCAGAAAATAGATATTTCATACATTATGAAAATTCATGATAGCATTACACCATTACCTGTAATATTCTGTACATAAATGTTGAACCATCCATACTCAGGGCTATGTGTGCTACTTCTTTGGAAGAAAATTCAACAATCACATCCCTGTAATGGATATCTATAAATTAAAACCACTGCATCTCTATCTCTACATGAATTCAGATATATGAATACGAAACAACATAAATATGAATATAATTCAGAGAAAATACTGAGAACTACAACAAGTTACTCGGTTGGATGACCAGTTGAAATATTATTTAGAAATTTAACGGAGAACACTTTTCCACATGGCATGAAATGCTTAGCTAGTGTTTGACTAGATGCCCTATAATGGACATGAAACAATTAGTGCATCAAGAAATATATTTGTTTCAGAACCAAGTCTCTTCTTTATCAAGCAGGCTATTGTTATAGAAATGAAGGTATTTAAATCCTTGAAGGCGGACAAATTTGTTAGTCTTGGAGGTTGCAGAGGCAATTTTCACTGAAAATTTGTTTATAAATTATCATTGAGATATATCAGATAGAAAAAAAAAGATTTGTTATACATTTGACACAAAAACACTCTTTGTGTCCGAGTTTTGTGATGTGTTTGTTCTTGTAATCAAGATAAATAGCTTAAAGTGAGTGTTAGTTATAATACACCAAACGAGACAAATACGCCATTGGAATGGAAGAACCTTTGGTAAAATGGGTATTTATTAACATCAATCACACCTTCATTGGAAGCTACTCTGTTTAATCCTTTCGTCTTTGGATCAATCTTTTCCCCTAACCTATCGAACACATAATTTTTTTTTGCTTTGTTTATGATGATTCTGGGAGTTCCGAATACTTTGGGGGTTATGCCCGGCATTCCATTAGGATTTGTTGGGCAAGGACGTATAACCGGATTTGTAGGAAGTTCTCGCTTATATTCCAGTGCCACTTGTGATTCTATAGTTTCCATAGTGTGAAGGTGGAGAGTAAGCTCTATATCTCTGTAGTATATTTATAAATCCATTAACCAAATTAGTGGATCAGTAATAAATCAAGAATAACAAATTTTGCCAAAATTTTGAAATATTTGTTTAGACCTTTCTGTTTCTTCCAGGGATTTCACCATCAAAGTTCTTATTAGCATCATGAAAATTCCCCAACCTCTCAAATATTATTTTTCTTGCAATGTCTATATTATTCTCCTCAACTTTCCCAGCCTTTTAAATATGCTTTTTCTTGTAATGTCTGTATTATTGTCTTCAAGTTCTTCATTAATGTTGTCAAGTTTTAGGATTTTGCTGAATGTGTTTAGCTGAGCCAACCAAAGATCTTCCAGTTACACAAAAAAAAATGAATTAGTAGTGAACTAGCCTAGTCATATAACAAAATTTTTAATTATGACAATATATTACCAGTTCAATAAATTTTTTATTGTAAATAGTTTTCATTATAATATCAAGAACTAATATTATTGGGCTTCTCATTGGCTGAGAAGCACATTCTACAACCCAGTGTGACCCCGATGTGTAAGTATGTTGGAATCCAAAATAACAAAAACTAAAGAAACATTTAAAAATAAAATCTTAATACTGTCGGCTTAAACAATAATTTCGAAAACCATATAAATAAACAATTAAAAATTCGTTAGAAAATAAATTTATCAAAATACGAACTCAAAAAAGATATGGTAAATAAATAAAAATATAAATAAATTAGAAGTATGGTAAATAAACTAAAGGCCTATGGGTCAAATACCATGGGAGAAATACCATAGGCCAAATACCATATTTATAAAAGTGGTATGGTAAATAAATAAATATAAAAGAGGTATAAAGAGGTAGGGTAAATAAATAAAAATACATCAAATAGGATTAGAAATCAACATCTAATTATATATGAAGTCTGTGGCCAGATATCTCGATGTGTAAGTATGTCGGAAGCCAAAATAACAAAAATTAAAGAAAATTTTAAAAATAAAATCTCAATAATGTGGGCTTAAACAATAATTTAGAAAACCGTATAAATAAACAATTAAAAATTTATTAAAAATTAAATTTATCAAAATATTAAGGGGTTTAGGAACACTAAAAAAAAGATATGGTAAATAAATAAAAATATAAATAAATTAGAGGTATGGTAAATAAACTAAAGGCCTATGGATCAAATACTATGGGCCAAATACCATATTTATAAAAGAGGTATGGTAAATAAATATATATAAAAGATGTATAAAGAGGTAAGGTAAATAAATAAAAATATATTAAATGTCTAATTATATATGAAATCTATGGCCCAAATACCATGGATTAAATTATTATTAATAGCATGGAAAAAAAACATTATTAACCCGACAACCCGTTATGACCCTGATGTGTCAGTATGTAGGAAGCCAAAAAAAAAAAACTAAAAAAAAAAAAAATACAATCTAAATAATGCACGCTTAAAAATAACTAAGATAACCATATAAATAAACAATTAAAAATAAATTTAAACAATATAAATTTAAAATATGAAGAGTTTTAAGAACACTCAAAAAAGAGATATAGTAAATAAACTAGAGGTATGGTAAATAAATAAAACCTCTTTTTCTACTTACTCGGGAGGTATGGTAAATAAATAAAACTTCTTTTTATATTTACTCTATAAATATCTTTGTATTTACAAAAACTCAAAAAAGAGGTTTTATTTAGGTGAATCTTATGGGCCAAATACCATGGTCCCAATAAGGTATAAAAAGGTAAGGTAAATAAATAAAATTATATCAAATAGGAGTAGAAATCAATATCTCATTATATATGAAGCCTATGGACCAAACTAGTAATAATAGCACACAAAAAAAACATTATTAACCCTAACATTAATATTAAAATATTATTATTATTATTATTATTAAATTTAATAACTTTATATTAATACAATATTAAATCTTATATATATATATATATATATATATATATGGGAGGGAAGAACGAAGACATATGATAGAGGTGGAGAAATAGCCGGAGTGACAAAGGAGATATGGAGACAAATGAAGGAGAGGGGAGAGGAGGAATGAAGAGAGAGAGAGAGAGAGGGAGAGGAGTGAGCGAGGTAGAGAAGGGTAAGAGAGGGAGAGGGAGATGGAGACATAAAGATGGAGGTTGAGGGGGAGAGAGAGAGGGCAGGGAGGGAGAGAGAGAAGAAGAAAGACATAGAGAGTGAGAAGTGGAGAGAGAGGGAGTGACAATGGAGAGATGGAGAGAGAGTATGTATGTTTAGGGTGAGATAAAGAGACATAGGAGGAGTGATTGAGACAAGGGGGGAGAGAAAGAGAGAGAATACGAAAGGGAGGGATATAGTAACATAGTTGGAGAGAGAGATAGAGTGATGGAGAAAGAGAGAAGATTTGAGAGAGAGAGAGAGAGAGAGATGATTGAATGGAAAATAGAGGGAGGGAGCCACATACATATAGAGATAGAGATAGAGATAGAGATAGAGAGAGAGAGGGAGAGAGATGAAGGATGAGAGAGAGGACTTGAAAGAGAGAAAGAGAGTGAGGGAGGAGTGAGAGGATTATATGGGAACGAGAGAGAGAGAGAGTGAGTGATGTGGGAAGAGAGAGGGAGGTAGGAGAGAAAGGGAGAGAGAGAAAGGAAAGGAGAGGGAACTTGAGAGAGAGGAGGAGAGAAGGAGGGAGATAGGATGAGAGATGGGGGGAAGATCAAATGCATAGAGAGTAACATGTGGAGAGAGAGAGGGAGTGACAAGGGAGAGATGGAGAGAGAGTGTGTATGTTTGGGGTGAGATAAAGAGATAAAGAAGGAGAGATGGAGAGAAGGGAGGAGAGAATGAAAGAGAGAGAGGCATATATTAACAAATTTGGAAGGTGAAGATAGAGAGAGAGATAGGTGGGAGAGAAAGGAAGAGAGAGAGTGGAGAGAGGTAGGGAAATAATTATGGATATGGAGAGGGAGGTAAGAATAAATATAGAGAGTGTGAAATATGGAGAGAGAGAGAGAGAGAGATAAAGAGAGAGAGAGATAGAGAAGGAATATGGAAAGAGAGGGAGAGAGGATAGTAGGAGGGAAGGGAGATATAAGCGGGGGAGAGGGAGGAAAGGGGAAGAGAGAGAGAGGTAGGGAGTGCAAGAGCAAGTGATAGATAGATAGATTGGAGAATGAGAGTGTATGTTTTGGGGTTGATATAGAGAGACAAAGGGAGATAGAGATATATATGGAAGGTGAAAAGAAAGAAGAGATAGATGGAGATAGGGAGGGAGGGACAAAGAGATTGATAAATATGGAGTGAGAGAGAGTGTGTGTTTGTGGGGGTAAGATAAAGAGACAAAGAAGGAGATATGGAGGGACATATAGACCTATATGGAGGGGGGATAGAGGGAAGAATATTTATTGCAATAGATGCATTGATTTCGGTGTAGATGGTGATTTCTAATCGTATTTGATTTCTTGAACTAGATGCATTGATTTTAGTGTAGATTTTGATTTCTAATGATATTTGATTACTTGCACTAGATGCAATGATTTCAATGTAGATGATTTCTATTCCTATTTGATTTCTTGCACTAAATCCATTGATTCCAGCGTAGATGGTTATTTCTAATCTTATTTGATTTCTTGCACTAGATGCATTAATTTCAATGTAGATGTTGATTCCTACATATATTTGATTTCTTACACTAGATGAATTTATTTCAATATATACGATTTCTAATCCTATTTTATTTCTTGCACTGAATGCATTGATTTCAGTGTAGATGGTGGTTTATAATCCTATTTGATTTCTTGCACTAGATGCATTGATTTCAGTGTATATGATGATTTCTAATCTTATTTGCTTATGTGCACCAGATTCATTGATTTGAGTGTAGATGTTGATTTCTAATCCTATTTGATTACTTGCATTAGATGCATTGATTTCAGTGGAGATGTTTTTTTATAATCTTATTTGATTTTTTGCATTAGATGCATTGATTTTAGTGTATATGTTGATTTATGATCTGATGTAATTGGATGTATGATGGTACATTAATTTTAAAGTCATTGGATTAATAATTTGCGTTGATCTCAGTGTAAGCACAAATAATTATTGATAATGTAGATTTATTTTTGTGCTATAGTAGTTAAATTTTATAATATTGGAGAGCAATATAGACAAGGTATGATTTTTACTACAATAGCTCGAGCTAAATATTTAAATGGTTTATGATTTCAACTGTCTTTTTCATATAATCGATATGAAAATATGACAAAACTAACAAGGGTGACATAGGAATAGTAGAAGAAAATAGTTTTATATTTATCAAAATGAAAGCTATTTGTACTCTACTACATTCTTATTATTCACATTTTCTATCATTCAATATTATTACATTTTCACTTTGCATTCAAAAAGTTTATTTCATCATTTTTCATCATTAAAGTTATTTTACAATATTTATCATCTCAACAAACTCAAGTAACTAAGAAAATTTAAAATTAAAATGAATCGATAAATCTCAAACATATTTAGCATATTTAAAATGGTTATTTTAATATTAGATGTATTTACATATTATTGATAAAATTAATCATATGTTCCTTATATTATCAATAGATTTTCCTTGTCCGCACACGACTGAAACCAACCTAGATCCATATTATTCCAGATATATCAAGCACCGAGAGGGATAAAATATCTTGAAGTGCAAACCTTTACTCAAGTTTTTCACTCAAAAAAGCGGTTTGCACCTTGAGAGATTTGATCCCTATCGTCACTTGATAGATCTAGAGTTAAGATGGATCTACACTGGTGATTTATAAAATCACTTATAAAACCACATGCTCAATATGAAAAATGTTGATACTACATTTTCTTAATTAATTTAACCTAAATGAGTATAAATAACTTTCTATAAATATCAACCTAACCATTACTATTAACATGAATGTTCTAACATATCCTATGGAGGTTAATTTTTTTCCATGCATTCAATTTGGAGATAAACCATAACTCACATACTATTATGAATATTCTGACATATTTCATGAAAATAAAACTTAAAGAACATACCAATATTCTAACATATTTAAGTAGCCTAATAACCACCACACCTACTAAATGATTTAGCATTAAATGCCAATAAATCCCCTCGTAATTACCCAAAACATGTTCTGGACTTTGCAATCCTTTCAACATAATAACCATCAAACCAAACAAATGATTTTTCATTAAATGGCAAGAAAATAGCCCAAAACAGATATTTCATTAAAATTGGGAAATTTGTATCACAAGAACATCACTAGAATTGAGTTTTTTGGTTATAATGAAATTCTAGATCC
The DNA here is from genome assembly GCA_034641835.2 of Pinus albicaulis. Taxonomy (NCBI): domain Eukaryota; kingdom Viridiplantae; phylum Streptophyta; class Pinopsida; order Pinales; family Pinaceae; genus Pinus; species Pinus albicaulis. The sequence goes on from CM076571.1 coordinate 173,094,989, forward strand.
ACTATTTTTATTCAAAATTTAATGAAATATGTGTTCCAACCTAACGATTAAGTGTTTGAGAAGTTTTTCTTCTCGTCTGGGAGGTAATATTGCTTTGATTAGTAGATTGGAATTTCGGCTGCAAAGATGTAGATTGAATCTTCGGATGTGGAGACTCATATTGGATCTTCGACTGTGGAGATGTGTAATAGTGCTAGCTAGAGGCAAGATGGTCAAATAACCCATTATTATTATTTCACTGAAAAAAAAATTTCATTGTGGTAATGCAGCTTGTAAAAATATGATAATGCACACTCATAACTACCAGCGCTCTATGTATAAAATTTATATTTTTCCAGAGTTACATAACTCCGATCATGAAGAAAGGTTTCCACATTTTCTTTAACCACGTAATCCTGTAGTCCAAAATTGATCCAAGCTTTAGATATGTATGTGTTGATTATTATAGGTTTTTAAGGAGATTCGACTCAGTGACTTTGTTACATCATTTTAGGTTTTCAAGGAGATTTGAATTAGTTGTTGCAAATTTAATTCCAATTGCAAACTTGTGTAGGAGGACAAAAAATTATTTTGATTGAAATTCAAAGAAGGCAGCAACAACAATTCTTATTTTGGTTTGATCCTCACTCAAGTGACACATTCAAATTCTGAGTTTAAACCTGCAAGTTCAAATTTATGTTAAAAGGTCGTAGCCCTTGCAGCGGAGAAATATGTGGGTTTTAACCATGCCATCCCGCATTTAAAATTCTGTCCTATGCGCCATAAACTCCACCAACGACAATTTTTTTACCACACATTGATTTAATTTGAATACAACCACGTCAATCTGCATGGAACCCACCTCCACCAAGTGATCTAAAAATGGTTTGGATAAATTGTATGTATTTCAAGAACCTACCACTTAGTTTTAATTAAAATGATCTAGCTTGTACTTGAAAATTTTCTGGAATTATTTACTTGAAAGTGGTGTATGAATTTTTTACTGTTTATGTGTCTTAATTTCATTTTTTCTTTCTATAATTTAAAACGTATGACAGTGACATAATGCAACAAATAATCATTCAAACACAACATCAATTTTAATTTAGGAGTTCACCTGAAATCTCATGGGCTACATCTCCTTTGAGCTTTGTCATCATGACTCAGCTCTTTGGGATTATGGTAAGTTTTTTTTATAAAGTAAATACTTAATTCCAATGAATAAAAAAATGATCCAAAGGATTGAAAATACCATAAATATCCCTCAATAGGTTTTCCAAACTCTGAAAATAGCTTTAGGATCTTATGACACAATTCCTTCTGTTGGTGCACTAAGCCACTCTGAGCTTCTAAATGGCACAAACTCCATCAAAATTCTATTTCTGTCACTAAAACCACTCTTTTTTTATCCAATATACATCAGACATCAAATATCAACTGATAAATTTCTCAAATTGAGCACTGCATTACCGAAATAGGCTATCCTCCACAGTTTTCCCAGGGCTACCTAGAACTTCACATCATATTTTTGAGCTCAAAAAGTTCTCAAAATGTTCTGAAACCACTTCCATTGGTTCCAAAATGACGGAAATAGTCAATATACAATTTTGGTTCATCAAAAATAGCCTTCGGCTGCTCTAGTTTCACCTCAATCACCTATCGGCACCCCTTGGCACTGGGTTAATGAAAATGTCTTTGCTTAGTTTTCTACCTGTAATTCTTTAAAATTTTCTAAAACCTATTTAAATAGATTCATAATTATGTTTTCAGTCAATAATGACCACTGGTTCACTGCATATGGTCTTAAACAGTTCTTTCTCAGCCCTGCATTGTTGCTGGCAAAAGCTGGCACTAATGATCGCTAGAACTTTACTGAAGCTTTTCAGCTTTCAAAATTTCTCTACAGGCTCTGTAAACCATCCCATCAGATTCAAAACATCTTACTTATCCAATTTAGCCTATTGGAACTCTAGAAAAGGATTCTAACTTCCCTCGTTAGGCCTCAAACTGAATTTGTCTCATGGTGGCCTTAATGGCTCCTTCATCTTCCCTGAAGTAAAATTGCTGAATATCACCTCCATTTGACCTAAAACCTGTCCCAAATTTCTCAGGAGGTTGAAGAGACCCAAATTTGACTAAATTTTTTTCCAATCTGGTTCAGTAATGAGGGCGTTATGGCAGAAACACAATTTTCCCAATGTGCCTCAAAAACCTCCTCCAAAAATGGAGGAACTATAGTTAATGTCGACAAAGTTGGCAAACCCGTCAGAAATGGCGAAATCCATGCTAAAATTAGAGGTAAAATTTAATGTGGTGGTTAGCCATTGTGTTCACATGTAGAAATGCCGCTAACTGTCAAATTCTAGTGGATAAGCTTCAACCTGACTGATACGTGCACTGACCCGAACGCGTGCACTGTGACCCAAATGCGTGCAGAGGCGCCCAATCCGAACATGTGCACTGTGACCCAAATGGGCGTAGGGTGACTTGAATGCGGGAACTATGACCTAAATGCATGCAGGGTGACCCGAATACGGGCAAGGTGACCTAAATGCATGCAGAGTGACCCGAATGCGTGCAGAGTGACCCAACCTTCCAATAACCAAAAAGTTTTCCTTGACCCCTTTTTTTTAAAACCATTAGGCTTGGGGAAACGTGGCAACCAATGATTGGCCTCCACCAACCTTTAACAAAAATCACTTTTAACATATAATTTCTTGCTAAAATTTCAAAAATCAAACCAAGTCAAACAGTGTTTTTTTGGAGTTTACTGGGCGTTTTCAAACCTCAATAACTTTTGCATACGACCTCAGTTTTGAGAACCGTTCATGACACCAGAACCATAGCAACGAGACCTTTCCGGTCATTCAGGTTGCAAATAATTTTGAACACCTTCATTTTTTTGAGCAATTTGCCTATCGTGGACATGATCTCCTAATCACACCTCCCAAATGAGAAGCTTTTGGACCCCAAAAGCTCTTTGGAATACTGAAACTGATTTGCACAACAAATAATAATATTTCACCCTCTTCTCTTCAGCCTCGAAACACTTTCCCTACATGGCTAGTGACTTTGAACCACAACTAGAAAGCAATTCACACTTCCCTTCCTCGATGCTTATCCACTTGTCAAGAACTGTCTTACTTCACTCACTCAGAAATTTATGGCGAGAAATTTGCAGAAGGTAGTTGAACATCGTTGCCTTGATCAATGATCCAAGGTGGCTCAAACATAAATCGTGCAACATGCGACATCAACAACAAGTTGTCATAAAATGTGCTACACAATTGACACAAAATCAATGTAAAAGTGTGCAACACAATAGACACAAGTCTACAAACATGTGCGACACAATCGACACAAGTCGATAAAAAAACATGATACATCTTGACAAACACATTTGCATGTATCAATGTACAATGAACCTATTTACAGTTCGCTATTTACACATACAACTTCCATGCACATGTACACCTTCAACTCTTCCTTTCAAGTACCAACAAGTACATAATCCCAAAAACATGTGTTTGACTAAAGAGTTGAACTAAAAGATATTGCTGCAATATATGTGAGTATGATACTCATTTTTTACATCTCCACGATGAAATTTTTCAACAACAAAGAAATTCCTTCAACTGAATTGCATTTATATGCAATCTTGCATCAAAATTTTCGACAGAAATACATGCATTCAACCGAAATGTGCATGTGTACAAAGGAGTATTTCTTACTGTGTTAATAAGTCCATCCACTTCTTTCCAATCCACCTCCATGGAAATTTTTGCTGTTGTAAATATTCCTCATGTGAATCTTCCATTTTCACATCAATAATGGAATCTGTAGTTCCACTTGAGCAAATATTTATGTCCTCTTGCTGCATGTTCTTTGGATGACTAGTTGGATGCAAAGTCCAACAATGAGAGACAACATGTCCCCTCTTTTGGAAAAATGTGCAAAGCTCATGCAACTTCTTTGAAAGTTGTCTTTGCCTCATCTACTTCCTGTATGCTTTCTTCCCCATCCAACATCTCGAAGCATCATGGTTAAATCGACCACAATATGTACAACAAATGTTTCTTCCATTTAAGCATGCAAAATTATCATGCTTTGCAGAAACACAATCAAATTGATCATGAGAAGATTTATACCTCTTGTGCTGCTTTGAATGTTCATCCTTTTTGTCTTCATGAGAAGATGAACTAGTAGATGCTACAGCTTTCATTTGCAGACTAACATCACCGTTCTTGTCTTGAAAATAGTTTGACCTTGCATGCTCACCATAAGCTACATGTTTTCCATTTTCTGTCTTCCATCTTCTTTCTGCAACAAAGGCTTAAATCAATTCCAATCATCTTTGAAACAAATTTGACATATTTTCATCTTAGAACTTGGAATAAAAGTTATCTTTGTAGTAGCATCACATGCCTTCATGGCTATGGAATCTTCACCATTAAACTGCATATCACCAAGACCAATATTCTTGGGTTGTTCCTCAACTGAAATGGGATTAACCATGCCTTGTGCATGTTTGCCTAATCCCTTGCCTTCGTAGCCCATTTTAATCATTATTTTGGACCCTATACCTCTTGTATGTTTTTCAAAAGAACCAACACATCTTTCTAAAGAGGAAACCAAAGACAAGTCAGAATGGATTACCTCTTCCTCATGCATTTTCTTGGTCAAAGCCTCTTGGGCTTGATGAATTTGCCTCTCCATATCATGAAATTTTTGAAGAATTTTTTCCTTCTCTTCCTTCATGGCAAACAACTGTTCACAAAGTTCAGTGCTTTCTCTTTTGTCCTCAAACAAAATCTGCACCATATCCTTCAATATAATAAAGTCATACTTCATATCATCATTGAAGAATCTTGTGAAGGAGGAAAATTCACTTGTATAAGTTTTAATTATGACGTCGATGAAAAAATTAACTTCGAAAAATTTCTCAAAGCTTTTCAAAAAAAATGACAAATCTTTTTAACCAAATGGCTGTAAAGACAAACTCTTATTCAAGCAGCCCAAACAACAAACAAACTCCAAGAGCTTCTTAACAAACAATTGTCAAGAGGGTTTGTGTTCCAATGGAGACCTTAAGGTACTTTGGTGTAAGGAAGAAGCCTTCAGGCCTTTCTTCCTTTTTTTTCTCTCCAAGACTTAGCTAATCAGTAGCTATCCCCAAATCTCAAGCAATAATCAGTTTTGAAACAGTAAAACAATCAATCTTTTACACAGTTTAAACACCTTTCAAGCTATACAATCAAGCAACTGCTATGTCAATCAGCAACCAAGTGCTATGATACAAACCTGATCTGAAAATGGTCTGGATAACTTGTATGTATTTCATGAACCTACCACTCAGTTTTAATTAAAATGATCTACCTTGTACTTGACAATTTTGCAGAGTTATTTACTTGAAAGTGGTGTATGAATTTTTTACTATTTATGTGTCTTAATTTCATTTTTTCTCACTGTAATTTAACATGCATGAAAATGACATAATGCAACAAATAATCATTCAAACATAACAACAATTTTAATCTAGGAGTTCACCCGAAATCTCGTGGGCTACGTCTCCTTTGAGCTTTGTCATCATGACTCAGCTCTTTGGGATTATGGTAAGCTTTTTTACAAAGTAAATACTTAATTCCAATGAGTAAAAAAATGATCCAAAGGACTGAAAATACCATAAATATCCCTCAATAGGTTGTCCAAACTCTTAAAACAACTTTAGGCTCTTGTTGACACGATTCCTTCTGTTGGTGCACAAAGCCACTCTGAGCTTCTAAATGGCACAAAATCCCTCAGAATTCTATTTATGTCATTGAAACAACTCCTTCTATATCCATTATACATCATACATAAAATATCAATTGATAAATTTCTCAAATTGAGCACTGCATTCCCCAAATATGCTATCCTCCACGGTTTGCCTAGGGCTGCCCAGAACTTCACATCAGCTTTTTAAGCTCAAGAAGTTGTCAAAATTTTCTGAAACCACTTCCATTGGTTCCAAAATGACTGAAATAGTCAATATAGAGTTTTTTTCATCAAAAATAGCCTCCGTCTTCTCCAGTTTTGCCTCAATCACCTATTGGCACCCCCTGGCACTACGATGAATGAAAATGTCTCTGCTGAGTTTTCGACCTCTAAAAGTCTTTAACACTTGCAGAAACCTTTGTAAATAGATTAATAATGATTTTTTCAGTCAATAATGACCAATTTTTCACTGCATATGGTCTAAAACAACTCTTTCTAAGCCCTGCATTGTTACTGGCAAAAGATGGCACTAATGACCCCTCGAACTTTCCTGAATATTTTCAGCCTTCACACGTTCTCTACAGGCTCTATAAACCATCTCATCAGATTCAAAACATCTGAATTATCCAATTTAGCCTATTGTAACGTTGGAAAAGGACTCTAACTCCCCTGGTTAGGCCTCAAACTGAATTTGTCTCATGGTGGACCTGATGGCTCCTTCATCTTCCCTGAAGCAAAATATGTTGAAGATCACCTTCATTCGACCTGAAACCTATGCCAAAGTGCTCAGGAGGTTGAAGAGACCCAAAATTGACTAAAATTGTGTCCAATTTGGTTCAATAATGAGGAGTTATGGTAGAAACATAAATTTTCCCAATGTTTGTCAAAAACCTCCTCCAAAAATGGAGGAACTCTAGTTAATGTTGACAAAATTGGCAAACCCCTCTGAAATGGCAGAATCCACCCCAAAATTAGCGGTAAAATTTAATTTGGTGGTTAGCCATTGTGTTCACATGCGAAAATGCCACTAACTGTCAATTGCTGGTGGATAAAATTCAACCCGACTGATACGTGCATTGACCCGAACGCGTGCACTGTGACCCAAACGCGTGTAGAGGTGCTCGACCTGAATGTGTGTATTGTCACCCAAATGAATGCAGGGTGACCTAAATGTGAGAAATCTAACTCAAATGCGTGTAGGGTGACCCAAATTCGGGCAAGGTGACCTTAATGTGTGCAGAGTGACCCGAATGCATGTAGAGTGACCCGACCTTCCAATAACCAAAAATTTTGCCTTGACCCCTTCTTTTTAAAACCATTAGGCCTGGGGCCAAGTGGCAACCAATGATTGGCCTCCACCAACCTTTAACAAAAATCACTTTTAATATATAATTTCTTGCTAAAATGTCGAAAGTCAAACCAAGTCAAACAGACATTTTTTGGAGTTTACTAGGCATTTTCAAACCTCAATAACTTTTGCATACGACCTTGGTTTTGAGAACCATAGCAACGAGACCTTTCTGTTCGTTCAGGTCGCAACCAATTTTGAACACTTTCATTTTTTGAGCAATTTGCATATATATATATATATATATATATATATATATATATATATATATATATATATATAAACTTTGTAATAGAGAGTAGTTTAATTTTTCTTTTTAAAGCCCGAAGGCAGAATAGAAAGAAAAAGGTAGTGAGACAAAATTTTGAAGAGAACACTGCATGTGTAGCAATTAACAAATTTTTTTTTTAATGTAATCTAGAACACAACAGTTTTGAAGTATTTCAAATTTTGTAACAGTCTTGGTTTTAATGAAATAGTATTCTTGTCTCACATCTTTATCCACATACTGTTTGGAGGAGAAACTTAGTGTTTGGAGGAGAAACTTAGTTTTCTCTCAGTTGTTTGAATTAACCAGAAATTCCAACATGGTATCAGAGCTAGTCCAAGCTCTTTTCATTTTCCAAAGAAGCTGAAGGAAGAAGAAGATTGTTGAAGTTTTATCCTGCAATGTGAAGGCTCAACAAAACAAGGTATTTACCAAAACAAAGTTTTTTTTTGAGTTTCTTTTAAAGAGTGCAGTCCAGAGAAGTCTCTTGAAGATAGAGTTTAATCTCTTAGCAGTGACAAGGTTTATTTAAGAAACACGGTCAAGTTTAAAAGTACAGTTCAGTGAGCTAGCCATGGCACGAGCCAACACAAGCACAAGTATAGGAAATACTCAACTCCCACAGTTCAATGGGAAGAACTATGACTATTGGGAAATCACAATGAGAGCCCTATTTGTCTCTCAAGATTTATGGGAGCTAGTTGAAGATGGTTTAGAAGAACCAGTAGATGAACAAGAATTTAATGCCTTAACACAGGTAGAGAAATATTTACAGAATAGCAATAGGAAGAAGGATTCAAAAGCCTTCTTCTATCTCTATCAGGCAGTACATGAAAGTGTATTTCCAAGAATTACAGCAGCCAAGAAGTCCAAGGATGCATGAGATACTCTCCAGACAACATACCAAGGTATGGAGAAGGTAAAGACAACAAAGCTTCAATTAATGAGAAGAGATTTTTAAGTCATTTGCATGAAATAATCTGATATAATAGATTCATTCTTCACAATGTTGATTGGATTGGTTACCCAAAAGAGATCTCATGGAGAGACATTATAAGAAAGAAGAATAGTGGAGAAAGTATTGAGGAGCTTACCCTCAATATTTTATGTGATAGTCACAACCATTGAAGAGACAAAGGATCTCTCAAAGTTTCCAGTTGATGAGATTCATGCATCATTGATGAAACATGAACAATGATCAGGAATAATATCAAACTCATGTTTGGAGCATGCCTTCAAGACCCAAATGTCTTTTGGAAGAGGAAGAGGTCAAGGAAGAGGAAACTACAGAGGAAAAGGAAGAGGCAGAAGCCAAAAAAGAAGTGGAAGAAACAACCCTACAAATACCAATGGAAGGGGCATCGATTAAAATCAGAACCAAAGCCAAGGAAACAACCAACAAGGTGGAAAAAATAAAGCAGACAAAGGTATGATAAATCCAAAGTCTAATGTCATTACTGTAAGAATTATGATCACTATGCCAATTAATGTAGGAAGAAACATAGTGACATGGGTAGTAGACCAAGTGCTAATTTTACTAAGGAAAATATGAGTCAAGAGAATTTGTTTTTAGCATGTAATATGGCTGAAGGGAAAAATGAAGATATATGGTTTCTAGATTCATGATGCACCAACCATATGACTGGAAACATTTCTATGTTTTCCATGATTGATGAAAATGTAAAGTCTCAAGTAACATTGGGGACAGACAGTAAGGTCTCTATCATGGGAAAAGGAAGAGTAAGTGTCTTAACAAAGAAATGAGAAAAGAAGAGCATATCTAATGTATATTATGTACGAGTTATGAAATGTAATTTGTTAAGCATTGGAAAACTCATTCAAAAGGGCTACAATGTATTTTTGAAGATGATGTATGCAACCATCATGGATAAATCACTGAGAAAGAAATGCATTACACAAGTAAATATGAAAATAAATAGAATGTTTCCTCTCAAGATGAGAGCATATTTGAATAAAGGAGATGCAATGGCAGCAGTGACACAAGAGACATTCCAAAGAGAAGAAAATGATGAAAACCAATTATGGCATTTGAGATTTGGACATCTCAACTTTGGAGGTCTGAATTTGTTGCATAGGAAAGGAATGGTAAATAAATTACCATTGATTGAAACTCCAGATAGCCTATGGGAAGGTTGCATCTTGGGCAAACAACACATATAAAGCTTTCCATCACGAAAGATCATAAGGGTAAAGACACCCTTATAAATAGTCCATTCATATTTGTGTGGACCAATGCAAACACCATCATTAGTAGGCAACCACTATATGTAGACCTTCATTGATGATTACACAAGAAAAACATGGGTTTATTTCTTGAAGTTGAAGAGTGAAGTGTTTGAGAAATTCTGCCACTTTAAGGATCTTATAGAGAATCAAAGTGGGAAACATAATAAAATCTTGAGAACAGAAAAAGGAGGAGAATGCATCTCCAAATAATTTCTACATTTTTGCAGAGATAATGGGATTCATAAGAAATTTACAGCAAGGTATACACCACAACAAAATGGAGTTGCTGAAAGGAAAAATAGAACCATCATGGATATGGTAAGAAGCATGTTGAAGGAAAAACATTTTCCAAATGAATATTGGGCTTAAGTTGTACATTGTGTAGCATATGTTTTGAATATATGCCCAACAAAGAGTTTTACGAACAATGTTCTAGAAGAAGCATGGGGTGGCATAAAATAGTTTTCCACCCACATGAGAGTTTTTGGTTTTGTGGCTTATGCACACATTCCAGATCAGCTAAGGAAGATGTTGGACAGTAAGGTGAGAAGTGCATATTTTTTGGATATAGTGAAGAATCCAAAGCATACAAATTGTATAACCCATCCACTAAGAAATTTATGATAAGCAGAGATGTAAAATTTATTGAGGAAGAAGCTTGGGATGGAAGCATTGAGAAAACAATGAATGTTAAAAGTTGTTTGTCTCATGATGATGAGGAGGAATAAATTACTGAAAGACATTCCTCATTAGCAACACCACCTCCACCAACACAAGGACAATAAGGGACACCACAAGAAGGTATAAGAACACCCTTGAGGAGTTATGAAAGTGATTCCCCAAGCACTTCAAAAGGAGCAGATTTGAGTGCTTCTACAAGCACAAGTTTAGCAAGTGAAAGAGGAACCAAATTCACAAGTCTGAATGAAATTTATGAGTAAGTGGTAGAAAATGAAGGTATGAACTATTTATTTGCATTGTATTGTCATGTAGAAGATCCTATTCATTTTGAAGAAGCAGTGAAAGATAAGAAATGAATAGATGCTATGGATGAAGAGATAAATGCCATAGAGAAAAATAAAACATGGGAATTATTTGATCTCCCAAAAGGTAAGGAAGTAATTGGGGTAAAATTGGTTTATAAAACAAAGAACAATGTTGAAGGTAACATTGAAAGGCACAAGGCCAGACTTGTTGTCAAAGGCTACAAGCAGCAACAAGGAAGAGATTATGAAGAAACATTTGCATTGGTTGCAAGAATGGAAATAGTAAGACCAGTGTTGTCCATAGTAGCACAATACAAGTGGAAAGTTTACCAAATGGATGTGAAATCAACATTCCTAAATGGAGTATTGATGGAAGAGGTATATGTTTAACAAAATCTGGGATATAAGAAAGCAAGCCAAGAGGACAAGGTATGCAGATTGAAGAAAGCACTGTATGGGCTTAAACAAGCACCAAGAGCATGGTACAGTAGGATAGATGCCTATCTATTGGAAAATGGGTTTGAGAAATGTGAAGGAGAACCCACATTATACATCAAAGACAAAGATGGTAAGATGCTGGTTGTTGTTCTGTATGTTGATGATGTGATATTCACAGGTAATGATGCTTACCTCATTGAGTTAAAACAATCATGAAGGATTTATTTGAAATGACTGATATGGGATTACTGAGATACTTCTTAGGAATAGAAGTATAGAAAAATGAAAATAAAATTTGTATTTCTCAAGCAATGTATGTTAAAGAGGTTTTGGAAAGATTTAACATGTAAGATTGCAAGGGAGCAATTACTCCTACAATGATGGGATTGAAATTAAGCAAAAAAGACAACATCAAGTATTTTGATCCAAGTTTGTATAAGAGCATAGTTGGCAACCTTATGTACTTAACTGCAACTAGGCCAGATATTATGCATGTTGTGAGTTTAATTTCCAGATTCATGGAAAGGCCAAAGGAGGCACATTGGAAAGCAACAAAAAGAATTACGAGGTATATGAAAGGAACAAAGAGGTATGGTAATTTATACACCACTTCATAAAATTTTGAATTGATTGGATATACTGACAATGATTGGGCTGGAAGTATAGATGACAGGAAAAGCACCTGTAGATATGTTTTTCATATGGGATCAAGAGCCATTTCATGGGCTTCTAAGAAACAACCAATTTTGGATTTATCAACAACAGAGGCAGAGTATGTGGCAACTATAGCGGCAACATGTCAAGAAGTATGGATGATCAGGAGAATGTTGAGAATTTTGTGTCATGAATAGGTAAAAGGCACAAAAATGTATTGTGATAATAGCTCAGCTATAGCTTTATCAAAGAATTTAGTGTTTCATAAGAGAACGAAACACATTGATGCCAAGTATCACTACATCAGGGAATTAGTGAGCAATGGAGAAATTGTTTTGAAACATTGTAGAACAGAAGAGCAGTTTGCTGATATATTGACAAAACCATTAGGGCATAAAAGTTTTAATTACTTAAGAAAATGTCTGGGAATGGAAGAATGCAACAGTTGTAATTAAAGGGGAGCGTTGGACATTTAATTCCAACTGCAAACCTGTGTAGGAGGACAAAAATTTATTTTGATTGAAATTCAAAGGACGCAACAACAACAATTATTATTTTGGCTTGATCCTCACTCAAGCGACGCATTCAAATTCTGAGTTTAAACCTGCAAGTTCAAATTTATGTTAAAAGTCCGTAGCCCTTGAAAAAAATAAATATATGGATTTTAACCACGCCATCCAGCATTTAAAACTCTATCCTATGCGCCATAAACTCCACCAACCACAATTTTTTTAGCGTGTGTTGATTTAATTTGAATACAACCATGTCAACTTGTGTGGAACCCACCTTTGCCAAGGCAACAATTGCCAACCAATAGCGCACCGATCGCAAACTCTAAAGAACAGTCAACATGCCCAAAAATGGATGTGATAAAATACTGAAGCATTTTGAAATCAATTTGGAATCTGCCAGCATGGACCAATGGGTAGCCGATCACAAGTTTTGAAGTCTAGTCATCTGACAAAAAAATTGAGGCGATGAACTATTAAATTGATTGCATAAAGGGTCTTTGAAATCCGCGAAAATGTTTCATAAATTTTTTCACCTTGGTTAAAAGTTTAATATATTTTGATATATGTCGCGACGTATTAAGGTTTTAGAACCTTGATGTAATGGCTTTAATTTTTTTTTTTTATAAAGTTTTATTTAATGCCGCGATAAGTTTATTTGATAACTTAGGATATATATATATATATATATATATATAAATATATATATATATATATATATATATATGTAATGGCTTAAATTTTTTTTTTATAAAGTTTTATTTAATGCCGCGATAAGTTTATTTGATAACTTAGGATATATATATATATATATATATATATATAATTTGTAGTAGACAGTAGTCTAATTTTTCTTTTTAAAGCCCGAAGGTAGAATAGAAAGAAAAAGGTAGTGACATAGAATTTTGAAGAGAACACTTTGTGTGCAGCAGTTAACAATTTTTTTTTTTCAATGTAATCCAGAACACAACAATTTTGAAGTATTTCAAATTTTGTAAAAGTCTTGGTTTTAATTGTTGTCCACATAATTTCTATAATCTCTGTGTTTGGAAGAGAAACTTAGTTTTCTCTCAGTTGTTTGAAATGACCAGAAATTCCAACATTAGTAACTTTGTTAAAGAATAAAAAACTTCAAGTAGAAATTTACTCTTCTATTATTAATTTTCACCATATTATTAATAGTTAAACAATATTACATAACATATATAGACAATAAATTACTAAAATGATAATGAACTACAATTCAAATGGATTGAATTCTATTTGATTGTGATTCTATGTGTCATTTCCTGTAATCAAAATGAATAGTTTAAAGTTAGTGTTAATTATAATACACCAAACCAGACAAGTAGGCCATTGGAAAGTAAAAACAATTGGAAAATTGGGTACTTATTAAAATCAATCACACCTTCACTGGCAACAATTCTGTTTAAATTTGAAAAAGCAGCACCCTTGGTTTCCAAGCTCTGTGATGTGTGAGTTCTTGTAATCGAAATAAACTGTTTTACGTTACTGTTAATTATAATACACCAAACCAGACAAATAGGCCATTGGAATGTGCGAAAATTTCGTAAAATCAGTATTTATTAACATCCATCACACCTTCATTGGTGGCTAATCTGTTTAATCCTTTCGTTTGTGGATCAATATTTTCCCTAACGAGTAGTAGTAAGAATAGAGGAGTAGAAAATCTAAATGACCTCATCGCCATGGCTACCTCAAATCAAATAATATTAATAATCCCTTCAAATTCGACAACTTATGTTATTGTCATCCTTATGAAGAATCGTCTAAGGATGCCCTCATTTTATAGTCCTCTAGGAACAACGAACATGGTTGTGTGGGTACGATAACCTCAGTTAGCACTTCTGTGGAGTTTCTATAACCAGGTGAACATGGAAGGGAATGCTCCTCTTGTGGACACTATATGGGCGACAATTGACAATTTGTTGCTTTACATGCAGTTCTAGCCCAATAGGTATTACATGACCTTTTTCCAAGGTGAAATATTTGAAACTAATAAAAAATACAACTAATAACAAATATGTTATTATAGTTAAACTAGGAGATATAGTTTAACTAGTTGGGTCATCTATTTAAACGTGTTTCCTTGCTACGATACCACAAGAAATTATGTAATTATCACTCAAAGTCTTTTTATACAAATTATGGATCAAAGAAACCAAATTTCAAAAAATGGTGAACTTCTTATTAGTGATAAATTTGAAAAGATGAATTAAATAAGAATCACTCCTTGTAACTTATAAAGTATGGGAAACACTTCATTTTTTTAATTAAAAAAAATGGTGAGGTATGAGACACACAATATTTTAATTAATCTGAAATAGTTGCTTACAATTGGTAAACTTGTGATGAGTTAGATGGAATCTTTTGACCAAAAATAGTTTCTCAAATCAAATGAAATACATCCAATATAATTAGAATATATTTTAATATTTGACTTTATTTTTGTAAATTAAATTTTAGAATATTCTTAAAATGTAAAATTATATTATATTAAAATACAAAAATCTGATACCATTGCATAAGAATGATATTAAAAATAATAATTCCCCAAATAAAATGAAAATGAAATTTCATAATATTGAAATTGATTTATGGAGAGAAGGTAAGGGTAATGTTGAGAATGGGGTGGTTCATGTGTGAGTGTGAAGGAATGAATCCAAAACGATGTTTTTCATGTTCGTAGAGAATATAAGAGTAATGTTCTTGTTCATGCTTGTGTGTGATGGAATGAATCCAAAATAATGTTTATCACGTTTGTTTGTTTGTTTGTGTGAATGTGACCAGCGAAGCATGGCCAATGTTTGTTTGTTTTTTTATGTGTCTGTGACCGACAAAGCATGGCTAATTGAGGTTATCTTACCCACACAACCATGTACGTTGTTCAGTGAGGGGTATAAAACGCGGACATAGATTCTTCATAAGGATCACAATAATGTAAGTTATGGAGTTTGAAGGGATTATTAATATTATTTGATTTGAAGGAGCCACGACGATGAGGTCATTTAGATTTTCTACTCCTCTATTCTTACTACTACTTGTATCTGTGGTGGCCGCCTAGGATACACCACTTCTGTGGAGTTTCTGTAACCAGGTGAACACTGAAGGGAATTCTCCTCTCATGGAGACTATATGGATGATGGTTGACAATCTGCTGCTTTACATGCAACTCCAACCCAATAGAAATTACATGACGTTTGTTCCAGGTGCAACCTTTGAAACTAATAACAAGTACATTATTATAGTCAAATTAGGAGATACAGTTTAACTAGTTGGATCTTCTCTTCATCTATTTAAACGTGTTTCCTTGCTATGATACCACAAGAAAGTATGTAATTATCACCCAAAGTATTTCTATATAGATTATGGATCAAAGAAACCAAATTTCAAAAAATGGTGAACCTTTTATTAGTAATAAATGATGAAAGGATGAATTAAATATGAATGACTCCTTGTAACTTATAAAGTATGGAAACGCTTCAGATTTTTAATTAAAAAAATTTGTGAGGTATGAGACACACAATCTTTTAATTAACTTGAAATAGTTTCTTACAAGTGGTAAACTTGTGATGAGTTTTTAGGAGTCTTTTCACCAAAAATAATTTTCCAAAACAAATGAAATACATTGAATATAATTAGAATATATTTTTATATTTGACTTTATTTTTGTAAATTAAATTTTAGAATATTATTAAAATTTAAAATTATATTATATTTAATAATATTAAAATACTAAAATACAACACCATTGCATAGGAATGATATTAAAAATAATAATTCCCCAAATAAAATGAAAATGAATGAATAAATGTTCAGAATGGGGTGGTTCATGTTTGCGTGTGAAGGAATGAATAAAAAATGATGTTTTTCATGTTTGTAGAGAATGTAAGGGTAATGCTTTGGTTCATTCTTCCAAGTGAAGGAATTAATGCAAAATAACATTTATCGTGTTTGTTTGTTTGTTTGTGGTGTGACTATGACCAACGAAGCATGGCCAATGTTTGTTTTTTTGTTTGTGTGACTGTTACTGACAAAGCATGGCCAAGTGAGGTTATCATACCCACAGAACCATGTCCGTTGTTCCCCGAGGGGTATAAAACGTGGGCATCCTCAGCCAAGTTTTCATAAGGATCATAATAATGTAAGTTGTAGCATTTGAAGGGATTATTAATATTATTTGATTTGAGGGACACATGGTGATGATTTCATTTAGATTTGCTACTCCTCTATTTTTACTACTACTCGTATCTGTGGTGGGCGGCTAGGATACTACACTTGTGTGGAGTTTTTGTAACCATGTGAACGCGGAAGGGAATGCTCCACTCATGGAGACTATACAGGCGACGGTTGACAATTTTTTGCTTTACACACAACTCCAACCCAATAGGAATTACATGAAATTTGTCCCAGGAAACAATTATGTATTGGAGAAAGGGCAAAGGTCGCAGTCAAACCATGACTTCCCCCACACTAACCACTAGTCATAATATTATACCACCACGGAAGTTCTTAAATCTATATGCCTTTCACATATATTTATTGTAATATGGCTTGACCGATGGTGTAAGGAGGGGGCAACCACCTCACCACATTACCACACATGCACGACCAAAGGCAGAGGTCTAAAATTTTAATGTGTGGAGGTTAACCATAATGGGGGATTAATTAACCCCTAATCACATGCATTAGCACTAAGACCATTTTTAATGCGGATTTAAAAAAAAATGTGCTTAGAGCACCTAACCTCCACTTAAACCGCACTTAAAATTAATTATCCTGAGATTAATTCAGCGGCCAGTTTGGTGGGTCCGCTATTTTCGGCGCCACCTCTAGTTTTGGCATTGCTAACTCGAGTTTTTCCAGTTTTACTAGGGTTTCCTAGGTCATCATTGAATGAGGCATATATGGAGCATTTTTTGACCAATTTTGGCTTAGAAAGAGTCAATCCTAGATAATTTGGATGATTTGAGCATGATGGTTCAGGTTGCAAAGACATTAGAGAATTTATATAAGTGATGTTTCCACTTTTAACATTAAAGAAGCTTAGGGCCACTAGGAGAGGAGGTCATGCTTAATCCACTTGAAGATCATTTTCATAGCTTGGAGAGTCTATTTTGAGGTTTTTGGGTCTTATGAATCTAATGGAGTAGGTTTCAAAGCCATTGGATCACTTTAGGTACATGTAATCATAGAATTGACCATTAATCCAAAGAGGGCCTAACCAATTGAAATAGGTCCATGGAGATGTAGCCTAGGAGGCATGAACTCTGTTATCAGCTATTGTGTAATGTGTTTGTTGTGTGTTATTTCTCTGCAATTTATTTTTTGTATATGTGTTTTTAACAACTAATTAACTGATGAATTGCTCATAAAAGACACTTAAACTTGACACATAAGCCCTTTCACAACTTGTTAATTTGAGATGATCCTAAATACATTTTTATTATACTGATGAGGGAGCTAGCACAACAAAACTAGTTTTCCCATATTTGGATCAAACACTCTCCTCAACAACAGTGCTTGATATGTGATAGAGGTTTGTAGCCATTTTTTTTTCTTTAATGGCTAATAAGAAAATTTTGGATTACTCCTTTAATGCCCATGCCATAACCCATGATCCAATTTTGAAAGTGTTTCCTCACAAACTTTTATGATCATTAATGTTAAGGTATTTTTACAATTAATACCATATTTTTTACAACACTACTTAAATATCCAATTAAATAAAAGTAAATCAAAATCATGAATGAATGTATACACAATAAATAACTGCGTAAGTGTACACAACTAAAAAAGCTACATATAATGTTATAGTATTGATGTGTCTCATTACACTTTTGTTGCCTGGAAATGTTTCTCTGTTGCATTTTAAATAGAACTTATACCAAATTCACAACATCCGTTATTATCATCATTCTTACCTAATTTTTAATTAAATTGAGAAATGATTTGAATTCAATAGGTTAATGGATGTGACTATTTCGAAAATTATGTGAATAGATTTATTTATTTTATATAGAGTGGATAGTAACATATAATTTTTATAAAATACTTTAAATTATTTTTAATAATAATAATAAATAAAAATTTAAAAATTTATTTATATATTTATTGTTTTTATAATAATAATAATAAAAAATTATAAGTTAATTAATTTTATGTTTTTTCAATAATAAATATATTATGAAATAAATACTATGATATTGATAAATATTTATCATTAATTTTATTTAGTTTAAAATATATCAAATAGATATATTACTTATTTTTATTATAAAAATAAATATTATTATTTAATTAATTAAAATATATATATATAGAGAGGTAGGGGAAACATGGAGGGAAGCAGAGCGATTTTGTGTGGAAACCCTAGGGCACAGAACACTGTTTCTTTGGCTCTTGTGGCGGCAGAACTTTTCAGAAGTGCTTCAGAGGCACCGCACCATTCATGTGAGCCGGTTTTCATTTGCTTGGTGGCGAGCCGATCATACCCACTCGTATGCACAGACCTCCGGCCGTTTACTGAGGCAAAATGCAAATTTTTTAGAGGATTTTGGGGAACAGAGAGGCGTTTTTGCACATTAATCCGTGGAGGAACCACTGCATTACGATTTCTCAGTTCTGGATCGATTTTGGTGGAATACTTTCTTCGGCAGTAGATATTCGCACCTACGGGCGAAGGATATCTTACCCTCCTCAGCTATTGTACTCATAGTGCATTGTGCTGGGGGTCTCGACTGTTCGCCCCTGTTCACACTCCTTCCGCGCCGGCTGAGCCAAAGAACTACGGGAGCCGCTGCGTCAACACTGATTTCGATCTCCAGGTAGGCTCTGAACCCTTTCAAGTTTTCATCAAGCCTCCAGTAGGCAACAGCTTTATTATCTGGATCCGAAACACAGATTCTATATTACACTTGAAGGATAAAATCCAGTCTGCGGCTGGTTACCCATCCCACCTCCAGTCATTGATATTTGGGGGAAGAGCTTTGGCTGAGACCAGCTCTCCAAATGAATATGATATTACATCAGGATCCACTGTTTATCTCAATTTAAGACTGCGGGGGGGTAGGTTGGGACAGAACCGTGCACATGGAACCACTCCGGGTGCCAGTGCGTCCAACACTGCATACACTAAAGGACCCTCATACAGGAATGTATTACAGGGGGACAAAAGCAAATCTGCTACTGCATCTGCGGCTCAGGCTGAGAACTCTCCCAAGCCATACATTGTGGAACAGCAGAACTGTGTGCCTGAAATAAATATTGACATTCCTGACATAGATGTACATAGAACCGCATTTGAATCCCAAGCAATAATATGCAGATTCAACTGTTATTGGCCCAAACCAGTGGAACTCTTCCAATGGATTTTTACCAACTGGACCATGGACTGTGAAATACACTTATGCTCAAAGGGTTTTTTCATCGTCAAGTTTTTATCATCAGATGACAGAGATATCATACTAAAGGAGGGGCCATGGTTCTGGGGATCTACTGGACTCTTCATCACACCTTGGTTTCCGGAATTTGATGCCAACACTATGGAGGTGACCAGAATGCCGGTTTGGGTCCGGCTTCACAATCTTCCGCTTCACTTCTGGCAGGAAAGTGTTTTGGGCGGCATTGGAAACATCCTTGGCAGATATATTAAAACTGATACCCAAAGACTGGAGGAGTGAATCTACACTTTTGCACGAATCTGCGTGGAAGTGGACTTGAGCAAAGGCCTACCAGAGTGCATTATATTGAAACATAAACAACAACAATGGACACAACATCTAGACTATGAGAACACAACATTTCGATGCCGGATTTGCAGGAACACGAGACACCTACAAAAAACATGTCTGGCAGCCACAAGAGATAACAGGAAAAAGAAGAAATCAGGTAAAGTAGCCAAAGGATGGCAATTTCCATCAGATGTACCAGATCAGCAAGAAGAAGAGGAAGAACCCATCCCACCAGCTAGTATACCGACTGATGCTACTTTGGGCACACAAGAATAGGAAATGCAAGAACCCATAGTTGCCACCACCATGACACAGCCGGATATGGACCACGGGGCTCCAGACAGTGGGGGAAATAAAAGACTACACACCTCAGACACATCGGACTCTGACAAGGACATTGGAGCTCACGCGGAAGATAACCAACTTGTCCTTGTTTCGTCCTCGCCAACACAAGATGGTTGGCGAAAGGTTGAAAAGAAAAAAGGGAGGAAGGCCTGAATCCTCCCATTGTACATGCCTTTTGTGGCTTACTTGATTGTCTTGCATGACACATACTAGCTCATATAACATGTAATTTTGTTTTTATAATAAAATTACGAATTTTTCCTTTGTGAAAAAAAATTAAAATATATTAATATATTATTAATCTATAAACTAATCACCTCAAATTCATAAATGGTTGTTAACTTAAAGTTATCCTCAATGACTTACTATTTGCACTATAATTGAATTAAATTATTCTTACATCTAAACTTTACATAGTGAGTTGACTTACACATGAGTCTCAAATCATTAGTGGTTGATAACTTAAAGTTATCATCAATGACTTACTATTTGGACTATAATTGAATTGAATTATTCTTACATGTAAACTTTACATAGTGAGTTGACTTAAACATGAGTTTTTGATATCTTAAAGGCATCCTCAATGACTCACTATTTGCACTATAATTGAGCTGAAGTATTCTTATGTCTAAGGTGCACATACTGAGTTGGCTTAAACATGAGTCTTTGACAACCTAAAATTATCCTCAATGACTCTCTATTTACACTATAATTGAACTCAACTATTCTTATCTCTAGGCTTCAGATTGTGAGTTGACTTCCACTTTCTTGAAGTGATTTTTATTAATGTACTCATTTATTCTTTATACTAGGGAGTTGTGTATTTTAATTTTTTGTGGTCCAATTTAATAACATGGAGGGATATAATAACATGAAGGAAAGGATCCGAAAAATATAACTATTGTAATATCTAGTGCCCACAAATTCAATTCAAAAATTAATAAAGGTTAGATGAAAATTATAGATAAGATACGATTAAAATTGCCTTTGTTCCAAAACCATCACACTCAATATCATGGGTATAGCATAATCACTCTTATCTCAATATGTCAAATACATGAGCCATAACTATGCATAGTCATACAGATCATATGTATGGTATTATTTCTAATAAGTAAGATGAAATTCTACATGTAATATACACACATCTTGTTCTAACATACATGTAATAGCTCTAGTATAAGTTGGGATAGTACTAGCCTGTTTCAATCATTGTACCATGATGACACATGTTTGTACTAATTCTAATCATTCTATATGTATATATGTATGTATGTATACGTATACATATTTTACCTTGTCAAATTTTTTATTATGTGAGGCTTCTTGTCAATCACCATGGCTAAAAGGTTAGAGGAGGTGTTCACATCAAAATGCAAAACAAACCATAAACAATTGATGACAAAGGTGAGTTTTGACGTAGTAAACAACTTAAATCTATTCCAATACGAGATCACTTTCCTTCTTCTTTATGTATTCAAAAAATATGATTCCTATGGATAAAAAGGTGAGTGTGTGATTCATATTTTTTATTAAAATGACGATTAATCAATTTCCTCAATCTACTAACATTTATTTCAAACATTCAAACATTTTTATTTTAATGTTGATTTGCTAAGCATCTCGGCCAAGTAATCACTCGATGTGTAAAACCTTAATTTTCATTCACCACCTACCATATGTTATTCAAAGTGATGAGGTGTAATTGGCAATCAAAGCCTTAGGTTCCTTTTTATTAGAATTGTTGTAAAAATAAATAGTGATGGTCATACTTTCTTCACCCCTGCCAAACTCTCCTCAACCACACTACTTAGATATGTAACACTCTCCTCAACAACAGTGCTTGATATGTGACGGAGGTTTGTAGTAGTTTATTTTTCTTCAATGGTTGATAAGGAAATTCTCGATTTCTTCTTTGATGCCCATGCTATAACCCATGATCCAATTTTGAAATAATTTCCTCAAAAACTTTTATAATCGTTAATGTTAAGATATTTTTACACTTAGTTAATACTAAAATTTTAAAGTTAGTTAATACCAAATTTTTCACAACACTACTTAAATATCCAATTAAATCAAAGTCGTGAATGAATGTGTACATAATAAATAACCATGTAAGTGTACAAAATTAAAAAAAACTGCATATAATGTTATAATATTGATGTGTCTCATTACACTTTTGTTGCGTGGAAGTGTATCTCTATTTCATTTTACATAGACCTTATACTAAATTCACAACATCCATTATTACATATAATATTTGTCGGTAATTATTTATTATCTAAATGTAGCTTTTAAAGTCTATGGAAAATATAAATCATTAATGCTACTTTATATAATTAAAAGCTCAAAATTTTACGAAATTTTGTATTTACATCATTTTGTATTTTTACCTTAATGAAAAATATTAATTTCTTTACATTCCATAACGCATACTCCCATAACTTAAAAATAATATTTTACGAAGAATGTTGCGTGTTTTTTCGCACTGCAATGTGTTGATTTGGTTGTTGGATTGTTGGAACAGATTGTGTTTTATAGGTTTGTGTCTACATTCCCAACCATAAGAAAAATAAATGTCCCAAAAAATATAATAATGAGAACATTCCTTCAATCAAAACTAGAACTTCCAATATGTATTTTGATTCTGTGGAGGATTTTTTTGAGAAGTGGGTTGTCTTCTTGAATTATCTACATTATTTCCTGATGCAGGGTTTATTGAGTTTGTTAGGTTATCAGTTACTGATGGATCTCTTCTCCACAGGAAATTGCAAGGTCTTGTAGTTTCTGAGCTAGAGGTATTTTCGAATTTGCTATATTACTGCTTGGTGTAGGGTACCTTTTGTTTTCTAAGTTATTAGTTATTGATGGATCTCTTCTCCACTCACTACAAGGAAAAGAACCTCTAGCGGATGTTTTTGAGTAACGCCTTATAAAAGCACCCCAAACATCCATTTATATTGGAGGTTACTAGAGGAGGTTGGCGGGCAGAGGTTTTTGCAGATGTTTTTCGTCTGGTGTGCTTATCATCATAAACTACACTGGTGTTGTCAACAAGAGAAAGCACCGGTGCACACAAAACATTGGCACACTAGACACCGTGCGCTCCATACACACCAGCTGGTGTGTCATATTACTGTAGCACAATGGTGCTTTACAAGTATTCTGCACTGATACCTCACAAAAAGGTGCGCCAAAATAGAAACCACCCGGTGTGGTCTGAAGCAAATGCACCGGTGCACCCATAAAACCCTGCACACCGGAAGAGGGTTAAATAAAAAAATAATTATGACAAAAAAAAATCATTTTTCACTTTTCTTAGTGCTCTAGAGATCTCAAGCACTGGTGCAATTTATCCTTGTCTGAGCTGCCCTAACATTGGTGCTCCCATTGCACCCATTGCATGCACTATTGATGTGCATTGCCTACCAATCTCTAGCTTGAATTTTTCAAAACGGTGGGAAAATTTTCTTTTGCAAATTCTATAGCCAATATGCCTTCTCAACAGCCAAATGTACATGTATTATTCTTGTTTTTCCATAATTAAGCCTTTTAGCAGATTAGAATTTCAAATAACCTTAAAATTAACCATTTAAAAGAAAAAGAAATATATTTGTCACGTATTGTTCTTGAGCCGTTCGGCTCGCACCAGTTCGCGGTGCTAACGGTATCTGCACTGGTTCCATGGCAGTACCGATAGGCGCACCATGTTATTTAAAATATTTTTAAAACGTGTGGTACGGTCGTTTACCTGGCCGCACCGTTGACCATGTGGAATAGCGACATTGCGGTGCGTTGACTTAAATATCCACCCTGGGGTGGGTAATTTTGTCAGTGCACTGCATTGCACATTTCAACAAGGTCAACGGTGCAGCCTATTAAACTGGTGCTAACTATATCCGCACTAATTCGAGGGTGCTATTGAAGGCACATCGTGTTATTTTAAATTTTTTAAAAAAATGTGGTGCGGTCGGTTTCCCAGCCGCACCATTGATCAAGTGGAATAGTGGCAACACAGTGCATTGACTAAAATATCCACCCCGGGATGGGTATTTTTGTCAGTGCACCGCATTCCATATTTCAACAGGGTCAACGGTGCAGCCTAGTAAAATACCGCACCGTTAACTATGTAATGATGGCAGGAGGTCAGCTTGATGACTTAACTATACACCCTGGGGTGTAGAGTTTAGTCAGCGCACCACACTCTTGACACCGTACATAGTCAACGGTTCGCTGAAAATTTCAGGAGCATTGCCATCGGTGTGTTGAATATTTTTCGGTGCACCGCTGCTGATGCGCTCTAGAAGAAGATGCATCGGGACCGATGCATGCCTATTTTTTTTGGTGCACCGACTGTTTTTTTTTGTTTTTCCAAAAAAACATTATATATGTATATTTCTAAATACATGTCTCATTTAATCAAAAAATTGTATTTAATATTTCAATCATTCAGAGACATGAAAGGAGAGAAGAGGGGGAACAACAACAACAATAGGTGGACCAGTATAACATGGGTTCGCCTGTAAGAGGCACGAGAGAGGGAGAGAGATGCATACCCTCACCCTATTACAAAAACTACCTAGGGGTTCCTATGGCAAGTAGGCCTCCTTGAGTTCTATGAGGAGGCTACTTCCCTAAAGGGCCATGGTTTGTTTTTGAGACATCTTATCCGCAGGTGGAATGCCCACCGACATGCTTTCTGGGTTGGTCGTAACTAGTGGTACATGCCCACTGAGGAGGATATATACTTCGTTACAGGGATATCAAGGAAAGGGGTGGATTTTCCCTTGTTCCCAGAGGTTCCAGCTGGCTATGCAGCAGGGAGTCAGTTAGTGTACTCCTAGAGATATATTAAAGAAGATATACAGTCTCCTTCAGATTTTTAGGTTTCCGGAGGTCAGTTACGTATTGGTGCATTTGGTAGTAAGGAGGTGAGGTGCCTCTCCCTTCTCATTTTTACCATTTCACACAACACCAGTGATGAGAAATGTATTAGTTGCTTGCTTCTATATTATGTTGATTCTTTAGTACAGGAGCCACGACTTGTCAAGTGGTCTGCCATTTTTTGCAGCAGTTCTGTACAGCCTTAGATAGATGTTGTGCTCATGCACAAGGGGGGGTAAACTTCCATTTTTATTCAGAGATTTTTTGTTTATTTTTTGAGAGGTTTCCAGAGACAAGGCCTAATTTTGTTCGGCAGCCTCTTAGGCCGATCTTTAGAGGCACAGATGCACATGTGGGGGAAGATGATGCCCAAGAGGGGCGAGGCTGTGTTTCCAGCGAGGATATTGAATGATGCACTGGATTTTCTAGCCAATTTTGACGAGCATCCCTTCATTATGGTCCCATGTCGTTACGTGGGTTTGAGTTGGTGAGGGTGTGCCAACATCCTCTTCATAGCTGATGAGCCGCCGGATGATAGAGGTAATATTACTGTTTTATTTAAATTTATTCTAACATGTTCTTTAACTTGTTTTTATTAAATTATGCACTGAAATTGTTTGATTATTGTTGTGTACTTGTATATATTTTACAAACATTAGGTCTTTTGATGCGAGGACATGCCAACACCACCACATGATCTAGGTGTGGATCCTGATGATGATCAGGGCATGCCAGATGCTAAGGATCATCAGGAGGCCGGTGCAGAGAGGCATGCTCCTGATGGTGCATCGGTACCACCTTTTTCTAGGTGTTGTGGGCTTGATAGCAGATATAGGATGGATTTGGGGACCAACTCATTGCATTGATTGTTGAGGTGGGCATCAGGCCCACTAATATGAGAGACATATAGGCCAATGGTAGGCTGTTACAAATGTGGAGAGGCATGTCGCGTGACATGTACATCCTGATGCAGCATGTCGTAGGAGCTATGACCTTAGTTACGCAGTTGAGGAGGACCGTTTCACGTTATAAGTGTGGTTGAGACGCAACACATGATCGATAGTCCGCAAGAAGCGAATCATCATATAATGATCGTTCACCTCGCGTCGTGCCAGATGAGCAGCCTCCACTAGCATCGAGAAAAATTCATCATGGATAGCAGACTGGACCATCAGTCATGTCCAGTCAGCAGCCTGCGGCATCCAGTAGTACTCATGATCGTGAGAAGGCTGGACCATCGACCATCGAGGCTTAACCATTGATTGAGCAGACATATACTAGTACTGCTATTGATGATGTACCAACAGTTCATCCATGAAATTTATATTACAATTGTATATTTTTGGCATTATATATATATATATATATATATATATATATATATATATATATATATATATATTGTCCATGTATTTTATGTTCATGTTGCAGTTGTACTTAATTTACATGTTGGTGATCATCATGATGTGTATATTGTTAGGTCATGTATGATATGTACTTCATTTAATGTGCACCTTGCAAATAGATGTGTATGTGATAGTAGTTATTTCACATGGGATGTATATTTGATTTATCATGAATGTGATCTTTATTAATTAATTTAATATTAAATGATCATGATATTGTAAAATAGTAATATTTGTAATTCTAATTTAATATTAAATGATCATGAAATTGTAAAATTAAATATTACATTTGTAAAATTCTAAAATTGTAATTTAATGGTATATATGTAAATTTCTGTAAATTTAATCGAATTGTATATATGTCAAATTGTAAAATTGTAATTGTAATTGTAATACACTTATGTCAATTATTTGTAAAATTTTAATTGTATTATTGTGAATTGATTGTAATTGTAATTGTAATTGTAAGTAAAATTCTAAAATTGTAATTGTAATTTTAATTGTAAATCATAGGAAATTCTAAAATTGTAATTGTAATTGTATGTGAAATTGTAAAATTGTAATTGTAATTGTAATTGTTTGTAAAATATTTGTAAAATTTTAATTGTATTAATGTGAAATGATTTTATTAAATTTTTTAAATTTGTAAATTTGTAAATTTTAAATAATTGTAAGATAATAAATCTAGAATAATATGAATTACTATAACATAATAAAGTTGAGAAAATAATGCAAATAAATTCATGTACTTTAGAATTATTATTATTTTATTATGATATTAGATACAAAAAAAAGAACTAATCTATACAGTACGCCATTGTTTTCGAGATCAACATAATTGCAAATTATCATCTGAAATATTAATTTTAACATTAAGACAATGCAAATTACCAATTAATTCAAAATACATATTATAATGTCTCGAAAAACCCATCTTAAAAGGTATAAATATTGATGAAATAACACATGTCCATATCAGTCTCGATTCTCATGATCACCCTCATTATCTTCCAACTTGCATGGCATGATAACACTATTATTCTCAAAAATATGTTTTAATCTAGGGTCATGTGTCAATACGAACCTCCAATCCCTATCCAACACATCTGGGTAAAAAAACACATGGTTGCAGTGTTTGGGGAAAACATAGGGCTTCTTAGCTTCATCCCACATCTTTCTAGAGTTGATTCATTAGAGTCGGTCCTTGCAACCCTCCGTCAATGATCATTTTGTCTTTTGCATATTCATTATTAGGTGTCTCGCTTGTTCCACTTCGTTGCATTTCACTAGGATCATGCCATGAACTGACGAAGGGGTCTGTCGTCCTATGTTTCCTCATGTTTATACCTGCAGCGCTATTTTAAAAATATTTCCTCAAAAAATTATTCATAGTCATTGTCATTATATATATGGTCATTAAAAATGTCAATAAGTGTCCTAGGTCTTGGTGTCTAGGGTTTTTGAGTCATTTATATACTAGTCATAAAGCCTGCAAGGTGAGGAAAGTCCAGTACTTGTGATTTCTATTTTTTCTATCATCAGCATTTAAAAAAAAATATATTTCTAGTCCAAAACTCTGTTTTGGAACTAGAAATTTGTCATTATCATTTTGTAATAAATTGTAATTGTTCCGCCATGAAGACATTGTCAAAAGCAGACCCCTGGTCTTTTCTCTAGCCAAGATAGCCATATCCCTGCAAGAAGACAACAAAATCATTAGTATCGACCTCAAAAAGCCAAAGGAAGTTTGTATTTGAAAAGCCAAAAGTGAAATTACAAAAACATTTGTAATATGGGTTTGAAATTAGATTTGAAATAAAATCTGATTGTGAAGATATTTGTGACATGTATAAAAGCCAAACAAGTTTCATTTGAACCAATTTCATAGCTCCCAAATCGTGTTTGCAAAGTGGAGGGCCGATTTCAGAGTTTTGAAGTGCATGGACAGAGTTTTGGGGCTGCGCGACCCACGTTGAGGGAGAGCGACCCACCTGGGCTGCGCGACCCACGCAGAGTCAGTTCAGCAGTGTAGGTTTGCAGGTGCGCGACCCACCTGGGCTGCGCGACCCACGCAGAGCCTGCGCAACCCACGCAGACACAGGGTTTTGAAATTTAGTTTGCGCGCCCAGATTGGCTTGGAATCGACTCAAGCTACCTTCAAACAGGTTTCTATCCATTGTTTGATGTTTTTCAACGCATTTGTGGCATCATGGGTGGTTTCCAATATTCAAATGAAGGATTTAAAACCCCACAGTCATAGTATTATTGTTTTCAGGGTTTGAAATGAAAATGAATGGTGGAAAGAATGTGTTTGCTATCTTAAGACAGTGATATGGCCAGCCTTCCATATAACATCAAAAACAATTTGCTCTCATACCCATTATACCACTGCAACCATTGCTATTGTTATACCATGTTTAAACCCTTTGAGTCACATTGCCCATGTTTGTAATGGGTCACATTGCCCAATGTAAAAATATGCTCATGTCTTTGTTTCAAATGGCCCATTGAAACCTTTATGGTCATTACTCATAGACAAACATATTATTATTAATGCCATGCTCTCCTTTGACTAGATGTGTTCAAACTTTTGAAGGTTGCCTGCTCCTATTTGGTCAAAATTTCATTTGCATTCAAAACAGAGATTGTGCCTTTTCCAATCCATTTAAAGCTGAGATTTTATCCATGATTTGATTCCTTGATGGTGCTTTGACGGTGGGAATATTGGTTGGGTGTTAAAACATACATCCTAATTTTGCTTTCACTGCATTCATATCAGTATACATAGTGCCAATATCTTGTTCCAGGCCATGACAGAGACAGAGTCAGAGTATGAGCAGGAGTCGGACAGTGACTCAATCGTTGAGGTTGATGCACTGAGATGGAGCATACCAGTGCACCAGTAGTGGTAACATATCAGAGAAGCCACAAAGCTTTGTTTCAACATCACGACGAGTCTCGTTGACTTCATCAGCAACGCGAGTACTATCTCCACATGGCGTGGAAGGGGTCTCGCCTTCTTCATCAGCGCAGGTACATTCACAGGATAATGATGGAGACAAAGACACCAAGGTCCCATTTTTCATTTTCAACAGGTTGAACATACACATTGCTACATCATGACTGACAACAACACATCATACAACCGAGACAGTGTTTTCACCACAGGAGCTGCATGCACCAGGAGAGCACTAAAATGGCGGAAAAGGCCTGATCCACTCCGGATTTTGGCCGAGGCTTCATTGAATGGGCAGGACACATGATGGAGGACCTCCGCTCCGAATTTGGGCAAATTCGGAGAAAATTTTGTCATTTTCAAATTTTTGGTCTAAAAAACAGGTTTTGTAGCTACGTGGGTCGCGCGCTCATGCGCTCGCTTTTTTTTGAGACACTTGCTGGAGGAGATTTTTACATTTTTGGATTTTTCATGGTTAATTATGCATCCTCCGAAGTCAACTTAGCATTTCAACAAAATCTGGATGGTCAAACAGCTCAAAAACACCATGAAAATCACCTTGCTGCCACCTTTTGCACCAGCAGGAAGTACCTCTGGGAGAATGAGGTTTTGGAGGGTCAAATCAACTCCAAATTCCGAAATTCCACTTGGGTTGGAAAGTAGACATCCAGGGCTTTCCAACGAGCTATCATGAGCTCAATTTTGATGTCGGGAGCTACCTCAAAATCAGCCTGGAACATGAGCGACCCACGCAGTTCAGGAGCGACCCACCTAGAAATTTTTCTGAATTTTCAGCTGCCAGCTCAGTATTTCGCCTATTATGGACCAGTTTTGCTTATGGGTAGAATTTTTGGGTTTTTATGATGTAAATTCATGTTTTATATGTAACTTTTGCTTGTTTTTATCTCTTCTAGAAGATTCACTCTCAAATGAGTAAAAAATCATGTAATGGATCAGTTTCCACTCTTTTAGAGGCAAGTTGTTAGCTGCCTAGATTGTAGTTCCATGATTAGAATTGGTTAAAACTGATCCCTGAAGAGGGAATTCGACCCCTAGAGGTGGGGAAATGTGTTAGAGTGATCTATATATTGTAATTTCTGAGGCATTCTACAGGTTGGAGAGGTTGGACTCTTGGGATACTTTTGATACTATTGTACATACTTTTCATATTTTGGCTAAGGAAAGATCAGGGGTTTTGCGGCACTTGTTGGGATCCTTGTGGTGTTCTGTTCTTGATGATGTTTCTCCTTTGTTACTGTAAGTTTCTTCATGTTTAATGTTGCCATCCTTTCATTATGCTTCTGAACTAAATTGAATGAGTGATTAAGGTTGAATCCATTGTTTACAGTGCTTAGCCTTTGAATTCAGTTAGTTCTATATGTTTTCAGCTGTTTGGAGAGGATCCAAGTTCTTCTTTGCCCTCTTCAGCTCCTCATCGGTCTAATCTATCCACACATCCAATTTAAAACATCAAGATCATCACCTACCTCGCCCCAGCTTGAACTCTGCAAAGGTCTGACCTTATCCCCGGACCCAAAACTTGTTTTCCCATTACTCCAGCGAAAACCCAAAAAACCAAAAACCAAACATACCTATCTCTTTACTAGCCTAAAATCAGTTCTTATTGTAAGTCATCTCGCATCCTATTGCTCATTTTCTCGAGATTGACGGAGAGAGCCCTCTCCTGTCCTCGTAGGGCTAGCTACGAGGCCGAGCGTGGTTTGATGTAGCCTTGAGTTTTACTTCATTTCAGCCTGAGGTAGATTTGAGTGCTAACAACATTCATATCAGCCTACTATTGCGATCTTCCTTTATATTATTCCGATCAAAGGTTTCCCACCACTTGCACCTAAAAATAACACATTGGAAAGAAGAGAAATCCACTTCAATGATCTCAGATTGTATCTTTCTGACGTAGCCTAACTTCCCTCGTACTAGGTTTTGATCATGGTGGCTAGATTCACTATATTAACCAAACTCAACTTCCACTCCACAGTCTTGTGTGATGTTTCTAGGATCGACATTTTTGGTGTGAAAATGGTGTCCATATGCCCACATCGAGGGGAAAAAATGCACCTATTATAAAAAAGGTAATATAATAATAGTGTCTTGTGTCTTATAATAACCCAACTGTTAAAATATGAAATATAGATGTCTTATAAGTTTCAAATTTAAATATAAATTAAAAATATTATTACTGAGTTGCTGCACCCTATCCCTACGTTTAGCACATCCTCTTCAGCACGCGGGTAACGATTGGTTGTACCGTATTTCTCTCTAACTTGGTCAACAACCCAACTGTTGGAAAACATTTTTGGCATAATTTATTTTAAATGATCAGGATAAGGCACACTTATACCATTCAACCATATGAATTATTTCCTATCACTATCACATTTCATCCTCGTTTTTTCGTACAATGCGACCCACGGTTGATTGATTCAATTTCTGCATTCGATGATGAAATCAAACTAACATTATATAGTACTTAGACATAAAAATGTACATTATATGGAAGTTTAACATGAATATTAACTTTGTATAAATTTGAAAAATTATAAGTCGCTTACTTTTTATCAAGAGCTTTTTTCCACTCGTTTGGAGCAACTCCCCTTCTCTTTTGTCTTCATCCCTTTCATCATCCCAAATCACTGCACCTGGTCTGTTGTTGATCTGCTTGATGTACTCACTAGCATAATAGAAAGAATCATATGATATGTACCCCTCTTCCATAGACCCCTCGGGTTTTTCCCTTTGTCAAACAAAACTGTAATATTCCTTTCTTGATCCAGTCAAAGTGGATAGAATCGATCCATGGTACTTACCATGGTATTTTCCCATGGTATTGGCCCATGGTATTTGTTGTCAGTCTCCAAGAAAAATAGTAAAATAAGGTCTCTAGAAAGTCCATAAAGCCTATAAAAGGGGAGAGAAGCTAGGCATTTAGATTCAATCTGGTATTACCTATCTTATTATGTTTGGGTTGAGAACCTGGCTTGGCCAATTCTAGCATTGGTCCCGAGATGAGAACCTCGTGGTGAATTTTGTATGGTGGATCCATCCAGGGTCCACGATTGTGCTTCAGTGTTTGTTTTCTGTTTTAAGGACCAGCCAAGCATGCCATCTACAGGAGCATGGATTTATTCTATGGACATGTATTTTATTTTCAGCTAATAATATAATAAAGAGTTGTAGTTTCATATCTCATTTTGTTCTGCATTTTTATTGCAATTATTATTAGTTGGAGCAATTACATGTGCTAGATCTGACTAAATTATTAAATTTTGGAATCTTACAAAAACCTTTCAAATTCTTCATGTACCTCTCCAAGAATAACATCCAATCACAAGAAACCACCCCAACTAATTCAACCTCATCTACTTTGTGGATTAGAAGATGAACGTGTAAGTCCATGAAACTCGTTGGTAGTTCCTTCTCTAACATACAAACAATCTCAACTATCTCTTGACACCACCGTGGAATGCTAGCCATATGAATCTCCTTTGATGTGATCCAATGTAAAAATGTAGATAATTTAGATATGGAACGTCCTAGGTCTTGAGGGAATTCATGTTTCACACACCCACACATGAACAAAGGATAATGACACTAAAAATTTATAAATACGTGCAATAATACACAAAATTAGTTATTTTTTATGATCCTCGCATGGGATAAAATTTATTAATATAACAAATAATAAAACCATGCTTTTGACATTATACATACTCTTAGAAGATTCAAATGGTCATGCGATTTCAACCTTGACAAATGGTCATCCACGATGAAGCAGCATCGTAGTGAAGACCCGTATGAAGTTGGCACCCTCACACCCATTATAACTTCCTTTTCCAAAGAAATATCATCCTTTTTTAAAATTCATGGGAAATCACCTTCTTTGAAAAACAATGAATTAGAGGGACAAGTGCCTGCCTCTAATATCGTACTTTCTAATCGTCTTGGCCAATGTTTCTTTTTAGTTTTTGAAGTAACAAGATATTTCCTAATAGCCAATGTGTCACTTTTTTTCGATGATATATGCCTCCATAAAGAAGATGAAACATTTTTAAATATATGCATGGAATATAATAAGTCGGTAATCTTAAGATGCTCCTAATATGGGAGGCTATACAAGATAGATTTCCTTTTCATCCCAATGGGGAATTTCTCAACATAGGTGTCGTATAATTCTGGATCATCGAGCATAGGCTCCCCATTTGAATCAAACATTTCTATGAACTCTTTCTCCTTCTCTCTCTCATATGATCTAAGTCATTCAAGTCATGTTGTTATTGGAGGCCTTTGGGTTATCTCTCGTTTACCATTGAAAGTAAATGTTTCTCTTCTGTAAGGATCTTCTTATCGGAGGAATACCCTGGAAAAATCGTACACTGGATTTCATAGGTCCTTAGACCATCTAGCTTTCAGAGAAGGTCCACAACATTTACATCCAAAATACCCTTTTGTTACAAGACCTGCGAGATTATTGTATACAATTAATATGCATGGCACGTTAAAGAATATCATGAAGATCAGAACAAATATTACAATGAATTAAATAACTAATATGTGAAAGAATATTGTTACGTATATAAACAAATCAATAAATTAAACATGTAATTCACCAGAGCAAACTCCTAGGCCTGGATAATCATGTGTCGTGTAAGCACATATGCCGTACAATGTAAAAATCCTCTCTACTACGATGGGTCTTGATACATCATATACGTTTACCCCATCCCATAATTCCTTAAATTCATCTACCAATGGTTGTAAGTAGACATCCATATTCTTCACTTGTCTTCTACTAGGGACTATGAGAGCTAACATAATATGTTCAATCTTCATGGACAACCATGGGGGGATATTGTTATTGATCACTACTGCATGCCAAATATAATAGTTGGTGTTCTGGAGGGGATATGGGTTAATGCCATCCATGGCTATGCTAAGTCATAGACTTCGTACTTCATCCTTGAATTTTTCGGGCCATGTATCCTCTATATGCTTCATGGCTATTGAATCAGTTGGGATTCGCATAAATTCCAACTCACTTCTATGTGAGGCATGCAATCCTTGCAACATAGATAATTATTTGCAATGAAAGAGCCTTTGAATCCTTGGGATTGTAGGCATGTACCTCAATATCTTAAAAGGAGGACCAGTACATGGTTTACCCTTCTTTTTTTATTTATCATACCTGTCATGCCCACATTTTGGACACATCTCTTTTTGTGCATATTCTCCTCTATATAGAATGGAATCATTTGGATATGCATGATATGATATGTACTCAACACCCAACATTTTCAACAATTTATTTGCCTCTTCGCAGCTACCGAGCAAGACATTATCACTCGGAAGAATATTATCTTTGAATAACTTGTAGTTGGTGATTATGGAAAAATATATTAATAAATGTACATTAATGCTGATATAATTATTAACGTTCATAAAATTTACCATTTTTAATGTTCATTGCAGTGTACTGATTATATTTCAAATTTATGCAAGGGAGTAATTTATGGTAACTTACCTCAAAATTTCTGATAAATATGCATTCGAAAAGCCAAAATTTGCTTTCAATTCGTACAGTAACATCCATGTCCCAAATTGGGTAGAATTTGACTGACCGCCAGGTCCAAAGAGAGGGGTGGTGGAAGAAAATTTAAGGCTTTCAAAAAATTTGTCAGCGATATGAGCATCATCCCCTAGTTGATCATCATTTTGGAATGCATCTAAAAACACTGTCTCCATGGTAGTCCTATCCCTTAAGTAATCATCCATACCAACCTCTATTTGATTGCCTCCATTGCCAGCTTGTGAAGAACTACCATTGTTGTAGTCATTCCTAATTGGTGAATTTGGGCATAGCAAGAATTGAATTGGTGGTTGATTCAACCATTCTTGGTATCGTTCCTCTCTTATTTTTTCTCTTAATTTAGTCTTCTCTCGATTTTAAATTTTCGTGGGATGCAACAGAAGATGGTAGGTTGGTTGCTCATCATCACTAGAATCCTAATAATTTAAAATAATTATTTGAACATGATTAGTACAAAATATATGGTATCAATTAGTAACCACGTTGACAATATTGCATGATTAATTGGTTTGATGTTCAAATAATTGCATTAATCAATATACCAAAAAATTATAATTATTACCATCATTGTCTTAGGATTGTGGCTAGAAGATGCAATATTGTTACAATTGGCAAGGTGAAGCAACAGTCAATTTTCATCTACCAAATGCACCTTGTGGTATGCAGCTCCTGATAAGAGTTTCCGACGTTTTGGAGTTGTTTGAATATTTTATGCATTTGAACTCGATGTTGAATATGCATGAACATGAAAATTTGTATACATTATAAATTTAATTAAGTTGTGCATGATTGACATGGATAAAAAACATAAATTCAATTAGATAACTAAAATATAAATAAAATCTGAAGTAAATATTACGTCTCGAGATGGATAGGGAGAACTCTGTGATGGACTTTGAGAAATATTATGGAACGAGCTAGATTTTGAAGAATTGTCCATTCGGTATAATTATGATATTTTCTCCCTGCATTTAAGCAAAAGCACCAATAAATTTTGGTGCACACATCTAAAATTAATTTCGGCGCCTTAAAAATGGACTTCTTGTTATCAGTGCTAACGTACAGATCACCACACTAGTGTGTTTTCATTACTGCGTACCGGTGCCATTTTATAAACGGACGCACCGGTGTGGTGCTATTAAGTGATGCGCCTGTGACAAATAACCACAAATAAAAAAAGAGAAACTCTATTTTCTTTAAGTGAAAAAAAATGGTAAATTGAAAAATGGGCGGAAAAATATTTTCAAAAATCTAATTTCATAAAAAAGATTCTTTAAATGCTAAACACTTTTCATTATCTCACTACTTTTGCAAAATTTTTCAACCAGAGATTAGTAAGAGACATAGCTGGAGCAAACAGAGCACGAGAGCATTGTTGAGCAGGGAAATACGTTCGAACAGAAGTATTCAGACAATCAGAATTCCAAACCTCTGGTGATTCAAACCCTGTAGCATAGAATTTCAAACGATCTCGTGATTAAATTTTATTGTTTTTTTTTTTACTTTTTCTGTATTTTTTTTTACGAAGTAAAAAAAAATTCAATGTTTATTGTTTTTTTTACATTTTCTGCAGGCTTTTTACATAGTAAGAAAAAAAATTTCAATTTATTTTTCATTTTCAGAAACAAAATAAATAAATAAACCATTTTTTGAAACAAAACCTACATTCCTTTTGTTCTGCCCTTTCTTCTCCCTCTTTTTGTGATTTCAGAATTTGGGCTTTTCATTTTAGATTTACAGGGTTTGTATTGCTAAATAAAGGACTTAGACATCCAACCCATGAGATGACTTGCAAAGTCGGATTCCAATCCATGTCGACCCTTGCGTGAATTTAAAAAAAAAGATTTTTTTTTCATCGGTGTGCCTGGCATAACCTAGCGCACCGGTGCGCTGTATTATCCAAGCGCATCCTGAAAGTACTGTCTGATTAAAAAAAAAAAATTATCAGTGTGCCATATGTAAAATATAGCACCGGTGCGCTATTTCATTATGGTGCACCGCGAACGTGTTGTTTCGCACAAAATTAAAAAAATATTTCTTCTACCTCTTTTTGTGATTTCAGAATTAGGGCTTTTCATTTTAGATTTATAGGGTTTGTATTGCTAAATATAGGCCTAATACATCTAACCCACGTGACAACTTGCATAGTCGGATCCCAATCCATGTCAGTCATTGCATGAATTTAAAAAAAAAAAAAAGATTTTTTTTCATTGGTGCGCCCAGCATAACCTAGAGCATCGGTGCGCCCAACGTAACCTAGCGCACCAGTGTGCTGTATTATCCCAGTGCACCGCGAAAGTACCGTGTGATAAAAAATTAAAAGAAATTTTTTTTTTATCAGTGCGCCATTTGTGAAATATGGCACCAGTGCACTATTTCATTATGCCGCACCGCAAACGTGTTGTTTCACACAAAAAAAAATAAAAAATCCATTTTTAGAAACAAACCGTACATTTTTTTTGTTTCTGCCCTTTTTTCTCCCTCTTTCTGTGATTTCAGAATTATGGCTTTTCATTTTATATTTATAGGGTTTGTATTGCTATATATAGGCCTAAGACATCCAACCCATGGGATGACTTGCATAGTCAGATTCTAATCCATGTCGGCCCTTGCGTGAATTTAAATTTTTTTTTTTTTTTCATCGGTGAACCCAGCATAACCTAGCGCACCAGTGCGATGTATTATCCCAACGCACCGCGAAATTACTATGTGATAAAAAATAAAAAACCTTTTTTTTTATGAGTTCGCCATATGTAAAATATGGCACCGGTTTATGCTACAAAAACTAGCACTCGACGATTTTTATTATTTTCTTTGTGTTACTCGGTACGGTGGTTAACATGTAAAGCAATAGTGCTCCTTGTTGACATAGAGCACCATACGGTCTATTATACTGTTTGTGCGGTGCATTTTTAATACCTCCACGCAACGAAGTCGGTGCGTACAGAATGAATGATGCACCAATTTCTTGAGATTTTTTTTTTATCTGAAAATTTGAAAATTTATTTATAAATATATTAATGAATGATATGGTACAGGTTTCAGATTGATAAAGAAATGACTGACAAGAGATCGAGTAACAAAGATATTAATAACACATCAAGAAAAGAAAAAAAGAAAGTTCTTTGTTAATTCTATAAAAAAAATATTATTTTTGAACTATATGTAAGTTTAATTAATATGTATTGTTTACTGTGTATCATGCAAAATCACAAAATGATGAAGCTTGATAATATTATTTCTAATCTAGGACCAGAAGAGCGTAAAAGCTTGATGGAAAAATTGCAAAAGGATGAATGAGGTGAATGAAAAAATACTATCGATCCAATATGCGTTTCTTTTTTTAATTTTTATTAATAATATACTTAAAATTATTAGATAACATGTGTCAAACAATCTATTGATTCACATTTTTTTAATGTTCTATAGGGACCAACAACTCAGAAAAGGAATGTTGTTCTAAAAAATGAAAAAAAATAGAACATGCAAATGAAAATGAATTGCTCCTTAGGTCATCTGGAGTGGTGCTGAAGGTTAACGAAAGGGGGAAAAAATTTTACAAAAGTTTGAGGTATCTAGTGGAAAGAATGTATAGATGTTCTTTGCACTTATAATAAAAAAGTGAATCCAATGATTCCAAGAACCAAATTTTATCTAAACCACAGGAAGAGTTTCCAGAGAATTGGTCAATGATACATGTCATAATGTACAACAACAAAAAATAAGGAATGAAAAAGTAATATTCCTTTAAATGTTTGTCTAGAATTATTTATAAATATCACTTTTGTTATATTTACTTTTCATATATCAATATAAAAATTAAATATTTTATTGTCATGTTACATTTTCAGAAAGATTATAAAAATCTCAAAAATATGAATGAGCTGATATCATAAATATGCCAGTAGGAACGTCCAAAAAGGTGTACAAGGAGATGGTCAAAGAAATGGAAAAAATTGCACAGCAGGAGGAGCCATCTCAACAACAACGTGCTTCAAAAATAATATGTAATCATTGAATTTTTTGATCATTTGGTACAATAAATAAACAATTTAGCATTAAATATTAATTTTCAAGTATTTTCTTGTAGAAAAGAAAATAAAATGGAACCAATTTAGCACACAAAACAAGACGACAAGGAAGAAAATGGTTGATATCTAAGCTTGTGAGTAATTGTTACTTCCTTATAACAACTTAACTAGATCTCATTTTTTGTATTTTTTAAGTTGTTTTACAAAATTCATCATTGAATGTCTTCAAACAAGTGCTAATATACAAAGAAGAAAAATATGACGAATTGATTGAAATTGGGTTAAATATGGGTTGTGAGTATATGTTAGAATATCATAAATTAATTTTGAAATTTGTAAGCATCTATTGATCTTGTTTTACTTAGCTCCGTCTATAATTAATAGAACAAAAAAATCTTTTATATTATATATATGATTTGTTATATTATATATATGATTTGTTATGGGGTACAAAACTTACAGGAAACAAAGTATTGAACTGCACCAACAAATGAAATATTGAAAGAAGGCACGTTACATGGTTTTGAAAGAATGTGTATAGTTTATGAGTCGATCATTACAATGGTACATCATTTCTTTTCCATTTACATTGATGTATACTATTTAAAGTATATACACTCATTACAATTTATTTTTATGTTTGTAGATGGAAGGTGAAGAAGAAGAAAACAATCAACACCGTGAACAAAACATTCCTGAAAAGAACCCAAGCCGTGGAAGTAGCTCTAGCAGCGACAAGAGTTCAAGCGGAGAATGATGATCACTATGTTTGGATATCAAAGCAAGGCATTGTATTTTTTGAAATATTATCCTGTGAAATCAGACATTTTGTTTAATGTAATGGACATAATATCCCAATTGAAAGACAAAGGGATACCAATAATTGTCCCATTTCCGTATACCTAACAATTGGTTTATATATATATGTTTAATTTATTCTATTGTGTTCTCCATTGTTGCTGTGAAATGTAACACCACTGATTAAATTTATGGATGATTAAATATTATAATGAAGAGATGTGAAATTTGATGATATGATATAACAAATTAATCGAAAAATCACATTCAAATGCACTAATAAAAATTTAATTCATATGAATGTTGTTATAAGATATATATGTGTCGACTTTTGATGATTAATTAACTTTAAAAAATCACAATAATTATGATATGATATAACAAATTAATCCAAACATGACATTCAAATGCATTAATAGAAATTTAATTAATATGAATACTATTGTAGGATGTGTCGACTTTTGATGAATAATGAATTTAAAAAAATCACAATAATTGCACTCTCACAGGTCGATGTGCCTAAAAAAAACAAAATGAACACCGGTGCGTGTCAGTTACTGTACACCGGTGCATTTGTATTATGAAGTCCATTAGTGCATTTCTATGACCTGTGGGCACCACACAAATACCAAAACCAATTAAAAATATCAGTGCATTTGTGCAGTACTTCACATCGGTGTGTTTATGTGGCACTACACACCGGTGCATTTGTACGACCTATGGCATCGCATAAACACCAATACCAATTATAAATCTCGGTGCGCTTGTGTGATACTGCACACCTATGGGCACCACACAAATACCAATACGAATGATAAATATCGGTGTGTTTGTGTGATACTAAACACTAGTGTGTTTCTATAAGTCTATGTACCAGTGCGTTGAGATTACCTATGGGCACCGCAAAAATCCCAAGGCCAATTAGAAAAACCTCATGCGTTGTATTACCAACACTGCGCCTGGTGCGGTTTTATACCTTGACGGCCCAGTTCATGCTCCTTTGATTGCTCTAGGCCACCTTCTAGATGACATGCACCGGTGTGTTGAAGCCTGAGTAGCGCACTAATGAAAAAAACATCCGTAATAACCTTCGACCACCCATTTGTTTTTAGTTGTGTTGAATTTCCGTTTAAATATTCGCCAAAACCTCTGTAACCATAAATGGATGTTTTATAAAATGTTTTTTTTTGACAATTTTGGCCAATTTTATAACACTAAAAACCTCCTTTATAAACTCCGCTAGAGGGTATTTTCCTTGTAGTGACTGGAAATTGCAAGGTGTTGTTCTTTGAGCTAGAGGTCTTGTTAAATTTGTTATATTAGTGCTTGGTGCAGGGTTTCTTGGGTAGGCCAATCTATCTTGTCCACTGGAAATTGCGAGAAGATTGAACATGCTCTTGTATTGTAGTTATTTTAGCGAGAGATTTTGGAGCAACCTTTCATATGTCGAATTAGTAAGAGAAAGATGAATCAAATTAGTTGGTTTTAAACACAAATAATTAATACGTTCATATAATAGATCCAGAAAACAAATATTTCATATATTATGGAAATAAATTATGACATTACAAAATGGATCCAAATATTTCATATATTATGAAAATACATCATGACATTATAAAATTACCTGTAATATTTTGTACATA
Source organism: Pinus albicaulis (assembly GCA_034641835.2). NCBI lineage: Eukaryota > Viridiplantae > Streptophyta > Pinopsida > Pinales > Pinaceae > Pinus > Pinus albicaulis. The sequence continues at coordinate 173,136,594 of CM076571.1, forward strand.
AATGTTGAACCATCCATACACAGGGCTCTGTGTGCTCCTTCTTTGGAAGAAAATTCAAAAATTGCATTCCTGTAATGGAAATCTAAAAATTAAAACCATTGCATCTCTATCTCTACATGACTTCAGAGATCTGAATATGAATCAACATAAATATGAATATAATGCAGAAAAAATGCTGACAACTACAACAAGTTACCTGGTTGGATGACATGTCGAAATATTATTTAGAAATTGAACGGAGGACACTTCTCCACATGGCATGAAATTCTTAGCTAGTGTTTGACTCGTTGCCCCATAATGGACCTGAAACAATTAGTACAGCAAGAAATATATTTGTTTCAGAACCAAGCCTCTTATTTATCAAGTAGGCTATTGTTATAGAAATGAAGGTATTTAAATCCTTGAAGGCTGACAAATTTGTTAGCCTTGGAGGTTGTAGAGGAAATTTTAAGTGAAAATTTGTTTATAGATTTTCATTGAGATATATCTGATAGAAACATAAAGATTGGTTATACATTTGACACAAAAACACTCTTGGTGTTTGAGATCCGTGATGTGTGAGTTCCTGTAATCAAAATAAATAGTTTAAAGTTAGTAAAAATTTAGTTTAAAATAAATATTAAAAGTTAGTTTAAAGTTAGTAAAAGTTAGTGATGAGTTTGTAGGAGTATTTTCACCAAAAACAGTTTTCTAAACCAAATGAAATACATCCAATATAATTAGAATATATTTTAATACTTTGACTTTATTTTTTGTAAATTAAATTTTATAATATTCTTAAAATTTAAAATTATATTATATTTAGTAATATTAAAATACTAGAATACAATACCATTGGATAAGGATGATATTAAAAACAATAATTCTCCAAATAAAATGAAAATGCAATTTTCATAATATTGAAATTGGTTTATGGAGAGAAGGTAATGATAATGTTGAGAATAGGGTGGTTCATGTTTGTGTGTGAAGGAATGAATCTAAAATGATGTTTTTCATGTTTGTAGAGAATGGAATGGTAATGTTTTGGTTCATCCTTGCATCTGAAGGAATGAATCCAAAATAACATTTATCATGTCTGTTTGTTTGTTTGTGTGACTGTGACCCGTTATCACTGCAGTTTTCCTAGAAGTTGTGTAAGAGGAAAGTATACCCGAGGTAACCACAAACCAATCCTTTTAGATGCAAGTATCTAATAATTGCAACCGTAGAGAGGGCTCTCTCTTTATGATTTATCTTTTTTCTTGGAAGGTTTTAGGCTAGTGATAGATTCAAAGTTTGGTTTTGGGAAAATGGTGGAATCCACAAACTAAGGGCAAGGTTGAGAGCTTTTTAGTCCATTGGGCTATGGAGTCAAAGGATGGCTTTCTCATGGATTTCTATTCTAAGCACAAGATGGTATTACGGGGGCAAGATAGCTAGACGAGAGAACAATCCTTAAAATTTAAAGTGGATGGGATGATCTTGAAGGGATGAAAGGCAATTAAGAATCTTTCACCATGTTCAAAAGAAAGAAGTGAAATGACTACAAACAAAGATCAATGAAGAATTCCGTGTTATAGTAATCAAACAATGTTTAAATTAGCGAAGCGAGGAGCATTTAAGAATTCATGCTTATAGCTAATTTAGAAGAAAACATTAAGAACAATCACATTTGAAAACGAGAGTACAATTAAGCAAATTACTGTTTTTAAACCTTTATGTAAATTATTCGAGACATGGATATGATGGTATTATAAACTAACATAAAATTTCAAACAAAGAGGTAGAAACACTTATTGAGCATGAGTCCAACACATGAATCTGTAAACGAGTCCGAGTGCTTCAAATCGTCATCCGATGATAAGCCACAAGTAAATTTCTCCAAAAGCTTTTATTCAGAAAATCTCAATGTTACAGCAGAGTAATAGAATCCACCATCAACACTCTCTTTGAGGGTTTATTTATACACAAAATAATCCTAACAATTTTACGCTATCCTAGCGATAATTAAAGCTTTGACTTAAAGCATATTTACAAACAAACAAAGAGACACATGGTCTCAGTAAATAGAATAATGGGTAACGGCTTGATGTGCTGTTCCTTTCTTCATGGACGTGCTAGAGATAAGTGCTTAAAATAGGGTTTTCGTGTCTGTCCTTTGCGTATTTCTTTGACTTGTTGAATACTCTTTCTTCTCACGGATACTCTTTAACCTTTCATACGATACTCTTTCATACGCGTCTGTTTTTACCATTTACTTGATAGTAAAGATAAAATCTCATCCACGAAAACAACTTTCTACGAACCTCCGACGATTTCCTTCCACCACTGATCATGCTCGGTATCATTGTCCTTCTGAGTTTCCTTAAAGTTTCATGCGCTTCGGGTAAGTTTATAAAAAAGTGGGCTCGTTTCGGAAATAGATACTTTATTTCATGCTCTAGATGAAATAGATTCCTCCTTTTTCATAAATACTTTTTCCCGATTGGTAATGCGAGGTTCCGATGAGCTAGTAGAACCTATAGTTGTATTTTTTAGCATGAGCTTTTTATTCTTTTCTCATAGGTTTCAAGTCTACTATTTGATCCTCTGTGAGCATGGGACTTGGCAATTCAATCATCCGTAGAAAAGCTGAAACTTTTCTCTCGAAAACGTTGATATCAACCAAAATGTCTGTACACTTTCTTTCTAGATTTTGCATGAAAGTCCTCTTGGTGAAAACTCTCTTTTTGCTTCCAAACAGCTACTTTCGTTCAAATCATCAATTCCTAACAATGCAAGCGTGTTGTTTTGTTGCGGAATTCAAAAATTGAATGAGACGCCTGTGACTGCTCACGCTTACCTCTTAATTCATGTCTAGTTTTGTTTATTTCCTCTTGTGCTATCTTCGACTAACTCATTTTGCTCAAAAATAGCTTGAATGGATAGCAAATACCTCTTATTAAGTCGATGATGTTGCACCAAAGAATATCATTTATTTCGTTCGAGGCTTTTCCGATGAGAAAGATATTTTTGCAAAGCCTCAACCAATTTCTCCAATATTTTTATTTCCCCGAGGTTGTCGGCGCTGTCTTTTGGATGTGTCATACCCTCGATTTTGTTAATTGTAATTTTGTTTCTTGAGTTCACGTGACCTTTAGCGCAAACTCTCCATGTCTGTTTAATTAAATCCGTAGAAATTCAAATTAGAAATGTTTACCGAGATGGTTGTTCTCTGCCACGTAGTTGTAGTACCCGTTGTTGAAGTGCGCAGATAATTTCTTTGATTTCCTGCGCAATGCTTTTTACCAACTCCTTCTCTGTTTCATTTAGTCGCTCTTTCAAATTCAAGAGCAACTCCATCATTTCTTCTTGCTGAATTTCCTTTTATAACTTCCTGTGTACGAGGGTGCCTCGAGGGTTGGTAGTTTCAAAGGTATTTCACGAGGGCGGCTATATTCATCCTCTTTCTTTTTTATCAGTGCCTCAATACCTTTAGTGTCTTTGGGATTGTGACCCAAACCAATAATGATCTCTTCTAGAGACTTTATTCTATTGTCCTTGGCCTGTGAGGAGGCCCTTTCAATCTTTAATGTTGCAGTAGTATTATTCAAGGAATCTTGTAGTGTTAAAGCTGCCATGGCGTTGTTGGTGAGAGTGGAATAAACCATTTCCCCTGTTTGCCTATGAAGCTCTATCTGATCCAAGGGATGGATATCCTTTGCTAACACTTCAAAATTGGTTCTGATGTAATCTGTTGCTGAAGTTGGCTTTTGCACTTTAGCTTTGAAGTGGCTCATTTGCATTTTACCTTGTGAAAGATCAAATGCTGACATCAACCTTTGCTGATTGTGAGGAGCCATCTTCATATACTGATCGTAGACCTTCATTTTCAATGGTTCATTCCTTGTTTTGATATTAATGAAGGTTTTCTTAATGTCTCCAGTATCTGTCTTTGGCGGTCTGAAAGAAGATACTTCAGTGCTTAATTGCTTTTGTATCCCTTTCTGGCTTATGTTTGTTTCACTTGCTGTACCTGTTTGCTGACTATCTTCCCTACCATCATCAAATATTTCATCTATAATTTCTACATCTGGAGGTGGATCAGACTTGTGTTTTTTAGCTTGATAAACTTGTGGGGCTCCTTTTGAAGGTGTGGTATCTGGAGCTAGCCTCTTTTTCCCTATTTCCACATTTAGTGGAGTTTGCATCTCTGGAACTTGGATTTGCTTTGCTGGTGTTTGAGAAGCCTGAGATTGTTCTGGTGCTTTGGAACTCTGTGATTTTTCTGCCATGACCAGGGTTTCAATGACCTGAACTATAGGTTCTTTTCCTTTACCCTTGGGCTCTGCTGCTACTGATGGACTTTCTTCCTGTATAGCTTGTTGTAGAGTAGCTGCTGAAGATGTGCCAATGTATGGTACCTGTTTTAGATGGAAACTGGTTCTTTAACAGGTGATGAACAATGGCAGGGACGTTCTTCAACACGGGCGCAGCGGAATTTCGGAGTAATTTGGTGTATTTGCAGTGAAATTTGAAAATTGCAGCGGGAGCTCAGTCTCTTTCAGAAACTAAAAATAACTGAAAAAACACGAAAAATGGCTTATTTACAAGTCAAAAGGGTTTTCGTCTTTTTCGAGGTGATGACGTCATTTGATGTACGGGGTGATGTAAGGAAGTGGGGCCGGCGGTATGCGGTAAGTGGTAAGCGGTGAGCCCGCACCGCTTATGGACGAAGGCGGTAAAAGACGCGAGGGGAGCGATTCCATAGCTTTAACGCCACGTGGATGGTCTGACTAGTCAAAACCACCCATTCCCCGCTGGCTAAATAACTCACACGGGATGGGCAGCGGGATTGATCATGACCGTTGATCAATGGAGGGATGATCCGACGGCTGAAGGAAAGGGAAACATGCGGGGGATTGAAAAGTGGGCCCGGCGGGATTTAAAAAGTTTTTAACGTGTAATCTAATCACCCCGGGGAGAAGTTAATAGGCGGGAATGGTTGTTAATTAGTCCAAATGACTAATTAACCCCGTGAATTTATGAAATGGATCGTGGCGGAGTTTGGCTATATGGGATGCCACGTGGAATGCTGAGTATGGTGGCGCAGGATTCCGTCGTAGTTTATTCTTGTTTTTGGTGTTAAACACATATGTTACGTGTCTAACGCTTTTCTATATATATTTTATTATACGATGAATAAATTAATATATTTAATTCATCATAGGGGCGGAATGTATATATAAGGTTAGAGTTTTACCAAAGGGCTTTATAAAGCGGGGTATTTATTTTAAATGTGCGGGACTATATATACTTTGGTAAAACATTATAATAAGAGGGTTTTGGGGATATTTATTAGAAAAGGGAGTTATATACATAAGAAAAAGGGATTTCACTAGGGATTTAATATAATAGAGTTAGGTGTTAGCATGAAAAAGGACAAGGAAAATCAAAACATCTTTGTATATCTAAGAAAGTGGAAACTTATGAAGTAAATTGCACATTTTATCTTCAACACTTAAGCTTAGAATAACAAGTTGTCTTGAGGAATTTTATGGACTGTTGCATCAGTTTCCTAAGTAAAATAGGATTTTACTTAGGAAAAAGTTAAAGATGGAAGATAATCAATGATGGATTATTTCAAGTGCTTAGGTCTTTTGATCATTGGGCCGAGGGTCCGGTCCCTCCAGAAGTCAAGGAAATGCCTTGAGCCCCTTTGATCTCAAATTACCTTAGTACTTTTGGGGAAATTAGTAAAAATCTTGAGGGGGAAAAATGATGAGGGAGGTTAATGAATTTTGACTTTGCTTGCTGTGATTTTCCAGTGTATTTCCTGCTTTAGTACTTGTGATGAAAGTAAATGATTAACCAACATGTAGCAGCACCATTCATCAGATAACACTTTGCAGCACCATCTACCTACCCTATCTACTTAACACTACCATGTTCTCTTCTTTATTAGGGTGCATTTAGACTTGCAAACCCTTTTCAATCTTTTTCTTTTTACATGATAAATCTATCTATTTCTACCCTTATTACATCCAAGGGCTCAGATTAAACTGTTGAGCACCTTTTATTCACTCTACCTAGCTACTTATCTGCCAAGATTAAACTGTTTAGCTAGATATTTATTCTCTAATCTATAACATGAAATTGAAATATGACTAAGCCAAGTTTAAACAGTTTGACTTATTCATGAATTGTGGCAAAAGTTTCACAAGCTGCACACAATTATTTTATTACAATAGATGAAAAAAAGTAGTGGCATTTAGACTTGCACACTTTCCTTGGTCTATTTTTTGCTTGGGGTTCATTTCTTTCTCTTTTTGACCATTTTTATTCTTTTTACCCTTTGATTTTTCTTTTAGGGTATACCCTCTTTACATTTTTTAAATTTTTTGATTTTTTGGTTTTCAAGAATATGGAACACCTTTGCTCAAGTAAGAAGGTTTGAACATATTCCACACTTCCATCAAGACAATCATGAAAGATGAAACCTATTGATATAGGAGGCTAACACGGGCTCCACTTGGGGATCGCTTTTCCTTGTGGAAAGTCAAGAACAGTAGATCAGATGCCTCAGAATGTCTTCAAACTGAAAGTAAGGAATTTTCCTTCTTATGGTAGCTTTATTTACATATGATAGTAAAACTTTTTTGGAACTTAGGGCCTTCACTTCGGGCTTCAATTCCAAGAAGTCACCATCCAATCCAAACTGCAATAACAAAAATATAACAAGCAAACAATATATTATGTACAAGTTAGGAACATTTAAACATTCTAGTAAATTGGATCAAAATAATGCTTAAGCATTCGACCATTGACTGGTCCTTCTTCAACTTCTGAATTGTCCAAGTCCTTCAAAAAATAAGTATTGTTCCCCTGCAAGGCATGGATGATATAAGGCCCTTTCCACAAGAAATCAAACTTCCCATGTTTCCCTTTTTCTTCTCTTCTAGAATCCCATCTTAGGACCTTGTCTCCTAACTGAAAATCCTCTGCTTTAGTCCTTTTATCAAACATTTTCTTTAGCTTTTCCTGTAAGACTTGTGATCTTTGGTATACCTCTTCTCTGGTTTTTTGCAGGTGGATTGTTTGATTAATTCTTCTTTGAATGTCATTTGGCTCCACTTGAGCCTCTTGAAGTAATTTCATGACAGGGATTCCTAAAGATGATGGGAATCTTGCTTCCAGACCATAAACTAACTCATATGGACTAGTCCCAATAGATTTCTTGGTTGTAAGTCTGTCTGCCCATAATGCATAGGTCAGTTTCTTATGCCAGTTCTTTTTATTTTCCTCCAACAATTTCTTAATGATATTGATCAAACTCTTATTGGAGGATTCTGCTAGTCCATTACCCTGAGGGTAATAGGCTGTGGAATGGCCTAAAGTAATATGATATTTATGGCAGAAACTAATCATTTTCTTTTATTTAAATGCAGCAGCATTGTCTGTTATAATCTTTTCTGGACATCCAAATCTTGAAAGTATGTTGGTTTCAAGAAACCCTATGATTACAGAATCATTGGACTGTCTACATGGGATGGCTTCAATCCATTTGGTGAAATAGTCTGTAGCAGTTAAAATCCATCTATGTTGCCCTGAAGAAGGGGGGTGAATTTCTCCAATAAAATCTAAACCCCATTGTTGAAAGGGTCTTTCTGTGGAAACTGGTTTTAAAGGCAGAGGTAACAACTTTCTTTTACCCTCAAATATCTGACACTTGTGACAACTTGTTACAAATTTCTTTACATCAGAAAATAATGTTGGCCAGTAAAAGCCAGCCCTTAAGATCTTGTCTGCAGTAGATTTCCAGTAAAGATGTCCTCCACAATCCCCTGCATGAAATTCATTAAGCACTTTATCAGCTTCATCTTTTAAGAGACAATTCAACAAGATTCCTTCATGATTTTTCCAAAATAAAGTGCTGTCTAAAATACAATATTTCAAAGATGTCATTTTAAAAAATCTTTGCTTGGTTCTGGACAACCCTGGAGGAGCTTGCAGGTTTAATAAAACATGAATTATATCAGTATACCAGGGTGAATCTAAGAAAGCTTGACTGATCTGAGGAGTCGCCATCTCCTGCTCGTTATCCAGTTCATTGATATCTAAGGCTTGGCAATTGGTTTCTGTCATAAGTTGTGCTAAGCCTTGGCCTTTTATCAGTTTGGTTGGCTTGATTTCAATATCATATTCCAAAATGGTAGCTATCCACTTACCTCGTTTACCTTCAATTCCATCTTGAGTCAAAATATCTTTAACTACTGCATTGGGCACATATGCTATCACATGAGAATATAATATGTAAACTCTAAAATCTTTGATTGCTTTTACCAATGCAAAAGCCTGTTTTTCCATAATATTGTACTTTAGAGGTGCATCTCTCAGTGCTTTACTAAAAAATGCTATTGGCTTTTCACACCCTTGGTCATCTTTTTGAAGTAAAACAGCTGCAACAGTATGTTCAGAAGCAAATGAAAAAATAATAAAGTCTCTATCAAATTTAGAACTGGTCAGAACTGGTGTCCTTGTTAAAGCCATCTTAATTTCCTCGAATGATTGCTTGGCTTCTACAGTCCAGTCAATGCTTGAATCTTTCCTCAACATGTTAGTTAGTAATCTAAGTAACTCTGCTAGACTAGAAATAAATCTTCTCAAGAAGTTGATTTTTCCTATAAATGCTTGCAATTCTTTTATGTTTATGGGGTGGGGTATTTGCAAAATTGCTTGAATTCTTTCAGGATCAATCCTAATGCCATCTTTAGAAATGATATGTCCTAAAAGCTTTCCTTCTTCCAAACCAAACAATGACTTTTTAGGGTTTAAAGAAATTCCATATTTTCTGCACTTTATGAATACTTGCCTTAGGTGACCTAAATGTTCTTGATCTGTTTTAGAGAAAACGGTCAAATCATCTAAGTAAATAACGAGAAAATCATGTATCTCTTTAGCAAAAGCAATGTCCATCGCTCTTTGAAAGGTAGCTCCTGCATTCTTGAGTCCAAATGGCATTTTGACATATTTAAACGTACCCCATGGTGTGGTAAATGCTGTTTTATCCTGATCATCAGGATGAACCAGAATCTGGTTGTACGCTGAAAATCCATCCAGTAGTGATATTCTCGAAGATCCCACTACCCTTTGGAGAATGTGATCCATTTTAGGTAGAGGATAGTTGTCTTTTAAAGAAACTTTATTCAAATTCCTTAAATCAACACACAGTCTGATTTCTCCTGTCTTTTTTCTGGTTGGTACTAGGTTAGAAACCCATTCTGAAAATCTGATAGGAGATATAATCCATGCTTCAAACATTCTTTTGATTTCCTTTTCAATTGAGGGTAATAAAACAGGATTAATTCTCCTAAGCTTTTGTTTAAAAGGTTTCTGGTCTGGTTTCAAAGGTATAGTATGTTGAATGATGGATGTATCATAAGATTTGAGGTCTTCATAACTCCAGGCAAAAACATCCTGGAATTCTTTTAATAATTCAACATATTTCACCTTTTGTTCTTTTGGGAGAGATTTGGACAACTTAACAATTTTAGGATGTTATGGTGTTCCTAAGTTGCATTCTTCCATATCAGCCTTAACAGGTTCCATTTTAGGTCTGAATGGAATATCATTTGAGTCAAATAGATCTTCCAAAGGTGTTAATCCTTTGGGTAATTGATTATCTTTTAAATTGATGATTTCTGTTTCATCTACGACCTCATCAAATTCCATTTGTTTCAAATTTTGCATGTCTTTTTCAGTGAATGTGGTTGGATGCAGCATATGAATTGCATTTTCTCTTGAAATTTCCATTTTTTGTTCTTTTTCTAGATCAAATTTATCAGCAGTCATGTCTTCATCTATATTACAGTTAGAAAACTCATTCTGAAGTGTCAAAAAACTATTGATTTGATGGTTATTCACAAATACTTGCCAATTCAAAACATTGTCGGGTATTGCGGGCCTGTGTCTTATCTCAGCTGAAAACTGATGATTAGGATCAAAAGGCAACTTACATGTACTAGCAAACATTGCTAAACTGTGAGCATGCAAGTTTTGTTTCCTGAGAATCTTGGCAAGTTGGGCTTGTAGAAATGTGTTGAGAATCTCTACAACTGTCTCTCGGTATTGTTTCAGTCTCATGTCCTTTGTTGCACATTCTCCTTTAATCTGTTGGATGATTAGTTCAGAGTCACCTATGATTGATACCCTAATGCTTCCTAACTTCTTGACATGTTTAAGCCCCAATAAAAGAGCTTCATACTCTGCCATGTTGTTAGTGCATTTGAAATTTAACCTATAAGCATGACCCTCTGCATGATTGTTCTCTACATTGTGTAACCAAATCCCAGCTCCTGCCCCTAGTCTGTTTACTGAGCCATCAAACTCTAAATGCCATAGAATTTCATGTTCGTAATCTTCATCAATTGTTTTAAAGTGTTTCTTGACAGGAGCTAGCTATTTAGTTTCTTCAGGTATTTATTGATCATCTGTTGTTTCTTTGTTTTCAGAGATTTCTTCAATTTTAACAGGGGTTTTGTTTATGATTTCCAATTCTGGAGCTTCTATTTCAGTAGGAAGATCTAACTCAGCATTGTATAAAATAAAAGAATCCATATCAGAGTGTACAGAATAAACAGGGAAGTTTTCAGGCTTCTCATGGCTACTCACTAAGTACTTCATTAAGGTTTCTCTATATAATCTTTTAGGCTGACCAAATACTGAAATAGTTGCGTATGACATGTCTAGTTGAATAGATCCTCCGAGTTTAGCACCCCAAGATCTAGACAATAACATACCATATTTAGGTGGAATATCAGCAACTACTATGTCCATTAAAACAGACTTAGCAGGGTATTGTACCAAAGTAACACACAGATCTTTAATTAAACCTAAACATTTTACCTGACTGGAATCGAAAGAAAACAAATCTTTGTATGGTCTGGTAATATCTAGATTCAATCTTTCCATTACTGCTTTTGGCATCAAATTGTGAGATGCTCCAGAATCTAGCATTGCATTATGGAGTATCTTATCATGAACATTTAGGCTTACATAAAATGGAGGAGTTCCTCCACTTTCTGGTTTGCCATTAACCTCGGGGCCAAAAAGAAGTTTGGGTTGATCATCAAGAATGTTTACTGAATCATCCAATCCAGTAATGTTAATGTTTAAAGACTTGGAAATCTGATTCCTATAGACATCATGTTTAGCCAATTCTGATAAAGGAACAGCTATCTTGAGTTTGCCTATTTCAGCTTCTAGATTAAAGGGTTTTTCTGTTTGAGCTTTAACGTTTTGCACAGTTGGATTTTCTCGGTTTATTGGATCTTCAATGTTTTTCTCTTTTTCATGAATGAAGTTTTGCTTTGAAGATGTTTCAGGACTAACTTCCACTGTTTCTTCTACAGTTCCTACTTGAGGAGATGTGTTAGATTGCTGTTTGTCAATTAGTTGGTTGTCAGAGACATCTTCAATTATTGGATTTGAAAAACTAGGAGTTATCCTAGGCAAAATTTGTATTTGGGGAATGTTTTGTACAGGGGAAGTATTTTGTACAGGGGGAATGTTTTGTTTTCCTTTGACATTTTGTTTTGTGGTTTTATGTTTATTTTTCTCTGGTACATCTATCCGTCTACTTCTCAAGTTGTACTGCTTATGAACCTCGTAGATTGCTGTGTCATAGCCTTCTTTGAAATCAAAAGTCTCACCTGAATGAGTGTGGAATGTTTCAAGGATATGATTCTCTTGATCATCCTGAGATAGGAAGATTTCTGATTCATCTTTGTCCGCATTGACATTGTTTATTTCTACATCTTCTGTAGGTCCTTCTGAGGTCGAACCTTCAACAAAGTTTTCTTGGAAAGGTGGTCTAATGTTTTGATCAGGGACATTCTTTCCAATATTTTGGTTCAGATTCCTTCTAAAGTTTGGGTTTCTTGCAACATTCTGGTTATCAGTAGCAGACTTTCTCTCAATGGTTTCCACTCTGTCACCTAATCTTTCCATACCTTTAATGATTACATCCAGCTTCTTTTCAAAAGCTGAAGGTTCTTCCTTCATAGGCATTCTTCTCTCTGCCCTTTCTCTGGCTCATTTTTCTATCAGATTTGCTTCTACGCTCACCACTATGCTCTGCATTTCCTCTAGTGTTTGTGGAGCTCTTTCCCTAAGAGAATAAGCTATTTCAGAGTCAAAACCGTCTGGGAATTTGACCAACACGTTATTAGGTGGGGGCCTTAGATTCAGAGGAACTGCATGATATGATTCATTAAATCTAATGATGTAATCTGGTACGGTTTCATTTGGTCTTCTTCTTAATTTTTCAAATTCTGATAAGATCTGGAGAGGATCTTTCTTTTTCTCCCATCTGTTCAAAAATGCCCTATACAAAGCTTCTAGGTCAGCAATACTGTTCGGGGTGAGAGCTCTAAACCAAGTTCTAACTTCTCCGGTAAGACTTTGTACAAAAATTCTCATACGGATATCATCAGTATCAATCTCATAAAACTCAAAGTAATCTGTCATCCTTTTGGTGTGTTGTTGAGCTGTGTAGGTGCCTGATCCGTCAAAAGGTGTGATCTTACTTTGGTAGTCTGGTGGTAAAGCTGGAAGGTTGGCTGGTAATATTAAAGGGGCATATCGATTGGCCATTGGAAGATAAAGTGGAGTAACAAGAGTAGCCGGTCTAGTAGGAGGAGATGGAGGTCTAACAGGTGGAGATGGAGGTCTGACAGGTGTTTGAAAAGTGGCTGAGTTCGGAGATGCTTCAGTTATTACAGAAATGTTTGAGCTTTCTTGAAAGGCTTGCTCAGATTGAATGGAGTTATGAAATTCTCTGTCAAGATGATGCGAAACAAATCTATATTGCAATTCTTCAATGAACCAAGGATCTGGAATCAACCTAGATAATTCAGTCTCAGAAAAATTTACAAACAAAGATGTTTCAAATCTCGCGTCAAAAGGAACGTCGTCAATATAAATAATTTTCACAGGACAAGATGCAGATCTAGAGAGTGGTCTAGAACTACCTGTATTTTCCTGACTTCCTCTTTCAGAACTCTCTTGACTTCCTTGTCTTCTAAGAATCCTAGGGATCAGATTTGGATTTTCAAAAATTGGTGGTGGATTTGGGTCAGGGTTTGACCTAGTATGTCGAATCCTTTCTGAAGCCAGTTTTCTTAGAATATGTTTTTTTGAATTTTGGGTTTTACTTGAAAAATAAATACAACTTCTACAAATTCTTTAAGAAATACTGATATGTGATTAAGATTTCCTCAAAGATCTGTTTAAACTAGAGATTCTGATTGAAAAATTTGAAACTAAGATTCAATTTATAAGCTAAATCAGAGATAGACTGAAACAACATTTATTTACTTTTGCAATTGCATAGCAAAAGCAATTTCAAAGGCTCCCTGGCTGATTTTCAGACTCTGTCTGTAGATTATAAATCAAACAATAGTATCAATAAAATAATTCAGATTCCCCAGTATGGTCGCCACTATGTTATCACTCAGGTTTTCCTAGAAGTTGTGTAAGAGGAAAGTATACCCGAGGTAACCACAAACCAATCTTTTAGATGCAGAATCTAGCCAATCTGCATCCAGAGAGGGCTCTCTCTTGATGATTTATCTTTGTTTTTTGAATGATTTTAGGCTAGTTATAGATTCAAAGTTTGTTTTGGGAAAATGGTGGAATCCACAAACTAAGGGCAAGGTTGAGGGCTTTCAGTCCATTGGGCTATGGAGTCTAAGGATGGCTTTACTGGATTTCTTTTCTAAACACAAGATGGTATTACGGGGCAAGATAGCTAGACAGAGAACAATCCTTAAAATTTAAAGTGGATGGATGGTCTTGAAGGGATGAAAGGCAGCTAAGAATCTTTCACCATATTCAAGAGAAAGAAGAGAAATGACTACAAGCAAAGAGCAATGAAGGATTCTTTGTTACAGTAATCAACAATATTGAATCAGCAAAACATGAGCAATTAAGAATTCATGCTTATAACTAATCCAGAAGAAAACATAGAGAATAATCACATTTGAAAACAGAGTACAATTAAGCAAATTCTGTTTCAATCCTTTATGTAAACTATTCAGAAACGGATATGATGATAGCATAAACTATTATAAAATTTAAACACAAGGGTTGGAAAACTTATTGAACTGAAGTCCAACACATGAATCCTGCAACAAGTCCAGTGCTTCAAAACGTCATCCAGTAAGCCACAAGTAAATTTGTCCAAAAGCTTTTTATTCCGAAAACCTCAATGTTACAGCAGAGTAATAGAATCCACCCCTCAAAACTCTATTTGAAGGCTTATTTATACAAAAATAATCTTAACAATCTTACTCTATCCTAGCCAATAATTCAGGCTCACTTAAAGCGTATTTACAACAAACAAGAGACACATGGTCTCGAAAATAGAATAATGAGTAACGGCTGATGTGCTGTTCCTTTCTTCATGGACGTGCTAAGGATAAGTGCTCTAAATAGGGCTCTGTGCTGGTCCTTTGCGTATTCCTTTGACTTGTTGAATACTTTTACTTCTCACGGATACTCTTTACTCTTTCATCTGATACTCTTTCACCTGCATTTCTGTTTTTACCATTTACTTCATAGTAAAGATAAACTTTTGTCCTGACAACATTTTTTACAAAATTTCCATCATTTCCTTCCACCACTGATCGTCTGGTATCATTGTTCTTCTGAGCTTCCTTAAAGTTTCATCGGCTTCAGTAAGTTTATAAAAAGTGGGCTCGTTCGGAAATAGATACTTTAACTCATGTTCCGGATGAAACAGATTTCTCACTTTTTCATAAATACTCTTCCCAGTTGGTACTGTAGGTTCTGATGAGCTAGTAGAACCTATACTAGTAGAACTTACAGCTGTATGTTTAGCATGAGCTTTGATTCTTTTCTCATAAGTTTCAAAGTCTACTATTTGATCCTCGGTGAGCATGGGACTTGGCAAATCACTGTCCAGCAGAGCTTGAAATTTTTCTCTGAAAACGTTGATGTCGACCAAAATATCATTACACTTTCTTTCTAGATTTTGCATGAAAGTTCTTTTTGTAAAAATCCTCTTTGCCTCCAAAACTACACCTGTTCTGTCATCAATTCCTAGCAATGCTAGTTGTTGTTTTGTTCTTGAATTCAAAAACTGAATGAGCTGCTGGGCTAGCTCTGGCTTGCCTCTTAATTCATGTCTAGTTTTGTTTATTTCCTCCTGGGCTATCTTGACTAACTCATTCTGTTCAAAAATAGCTTGAATGGAAGGCCAAATATCTCTTATTAAATTAATGATGTTGTCCCAAAGAATATCATTTATTTCATTCAGAGGCTTTTCCGGTGTAAGATCTTTTTGCAAAGCCTCAACCAATTTTTCCAACCTTTTTATTTCTCTGAGATTGTCAGCAACTGTCTTTTTGGATGTGTCATATTTTCCCTCCAATTTTGTTAATTGTAATTTTGCTTCTTGGAGTTCTGTGACCTTTAGCTGCAAACTCTCCATCTGTTTAATCAAATCATCAGAATTCAAATTAGAAATATTCACCTGAGATGATTGTTCCTGTTGTCATGTAGTACCTGCTGCTGAAGCCTGTTTGAGAATTTCCTGTTCCTGCAATGCCTTTTCCAGCTCCTTCTCGGTTTCATTTAGTCGCTCTGTCAAGTTTAAGAGCAACTCCATCATTTCTTCTTGTGAATTTCCTTTTATTATTTCCTGTGTCTGGTGGTGCCTTGAGGCTGGTATTTTCAACTGTTTTCTCAGTGCAGCTATATCATCCTCTTTCTTTTTTATCAGTGCCTCAATACCTTTAGTGTCTTTGGGATTGTGTCCCAGACCAATAATGATCTCTTCCAGAGACTTTATTCTATTGTCCTTGGCCTGTGAGGAGGCCCTTTCAATTTTCAATGTTGTAGCAGTATTATTCAAGGAATCTTGTAGTGTTAAAGCTGCCATGGCTTTGTTGGTGAGAGTGGAATAAACCATTTCCCCTGTTTGCCTATGAAGCTCTATCTGATCCAAGGGATGGATATCCTTTGCTAATACTTCAAAATTGGTTCTGATGTAATCTGTTGCTGAAGTTGGCTTTTGCACTTCCAAGCTTTGAAGTGGCTCATTGCATTTACCTTGTGAAAGATCAAATGCGACATCAACTTCTTTTGATTGTGAGGAGCCATCTTCATATACTGATCTGTAGACCTTCATTTTTAATGGTTCATTCCTTGTTTTGATATCAATGAGAGTTTTCTTTATGTCTCCGGTCTTTGTCTTGGGCGGTACGAAGAAAGATACTTCGGTGCTCGATTTAACTTTTGTATCCCTTTACGCTTATATTTGTTTCACTTGCTTTGTACATTTCGACTATCTTCCACTGCTGTCATCAAATATTTCATTAAGAATCTCTACATGCGGGAGGTAGATGGCTTATGTTTTAGCTTGATAGACTTGTGGGGCTCCTTTTGAAGGTGTGGTATCTGGAGCTGACCTCTTTTTCCCTATTTCCACATTCGGTGGAGTTTGCATCTCTGGAGCTTGGATTTGCTTTGCTGGTGTTTGAGAAGCTTTAGATTGTTCTGGTGTTTTGGAACTCTGTGATTTTTCTGCCATGACCAGGGTTTCAATGACCTGAACTATAGGTTCTTTTCCTTTACCTTTAGGCTCTGCTGTTACTGATGGGTTGTCTTCCTGTATAGCTTGTTGTAGAGTGGCTGTTGAAGATGTGCCAATATAGGGTACCTGTTTTTTAATGAAAACTGGTTCTTCAACAGGTAATGGACAATGGCAGGAACGTTCTTCAACACGGGCGCAGCGGAATTTCTGAGTAATTTGGTGTATTTGCGGTGAATTTTGAAATTTGCAGCGGGAGCTTAGTCTCTTTCGAAAACCAAAATAACTAAAAAAACGCGAAAAATGGCTTAAAAACAAGTCAAAAGGGTTTTTGTCGTTTTCGAGGTGATGACGTCATTCGACGTACGGGGTGACGTAAGGGAGTGGGGCCGGCGGTATTCGATAAGCGGTAAGCGGTGAGCCCGCACCGCTTATGGAGGAAGGCGGTAAAAATCGCAATGGCAGCGATTCCACAGGCTGCTTGCCACGTGGAATGATGAATAGTCAAACCCGCTCATTCCCCGCTGGCTAAAAAACTCACATGCGATGGGCAGCGGGATTGATCGGGACCGTTGATCAATGGAGGAATGATCTGTCGGCTGGAGGAAAGGGAAACTTGTGCGGTTTGGAAAGTGGGCCCGTCGGGGTTTAAACAAGTTTTGACGTGTAATCTAATCACCCCGGGGAGAAGCTAATCGGCGGGAATGGTTGTTAATTAGTCCAAATGACTAATTAACCCCGTGAATTTATAAAATGAATTGCGGCGGGGTTTGGCCATGTGGAATGCCACGTGGAATGCTGAGTATGGTGGCGCAGGATTCCGTCGTAGTCTTTTCTTGTTTTTTGGTGTTAAACACATATGTTATGTGTTTAACGCTTTTCTTTATATATTTTATTATACGATGAATAAATTAATATAATTAATTCATCATAGGGGCGGAATGTATATATAAGGTTAGAGTTTTACCAAAGGGCTTTATAAAGCGGGGTATTTAAATGTGCGGGACTATATATGCTTTGGTAAAACATTATAATAAGAGGGTTTTGGGGATATTTATTAGAAAAGGGAGTTATATACATAAGAAAAAGGGATTTCACTAGGGATTTAATATAATAGAGTTAGGTGTTAGCATGAAAAAGGACAAGGAAAATCAAAACATCTTTGTATATCTAAGAAAGTGAAAACTTATGAAGTAAATTGCACATTTTTATCTTCAACACTTAAAATTAGAATAACAAGTTGTTTTGAGGAATTTTATGGAATGTTGCATCAGTTTCCTAAGTAAAATAGGATTTTACTTAGGAAAAAGTTAAAAATGGAAGATAATCAATGATGGATTATTTCAAGTGCTTAGGTCTTTTGATCATTAGGCCGAGGGTCCGGTCCCTCCAGAAGTCAAGGAAATGCCTTGAGCCCCTTCGATCTCAAATTACCTTAGTACTTTTGGGGAAATTAGTAAAACTCTTGAGGGGAAAAAATGATGAGGGAGGTTAATGAAATTGACTTTGCTTGCTGTGATTTTCCAGTGTATTTCCTGCTTTAGTACTTGTGATGAAAGTAAATGATTAACCAACATGTAGCAGCACCATTCATCAGATAACACTTTTGTAGCACCATATACCTACCCTATCTACTTAGCACTACCATTTTGTCTTCTTTATTAGGGTGCATTTAGACTTGCAAACCCTTTTCAATCTTTTTCTTTTTACATGATGAATCTATCTATTTCTACCCTTATTACCTCCAAGGGCTCAGATTAAACTGTTGAGCACCTTTTATTCACTCTACCTAGCTACTTATCTGCCAAGATTAAACTGTTTGGCTAGATATTTATTTTCTAATCTAAAACATGAAATTGAAATATGACTAAGCCAAGTTTAAACAGTTTGACTTATTCATGAATTGTGGCAAAAGTTTCACAAGCTGCACACAATTATTTTATTACAATAGATGAAAAAAGTAGTGGCATTTAGACTTGCACACTTTCCTTGGTCTATTTTTGCTTGGGGTTCATTTCTTTCTCTTTTTGACCATTTTTATTCTTTTTACCCTTTGATCTTTCTTTTAGGGTATACCCTCTTTACATTTTTTAAATTTTTTGATTTTTTTGGTTTTTTAAGAATATGGAACACCTTTGCTCAAGTAAGAAGGTTTGAACATATTCTACACTTCCATCAAGACAATCATGAAAGATGAAACCTATTGATATAGGAGGCTAACACTGGCTCCACTTGGGGATGGCTTTTCCTTGTGGAAAGTCAAGAACAGTAGATCAGATGCCTCAGAATGTCTTCAAACTGAAAGTAAGGAATTTTCCTTCTTCTGGTAGCTTTATTTACATATGATAGTAAAACTTTTTTTGGAACTTAGGGCCTTCACTTCGGGCTTCAATTCCAAGAAGTCACCATCCAATCCAAACTGCAGTAACAAAAATATAACAAGCAAACAATATATTATGTACAAGTTAGGAATGTCTAAACATTCTAGTAAATTGGATCAAAATAATGCTTAAGCGTTCGACCATTGACTGGTCCTTCTTCAACTTCTGAATTGTCCAAGTCCTTCAAAAAATAAGTATTGTTTCCCTGCAAGGCATGGATGATATAAGGCCCTTTCCACAAGAAATCAAACTTCCCATGTTTCCCTTTTTCTTCTCTTCTAGAATCCCATCTTAGGACCTTGTCTCCTAATTGAAAATCCTCTGCTTTAGTCCTTTTATCAAACATTTTCTTCAGCTTTTCCTGTAAGACTTGTGATCTTTGGTATACCTCTTCTCTGGTTTGTTGTAGGTGGATTGTCTGATTAATTCTTCTTTGCATGTCATTTGGCTCCACTTGAGCCTCTTGAAGTAATTTCATCACAGGGATTCCTAACGATGATGGGAATCTTGCCTCCAAACCATAAACTAATTCATAAGGACTAGTCCCAATGGATTTCTTGGTTGTAAGTCTGTCTGCCCATAATGCGTAGGTCAGTTTCTTATGCCAGTTCTTTTTATTCTCCTCCAACAATTTCTTAATGATATTGATCAAACTCTTATTGGAGGATTCTGCTAGTCCATTACCTTGGGGGTAATAGGCTGTTGAATGGCCTAGAGTAATATGATATTTATGGCAGAAATTTATCATTTTCTTTGATTTAAATGCAGCATCATTGTCTGTTATAATCTTTTCTGGACATCCGAATCTTGAAAGTATGTTGGTTTCAAGAAACCCTATGATTACAGAATCATTGGACTATCTACATGGGATGGCTTCAATCCATTTGGTGAAATAGTCTGTAGCAGTTAAAATCCATCTATGTTGTCCTGAAGAAGGGGGGTGAATCTCTCCAATAAAATCTAAACCCCATTGTTGAAAGGGTCTCTCTGTGGAAACTGGTTTTAAAGGCAGAGGTAACAACTTTCTTTTACCCTCAAATATCTGACATTTGTGACAGCTTGTTACAAATTTCTTTACATCAGAAAATAATGTTGGCCAGTAAAAACCAGCCCTTAAGATTTTGTTTGCAGTAGATTTCCAGTAAAGATGTCCTCCACAATCCCCTGCATGAAATTCATTAAGCACTTTATCAGCTTCATCTTTTAAGAGACAATTCAATAAAATTCCTTCGTGATTCTTCCAAAATAAAGTGCTATCTAAAATACAATATTTCAAAGATGTCATCTTTAAAAATCTTTGCTTAGTTCTGGACAACCCTGGAGGAGCTTGCAGGTTTAATAAAACATGAATTATATCAGTATACCAGGGTGAATCTAAGAAAGCTTGACTGATCTGAGGAGTTGCCATCTCCTGCTCGTTATCCAGTTCATTGATGTCTAAGGCTTGGCAATTGGTTTCTGTCATGAGTTGTGCTAAACCTTGGCCTTTTATCAGTTTTGTTGGCTTAATCTCAATATCATATTCTAAAATGGTAGCTATCCACTTACCTCGTTTACCTTCGATGCCATCTTGAGTCAAAATATCTTTAACTACTGCATTAGGCACATAAGCTATCACATGAGAATATAATATGTATACTCTGAAATCTTTGATTGCTTTTACCAATGCAAAAGCCTGTTTTTCCATAATATTGTATTTTAGAGATGCATCCCTCAGTGCTTTACTAAAAAATGCTATTGGCTTTTCACACCCTTGGTCATCTTTTTGAAGTAAAACAGCTGCAACAGTATGTTCCGAAGCAAATGAAAAAATAATAAAGTCTCTATCAAATTTAGGACTGGTCAGAACTGGTGTCCTTGTTAAAGCCATTTTAATTTCCTCGAATGATTGTTTGGCTTCTACAGTCTAGTCAATGCTTGAATCTTTCCTCAACATGTTAGTCAGTAATCTAAGTAACTCTGCTAGACTAGAAATAAATCTTCTCAAGAAGTTGATTTTTCCTATAAATGCTTGCAGTTCTTTTATGTTTCTGGGGTGGGGTATTTGCAAAATTGCTTGAATTCTTTCAGGATCAATCCTAATGCCATCTTTAGAAATGATATGTCCTAAAAGCTTTCCTTCTTCCAAACCAAACAATGACTTCTTAGGGTTTAAAGAAATTCCATATTTTCTGCACTTTATAAATACTTGCCTTAGGTGACCTAAATGTTCTTGATCTGTTTTAGAAAAAACAGTCAAATCATCTAAGTAAATAACCAGAAAATCATGTATCTCTTTAGCAAAAGCAATGTCCATCGCTCTTTGAAATGTAGCTCCTGCATTCTTGAGCCCAAATGGCATTTTGACATATTTAAACGTACCCCATGGTGTGGTAAATGCTGTTTTATCCTGATCATCAGGATGAACCAGAATCTGGTTGTATCCTGAAAATCCATCCAGTAGTGATATTCTCGAAGATCCCACTACCCTTTGCAGAATGTGATCCATTTTAGGTAGAGGATAGTTGTCTTTTAAAGAAACTTTATTCAAATTCCTTAAATCAACACACAGTATGATTTCTCCTGTCTTTTTTCTGGTTGGTACTAGGTTAGAAACCCATTCTGAAAATCTGATAGGAGATATAATCCCTGCTTCAAACATTCTTTTGATTTCCTTTTCAATTGAGGGTAATAAAACAGGATTAATTCTCCTAAGCTTTTGTTTGAAAGGTTTCTGATCCGGTTTCAAAGGTATAGTATGTTGAATGATGGATGTATCATAAGATTTGAGGTCTTCATAACTCCAAGCAAAGACGTCCTGGAATTCTTTTAATAGTTCAACATATTTTACCTTCTGATCTTTTGGAAGAGATTTAGACAACTTAACAATTTTTGGATGTTCAGGTGTTCCTAAGTTGCATTCCTCCATATCGGCTTTAACAGGTTCCATTTTAGGTCTGAATGGAATATCATTTGAGTCAAATAGATCTTCCAAAGGTGTTAATCCTTTGGGTAATTGATTATCTTTTAAATTGATGATTTGTGTTTCATCTACGACCTCATCAAATTCCATTTGTTTCAAATTTTGCATGTCTTTTTCAGTGAATGCGGTTGGATGCAGCATATGAATTGCATTTTCTCTTGAAATTTCCATTTTTTGTTCTTTTTCTTGATCAAATTTATCAGCAGTCATGTCTTCATCTATATTACAGTTAGAAAACTCATTCTGAAGTGTCAAAAAACTATTGATTTGATTGTTATTCACAAATACTTGCCCATTCAAAATATTATCTGGTATTGCAGGCCTGTGCCTTATCTCGGCTGAAAACTGATGATTGGGATCAAAAGGAAATTTGCATGTACTAGCAAACATTGCTAAACTGTGAGCATGCAAGTTTTGTTTCCTGGGAATCTTGGCAAGTTGGGCTTGTAGAAATGTGTTGAGAATCTCAACAACTATCTCTCGGTATTGTTTCAGTCTCATGTCCTTTGTTGCACATTCTCCTTTAATTTGTTGGATAATTAGTTCAGAGTCGCCTATGATTGATACCCTAATGCCTCCTAACTTCTTGACATGTTTAAGCCCCAATAAAAGAGCTTCATACTCTGCCATGTTGTTAGTGTATTTGAAATTTAACCTATAAGCATGACCCTCTGCATGATTGTTCTCTACATTGTGTAACCAAATTCCAGCTCCTGCACCTAGTCTGTTTACTGAGCCATCAAACTCTAAATGCCATAGAATTTCATGTTCGTAATCTTCATCAATTGTTTTAATAGATTTTCTGACAAGAGCTAGTTGTTTAGTTGTTTCGGGTTTTTCTTGGTCATCTGGTGTTTCTTTGTTTTCAGATATTTCTTCAATTTTGACAGTGGTTTTGTTTATGATTTCCTTTTCAGGAGCTCCTATTTCAGTAGGAAGATCTGACTCAGCATTGTATAAAATAAAAGAATCCATGTCAGAATGTACAGAATAAACCGGGAAGTTTTCAGGCTTCTCATGGCTACTCACTAAGTACTTCATCAAAGTTTCTCTATATAATCTTTTAGGATGACCAAATACTGAAATAGTTGCATAAGACATATCTAATTGAATAGATCCTCCAAGTTTAGCACCCCAAGACCTAGACAATAACATACCATATTTGGGTGGAATATCAGCGACTACTATGTCCATTAAAACAGACTTAGCAGGGTATTGGACCAAAGTGACACACAGATCTTTAATTAAACCTAAACATTTTACCTGACTGGAATCAAATGAAAACAAATCTTTGTATGGTCTAGTAATATCCAGATTCAATCTTTCCATTACTGCTTTTGGCATCAAATTGTGAGATGCTCCAGAATCAAGCATTGCATTATGGAGTATCTTGTTATGAACATTCAGGCTTACATAAAATGGAGGAGTTCCCCCACTTTCTGGTTTGCCATTAACCTCAGGGCCAAAAAGAAGTTTGGGTTGATCATCAAGAATATTTACTGAATCATCCAATCCAGTAATATTAATGTTTAAAGACTTGGAAATCTAATTCCTATAGACATCATGTTTAGCCAATTCTGATAAAGGAACAGCTATCTTGAGTTTGCCTATTTCAGCTTCTAGATTAAAGGGTTTTTCTGTTTGAGCTTTAACGTTTTGCACAGTTGGATTTTCTCGGTTTACTGGATCTTCAATGTTTTTCTCTTTTTCATGAATGAAGTTTTGCTTTGAAGATGTTTCGGGACTAACTTCCACTGTTTCTTCTACAGTTCCTACTTGAGGAGATGTATTAGATTGCTGTTTGTCAATTAGTTGGTTGTCAGAGACATCTTCAATTATTGGATTTGAAAAACTAGGAGTTATCCTAGGCAAAATTTGTATTTGGGGAATGTTTTGTACAGGGGGAATGTTTTGTTTTCCTTTGACATTTTGTTTTGTGGTTTTCTGTTTATTTTTCTCTGGTACATCTATCCGTCTACTTCTCAAGTTGTACTGCTTATGAACCTCGTAGATCGCTGTGTCATAGCCTTCTTTGAAATCAAAAGTCTCACCTGAATGAGTGTGGAATGTTTCAAGGATATGATTCTCTTGATCATCCTGAGATAGGAAGATTTCTGATTCATCTTTGTCCTCATTGACATTGTTTATTTCTCCATCTTCTGTAGGTCCTTCTGAGGTCGAACCTTCAACAAAGTTTTCTTGGAAAGGTGGTCTAATGTTTTGATCAGGGACATTCTTTCCAATATTTTGGTTCAGATTCCTCCTAAAGTTTGGGTTTCTTGCAACATTCTGGTTATCAGTAGCAGACTTTCTTTCAATGGTTTCCACTCTATCACCTAATCTTTCCATACCTTTAATGATTACATCCAGCTTCTTTTCAAAAACTGAAGGTTCTTCCTTCATAGGCATTCTTCTCTCTGCTCTTTCTCTGGCTCGTTTTTCTATCAGATTTGCTTCTACGCTCACCACTATGCTCTGCATTTCCTCTAGTGTTTGTGGAGCTCTTTCCCTAAGAGAATAAGCTATTTGAGAGTCAAAACCGTCTGGGAATTTGACCAACACGTTATTAGGTGGGGGTCTTAGATTCAGAGGAACTGCATGATATGATTCATTAAATCTTATGATCTAATCTGGTACGGTTTCATTTGGTCTTCTTCTTAATTTTTCAAATTCTGATAGGATCTGGAGAGGATCTTTCTTTTTCTCCCATCTGTTCAAAAATGCCCTATACAAAGCTTCTAGGTCAGCAATACTGTTCGGGGTGAGAGCCCTAAACCAAGTTCTAACTTCTTCAGTAAGACTTTGTACAAAAATTCTCATACGGATATCATCAGTATCAATCTCATAAAACTCAAAGTAATCTGTCATCCTTTTGGTGTGTTGTTGAGCTGTGTAGGTACCTGATCCGTCAAAAGGTGTGATCTTACTTTGGTAGTCTGCTGGTAAAGCTGGAGGGTTGGCTGGTAACTGTAAAGGGGCATATCGATTAGCCATTGGAAGATAATGTGGAGTGACAGGAGTAGCCGGTCTAGTAGGAGGAGAAGGTGGTCTAACAGGTGTTTGGAAAGTGGCTGAGCTTGGAGATGCTTCAGTTATCACAGAAATGTTTGAGCTTTCTTCAAAGGCTTGCTCAGATTGAATGGAGTTATGCAATTCTCTGTCAAAATGATGTGAAACAAATCTGTATTGCAAATCTTCAAAGAACAAAGGATCTGGAATTAATCTAGATAATTCAGTCTCAGAGAA
Organism: Pinus albicaulis; assembly: GCA_034641835.2. Classification (NCBI taxonomy): domain Eukaryota; kingdom Viridiplantae; phylum Streptophyta; class Pinopsida; order Pinales; family Pinaceae; genus Pinus; species Pinus albicaulis. The sequence continues at coordinate 173,161,756 of CM076571.1, forward strand.
ATTTACAAACAAAGATGTTTCAAATCGTGCATCAAAAGGAATGTCATCAATATAAATAATTTTCACAGGACAAGATGCAGATCTAGAGAGTGGTCTAGAACTACCTGTACTTTCCTGACTTCCTCTTTCAGAACTCTCTTGACTTCCTTGTCTTCTAAGAATCCTAGGAATCAGATTTGGATTTTCAAAAATTGGTGGTGGATTTGGGTCAGGGTTTGACCTAGTATGTCGAATCCTTTCTGAAGCCAGTTTTCTTAGAATATGTGTTTTTGAATTTTGGGTTTTACTTGAAAAATAAATACAACTTCTACAAATTCTTTAAGAGATAATGATATGTGATTAAGATTTCCTCAAAGATCTGTTTAAACTAGAGATTCTGATTGAAAAATTTGAAACTAAGATTCAATTTATAAGCTAAATCAGAGATAGACTGAAACGGCATTTATTTACTTTTGCAATTGCATAGCAAAAGCAATTTCAAAGGCTTCCTGGCTGATTTTCAGACTCTGTCTGTAGATTATAAATCAAACAATAGTATCAATAAAATGATTTCAGGTCCCCAGTATGGTCGCCACTATGTTATCTCTCAGGTTTTCCTAGAAGTTGTGTAAGAGGAAAGTATACCCGAGGTAACCACAAACCAACCTTTTAGATGCAGAATCTAGCCAATCTGCATCCAGAGAGGGCTCTCTCTTTATGATTTATCTTTATTTTTGAATGATTTTAGGCTAGTTATAGATTCGAAGTTTGTTTTGGGAAAATGGTGGAATCCACAAACTAAGGGCAAGGTTGAGGGCTTTCAGTCCATTGGGCTATGGAGTCTAAGGATGGCTTTACTGGATTTCTTTTCTAAACACAAGATGGTATTACAGGGCAAGATAGCTAGACAGAGAACAATCCTTAAAATTTAAAGTGGATGGAGGGTCTTGAAGGGATGAAAGGCAGCTAAGAATCTTTCACCATATTCAAGAGAAAGAAGAGAAATGACTACAAGCAAAGAGCAATGAAGGATTCTTTGTTATAGTAATCAACAATGTTTAAATCAGCAAAACATGAGCAATTAAGAATTCATGCTTATAACTAATCCAGAAGAAAACATCGAGAATAATCACATTTGAAAACAGAGTACAATTAAGCAAATTCTGTTTCAATCCTTTATGTAAACTATTCAAAAACGGATATGATGATAGCAACAATGTTTAAATCAGCAAAACATGAGCAATTAAGAATTCATGCTTATAACTAATCCAGAAGAAAACATCAAGAATAATCACATTTGAAAACAGAGTACAATTAAGCAAATTCTGTTTCAATCCTTTATGTAAACTATTCAGAAACGGATATGATGATAGCATAAACTAATATAAAATTTCAGACAAAAGGTAGAAACACTTATTGAACTGAAGTCCAACACATGAATCCTGCAACAAGTCCAGTGCTTCAAAACGTCATCCAGTAAGCCACAAGTAAATTTGTCCAAAAGCTTTTTATTCCGAAAACCTCAATGTTACAGCAGAGTAATAGAATCCACCCCAAACACTCTCTTTGGGGATTTATTTATACAAAAATAATCCTAACAATCTTACTCTATCCTAGCCAATAATTCAGGCTGACTTAAAGCATATTTACAAACAAACAAGAGACACATGGTCTCGAAAATAGAATAATGAGTAACGGCTGATGTGCTGTTCCTTTATTCATGGACGTGCTAAGGATAAATGCTTTTAAAATAGGACTCTGTGCTGTCCTTTGCGTATCTCTTTGACTTGTTGAATACTCTTTCTTCTCACGGATACTCTTTAATCTTTCATCTGATACTCTTTCATCTGCATTTCTGATTTTTACCATTTACTCAATAGTAAAGATTAACTTTCATCCTGAAAACATCTTTTACAAAACTTCCAGCATTTCCTTCCACCACTGATCATCTGGTATCATCGTTCTTCTGAGCTTCCTTAAAGTTTCATCTGCTTCAGTAAGTTTATAAAAAGTGGGCTCGTTCGGAAATAGATACTTTAACTCATGTTCCAGATGAAACAGATTCCTCACTTTTTCATAAATACTCTTCCCAGTTGGTACTGTAGGTTCTGATGAGCTAGTAGAACCTATACTAGTAGAACCTATAGCCGTATGTTTAGCATGAGCTTTGATTCTTTTCTCATACGTTTCCAAGTCTACTATCTGATCCTCTGTGAGCATGGGACTTGGCAATTCACTGTCGAGCAGAGCTTGAAACTTTTCTCTGAAAACGTTGATATCTACCAAAATGTCTGTACACTTTCTTTCTAGATTTTGCATGAAAGTCCTCTTGGTGAAAACTCTTTTTGCTTCCAATACTGCACCTGTTCTGTCATCAATTCCTAACAATGCTAGCTGTTGTTTTGTTCTGGAATTCAAAAACTGAATGAGCTGCTGGGCCAGCTCTGGCTTGCCTCTTAATTCATGTCTAGTTTTATTTATTTCCTCTTGAGCTATCTTGACTAACTCATTCTGCTCAAAAATAGCTTGAATGGAAGGCCAAATATCTCTTATTAAATTAATGATGTTGTCCCAAAGAATATCATTTATTTCATTCAGAGGCTTTTCCAGTGTAAGATCTTTTTGCAAAGCCTCAACCAATTTTTCCAATCTTTTTATTTCTCTGAGGTTGTCAGCTACTGTCTTTTTGGATGTGTCATATTTTCCCTCCAATTTTGTTAATTGTAATTTTGTTTCTTGGAGTTCTGTGACCTTTAGCTGCAAACTCTCCATCTGTTTAATTAAATCCTCAGAATTCAAATTAGAAATGTTCACCGGAGATGGTTGTTCCTGCTGTCCTGTAGTTGTAGTACTTTGTTGTTGAAATTCTGTTTGAGAATTTCCATTCTGTAATGCTTTTTCCAGCTCCTTCTGTTCATTTAGTCGTTTGTCTTCTTAAATTAATAATTCAAAAAATGAGAATTGAAAGCTAAATATATTGTTAGATATGCTCCAACAATGTTGTTTGTCAAATCTCATTGATTTCCTCTGGAATTTGGAAGTTTTGGTGCTTCATTACTTTCTATGAACATGCATTTCTTACACATATACATAATTGCATATGAAAATGCACTTATTATGGAAAAAAAACTTATATTTGTGCTTGAAGAATAGTTTGAATTACCTAGAGGAATGTTTTAAACCCAGGGCTAATGCATCTTTAGAACCAAGTTCTTCTCCACATATTTGTACCCTTACACATATTGATGAATATTTAAATACGAAAACATAGCTTCTACTCATGTGATTCCATATCTTCACACAGATTAGTCTTCTTACCCATGAAGTCTGAAAGGAATATGATAGTAGTCATAGCAAATTATGCAACAAGAAAAAAAATCACCTTCAAATGAAACACACATATTTTCTTTTAGCCTTAGCATCAAAAGTGTAATTGCATAAAAGGAATGTGAGTCTTATGCCAATAGGTCTCCTATAATGAATGCGCAGGAACCTAGTACATAAACCATTTTTCTCTTCACTTAGCTACCTAGGGCTTATTTCCATTTCCAGCTATCAATAATTATTTTCCAAAAAAATATAAAATAATAATAATAATTTAATATATTCTAAAAGGTGAAGATGTTGAAATAATGCCACAAAGTTAAAGGAAATAAGATTTATTTCCTTAAACCACCAAATATATAAAGAAAACAATAATAATTATAATAATAAAACTAGATCTATGCATGAAATGAGAACTGTAAGCTTTCAAGGGACTAACAAATCTTTAACCAAAACAAACCAAAAACTTCAAACTCGACAAAATCCTCTAAGCACAAGTAGCAAACAATTAAACAAACCACTAATTTTTTCAAGATATCAGAGCTAGACATCAATGCAATTTCATGTACTTGAATAAGCCCATTATTGCTTAGTGTTAGTCTTCTTAAATTAGTTATTTATCATTTAATACTAGAACATTATCTATGTGAAAATAAATAGGTCCCAACTTCATCAAATCCGACTTCATTTCCAGTCACAAATCAAATCCAACTTCATTTCTAGTACCAATATAAAATCACACCCTTTATAAATCTTAACACCTAACCACTTAGACCCCTCATATAATCCTTTTCATAGCCCAAAAAAAAAAAAATATATATATATATATATATATATATATCCCTGACAAAATTTGAACTTTTCAAAAATATAACATGATCATGTAAGACACTAAATACTAAATATGAACACTACTAGATAGGAAATAATTCAATGCCAGTTTAATCAACCTTCATGCAATGAAAAAAATCAATAACTCCTTTTGTGATATTGAATGCCACATTCTTGTAATCGATAATTATGCTGACACTTGAGTTGCTAGTGTTGTGTCAAAGTAACCATTTCTCACTACCTAAAAATGTTGAAATACAGGATGGTGCTAAAGTTAAAGATACAAAATAACAAAAAATAAAGATATGACAAAAAAATAGACCTATAAGACTATATTGGTTGGGTGTGACGGGGACACCAATAACTAAGACTAGAGAGATTTAGAGAATTGGTAGTTACTAGTGTATGTCTATTGTGCGATTAGTGGTATGGTGGAAATACTTACCAAGAAGAGATGTTGGTATCAAGAAAGTATAGTAGGGAGATCCATAGAGAATTTATGTAAAAGGAAGATGACAAGTGTTGTCTTCAAGTTTGGTTATGTTATGGTAGAATTTTTTTGGTGATAAGAATTGGTAAAAAAAACTTACATCAATAGGTAAAAAGTATATTCAAGGCATGAGTTGGTATGACTCATGTTTTATCGTCCCTTAATGGTCCTAAGTACATGTGGGGACTCGAACAAATTAGTACCTGAAAGACTTGAAAGCATGGTCAAAAAATGACTGACAAGATTCTATACAAAAGAATGTCGATCTCATGCCAATGGGTCTCCTACAATGAATGCGCATGAACCTAGTACATAAACCATTTTTATCTTCGCTTAGCTACCCATGGCTCATTTCCCTTATCATATATCAATATTTATATTCCAAAAAAACAAAAACAAGTATAGTAGTCTACTAGATTCTAAAAGTGAAGATGCTAAAGTCATGACACAAAGTGAAAGGAAATAAAAGCAACTTTCTTCAAGCCACCAAATATATAAAGAAAACAATAATAATTATAAAACTAGACGTATGAATCTAAGCATGAATTAAGAAGTAAAAACATTCAAGGTACTAAAATAATCTTTGACTAAAACAAAACTCAAAACTCAACAAAATGCCCTAAACACAAGCAACATATAAACCATTAAAATTTTCCAGGATATCACAGCTAGACATCAAGGTAGTTTCATGTACTTGAATGAGCTATTTAATGCTTTGTGTTAGTCTTTTTAAATTAGTTATTTATCGTTTAATACTAGTCGAACACTATCTATGTGAAAAGAAATAGGTCCCAACCTTATCAAATCCAGCTTCATTTCTTGTCACAGATAATAAACAAACAATGTAATGATTAAATATGAAACATCAATATTGAAATAACACGCATCAAATAAATGCAGCTACAATGTTACAGTGAAAAATACAAAATATAGACCCTGTTTTTACTTGAATTTGACATATAATAATCTTGTATGATCAAGGGAACATGTATACCAAAATAAGAGTCCCCTCAAATATATTGAATTAGATTTTGTCCTAGGGTATATCAATTTCCCAGTTCTCATCTTGGTCCTCATTTTCTACATTGTGAACATGATATTATCCAAATGAATTATTATTATGAGCCTTCAAAACATTATGTTTTGTATCAATTTCATTAAAGAACTTTGTTATATTGTTTTCTCCCCTTCTATCAAAATCTGATCATCAAAGAGCGAGTGCTCTTTCATATGGAAATTTTTTAATGTCATACATTGTTACAAATAACCTTAAACATGTATCCACATGTTTATCAAGATTGTTCCTCAACTTTCACTTCAAGAATGATAATGCACTAAACATTCTCTCATCCTCCACTAATCCCAAAATCATGGTTTGACACAAATCTACTAATTTGAAATATTCCGATATGTTTTCTTGCAGGTATAGGCTAGAACTTAAAGACGTCCATAATATTGTTATAGCACCATTTTCATTAGGATTCTCCAGAAATAATATTGCTTCCACGTTGTTTCAACAAAACATCCTTTTTGATACAATTTTTATGAATCTAAAATACCTTCAATTTATTCTCCATGTATCGAGACTTTCTTGCAAAATTGGTCTACTAAACATTTTAATCTCTTTTGAAAATCAACTTTTAAAGTTCTCGAACATTGAAAATTGTTCCAATACTGACAGTATACCACACACATGGCCTCCAACATATCATCTCAAGGAAATCACCCTCTTATATCTGATGATAGTGATCTTGCAATTTCTACCAAATTTTGTCTCAATGAAATCACAATATTATCAAATTGGTCTCTTAACACGGGGAAATATTTGGTGATTCACCTTGTCTTACTAATATAATTAAAGGGAACCATATACCCACGCACTGTCATACATAGTATCCCTTTTTCATCAAACGCCAAAACAAATTCAGTATTTTCCATATTAATGATTTTAGCTCAACTCGTAAACTTTGGACCAGTAAAAGAGTTTGGCATCATATACAAATTATCCAAATCAAGGCATGTTTAATTTCTCGCATTTGTGTATTTTTCAATACATTTTCACAAGGACCTTCATTTCATGTAGCATAGGAAGAATTTTGGCCAATATCAATAATGTCTCTATGTCAGTTAGTCGAAAAAGAAGATCTTGAGCTTTGTCTACATTGTAGCGATTTTCATACATCAACCCTACCAAATTTGAACTCACTAAATAGTCTTTGAGTTTCTCAATTCAATGAGATCCATCTTGTATCAACATCTTTTAGTAGTTTTTTCCCATCTGTAACACTATCTGCAAATTGTTGAAACTCTAAAAATCATTTGGGACTACGAGAAAAGTATGCATGAGTCTCATGTACAATATCTTCAACTTTTGAAATTGATGGACACTTTCTTAGTATTTTAAATGCAAGATTCATCCTATGAGACATACAATGAATATCAAGCATATGTGGTGAATTTTATTTTTGTAGTCTAACACAAAGGCTCCTCCTTTTCCCTTGCATTGTCGATGCTCCATCTACTCCAACACATACCAACTTTTTTGCAATCATTAAATGATCCATACCACTTTCCTTCAAACTATTAATAACAAGTTCATATATATTTTCAGTTGTAGAAGCCTCTCTCAACTTTTTAATCCCAAGTAGATAGGAATGTCTAATATGGTCATTAACCATATAAATTCTCATGCATATCCATGAATTATTATCTATAGTCGTAACCTCATCCAAAGACAATGCCAAAAACCTAGCATTTGCAATATTCTCTTTCAAATCATCATTTTATACTTGAGATAGATAACTTACCCATTCCGAACCACTAGTTATAGACCAATGAGAAGATGGAAATTTTTACACTTCAAGAAAATATAGATATTTCATGTGATCTAGATAATTTGTCATAGGACAACATTTAGATAAGATGTGAAATACAGTATTGGATAGAAAATTATTTCCATCGTATTTTCAAATAGAGACATGATGGTTCCTCCATATGCCTCAAGTTTCCTCTTACTTATTAAATATTTCTTGTATTATGTTTCATATCGGATATGTCAACATTCCTCAGAAGACTTCCATCTGACAATATATTTATCTTCACCATTTATACTTTTCTTTTCATACACCTTTCCTGCATGCTTCTTTATTGTATCTAGCTTCATCTAAAATTTCACTACCTTGCGAGTTTTCCAACTACATGCATTACATCTAGCTTCTTGGGACACCTTGTTCTTATTTGTAGGAGTTATTGCTTCAATAAATGGAAAACTTGAGAACAAATCTTCTTGGAATTGTCTCTATATGCTCCACTGGCATTTTTACCTTTTTCCCTGAATGGATTGTGTCACCTTCCAAGGAAAAATATTCAACATTTCATCACCAATTTCTGTTGAAACTAAATTTATCTCACCCTAATCACCTTAAGAACCTATTCTTTCATCCATCGTATGGATTTCAGATGCATTTTCATGATACTTAACATCTCTCTTAGTAACATATTTTTCAAATTAGCTTGAAGCATGAAGAGAATGTGTATTCTTGGATGCAGGATTTTGAAAATATGATAATACATCCATTTTCCTTGATGGTTTCTTCCCATTTTTAGATTTTGACATTTCACTGAATATTCCACGAGTAAAATTTCAAATTGATCTAGAAAACTGCATCAATAGTTTCTAAGAATTGAGAATTATTGGGTTTGTGGGTAGTATTCAAAGTATACTATATGGAATAGTTCAAAAGTATATATGAATTAAAAATGATTTCATCATACCCAATCAAAATAAATATCAATTAAAGAGCCAATATACATTCTATGCCCTGTTTTCTATTTTTTCTTGAACTCACTTAGGGTACAACATATTTTTACTATTTCAAAGATTTTAGAGCAAAATATTTACATTTTCCTTTCATCATTATGTGTACCCATTTGTACCCAAATTTCTTCAATGAGATATGATTCATATAAATTCACTTATTCATAGAAAATAGAATTGTAATTTGCAAAATAATTGTTGAGTAAATATTGAAAGAACATATATCAGAAATTGAATTTTGAGGCAAGTGGAATAAAAAATAAAAAATAAAAATAAAAATAAATAAATAAATTTTGTTTAACAATGGTAATGGTAAACTATTAAGACATAAAACATAATAATTCATTTGTATAACATTGAAACAACATCATCCCTTGCAGGTTTATCTTAGTCCTTTTGGTTTACTAGTTTGGCTTGGGTCGATATCCATGCTAGATATCTATGGATGGGCTTTGAATCTTTCCCATTCCCATGCAATCAGTTTTTTCGACAAATTCTATTAGAAAGATTAGTAATTCTTTGAATTATGTGCAGAAAATAGATTATGAATCCTCATGGATTTTAATGTAGGCATAACCTAGCATGAAATCCATTTTTAAATGGGTAAATTTCATATGGATTTGTTGTAGAATTCCATTGTTGTTTTAAATTTGTGCAGGCATATAGCATGCTAAGAAGTGGGTGAATCAATGAAATTTGCATGTGTTAAATGGGAATTCTATGTGAGAATTTGTAATTCTATCTGGAGTTTGCATTAGAATTTTATTTAATGTTGTTAAGCAACCCCAAATTTGTTCATAACTAGGAATCTTGGCTGGATCTTAAGGAAATTCTTGAGATAAGGTGAAGTGGATATCTACTTACCACTACAGGAGCAAGGTTGTGTGCACCATTTGGGAGTACAAAGTTGAGAAGTTCATATCCCAAGAGTACAAAATAAAATCTAAACATAGAAGAGCGATAAGAAAAATCATAATTATTGTAGGTTGCTAATTGTAAGTACATTATCAAATTAGGAATTGATTGTAAGTAAATGGAACAGTCACTTTCATCCTTGAAGCCAAAAACTTCAATGCCCACTTTAGGAGCTTGTCTCCCAATGTCTCTTTGAGAATAGCCTAGGCTGATGGATCCCCTAAGGAGTGATATGTGGTAGTATTTCAATGTTTCCACTAAGGTTAGAAGAAGAGACTAGAGTTGAAGTGATGTTAGGGTGGAATCTCTCCTAGCTTTCGAGGATAATGGATGCTTGGTAGTAGATAATAAATTGGTGATCAGTTTAACTTGGGGGTTAGGTGGAGCACGTAGTGTTAGGATATCATCAAAAATAGGAGTTCAATATGTGCAAATCACCTCGATATCTACATATTAATTCCTTAAATATTGTTGAAGGAATTTTCAACTCATATTTATTTGTCTATTTATTTTGCATTATATATTCCATACAATTTTTGAAATGTACTTGAAGAAGAAGATTGAGTTGAGAGGAAACACATTCATGTTTAGATTCATTTTATCACTTAATATACTTAACATCAACAGTAAAGTAAACATCAAAGGATGAAATTAAATCAAAGAGATGAAAATGTAAATAAGAACCACCCATCCGTAAACACAGTTTTATTGTACTATAGTTTCTTTTATATCTCAATCCCCAACCCCCATGGGAAAGATTCTCCCAAGAGTCAACTACTTTAGTGTGTTTAAAAACCAATGTATTTCCCTTTACTTCTATCTTACAATGAAAGGGATCATTGAAGATACTTATGAGAAAGTTAATGTTGAAGGGCACACCTTTCTCCTTTCTTTATCCTCTATAGTCTACATTTTTTTTAACTCCTAGATATTAGCATTTCACTCACGGAAAGTTGTTAAATAAAATTATATTGATACATATAAATTAGATCCCACCTCATCCATAAAGGAAAGATGCAACCACTTATATTTTTGGAACAATATTTTTAGCTAACATGTTTCAGAGCTAAATATTTTGACTATAAGAGGTCAATAGTCTGCAACTTACCTAATGAAATCAATTACAAGTTACCTACACATGGAGGGATGTTTTAGTTACCATATATCCTGTATTCTTGGAATGTTATAGGTTTCTAGTGGGTTGTCGGTGATCCTATGATTCAATCAAGGGTTGGAGTATTATTTTTAGTCAATTGTCGATATATTCAATAGTGTCTGCATCCATAAATTACGATTAGTTAATTTACATTTAGTGTCAACAATAATTTCTATCTATTCCATATAATTATTAATCTAAACTGCCCTACTTCTAACATAAAGGGTGGACCAGGTAGCGGCATATGTGCAATTATTGTGTGACAACGAAGCGAAAGTTCATATTGTTGTTGCTGGAAAGGTGACAAAATTTTGCATAATATCGAATCATCAACTTGCAATGTAGCACATTCTTCCTTTTGTAAAGGTCAATTTGGAAAATGCAGTTTAAAGTTTCATAATACAATTTTATATATTGAATTGTTAGAACCAATTTGGTATAGATATATAATAGACTCACTAGTACATGTAAATAGAACTTACCGAATTCCAAAAGGCAACCCTGTTTCCAGAGCTGGAGGGTCCAAAGCACAACAATGATTTGTGGAAAACATAGATGATTGAGGTCCAAACATAAATGGTCATAAAATATAAATGATTCTAGGCATGGTATCATCCAAAAAATCCATACTGCAAAAAGAAATAAATGAACAATGTAAAAATAATGATGCTTTAGACAATGGAGGTAGAATTTGGCACAATTTCCTAGAAATTAGTTTCTTATTTAGAAATTTATTGCATCAAGCAGTAGCACCTATCAACTTATCCACATTACAAATAGAACTAATTTTTTGTCTTCAAAGCCAGTGCAACAAAATTATACAACATAGAAAGAAAAAAATGTTTTTTCTTGAAAGCTTAAATTATGTTCAGAAAACAAGATGATATTCATTTAATAGCAAACCTGATCTGCAAAGGTTGCAGCTTCAATTGCAGCACCACAAGGATGTTGGACGAAGAAGTACCGGAAGAGGATATTGGACCATGAATACTATTTTCATATGCAACCCTCAAGACTTGACCATTCCTTTCCATTTGTTGTTCATTAGTTGCCTCCAATGCCTTTGTTGATTTTTTAACCTAAAAGGATAATCATGCATATAAAAACAAACTACGCATATGAAAAAGGAAAAATTAGTAGCAAAGAATGGGAATCAATTTTAAGATATTTCATAAATAAATGTATTAAACTCAATACCAAATGGTACAAGTCTGAAAGCCTTGAAACATGAGTAAAATTTGTCACGAACAAATCAAAGGTCCTACAAAAAAAAAGTTAGGTTGTGACACTTATCATCTAGAAAGAGTAACTTATTCTTTAATCGCATGAAGTAGAGTAATAAAATCTATCATGGTTATCTTTATAGGTGGATGATTGGAGAATTCATAACGTAGCATCTCTTCATCAAAATTATAATCTACCAATTTATCCTAATACATATCTAGCAAATTCAAAAAATGAGAATTGAAAGCTAAATATATTGTTAGATATGCTCCAACAATGTTGTTTGTCAAATCTCATTGATTTCCTCTGGAATTTGGAAGTTTTGGTGCTTCATTACTTTCTATGAACATGCATTTCTTACACATATACATAATTGCATATGAAAATGCACTTATTATGGAAAAAAAACTTATATTTGTGCTTGAAGAATAGTTTGAATTACCTAGAGGAATGTTTTAAACCCAGGGCTAATGCATCTTTAGAACCAAGTTCTTCTCCACATATTTGTACCCTTACACATATTGATGAATATTTAAATACGAAAACATAGCTTCTACTCATGTGATTCCATATCTTCACACAGATTAGTCTTCTTACCCATGAAGTCTGAAAGGAATATGATAGTAGTCATAGCAAATTATGCAACAAGAAAAAAAATCACCTTCAAATGAAACACACATATTTTCTTTTAGCCTTAGCATCAAAAGTGTAATTGCATAAAAGGAATGTGAGTCTTATGCCAATAGGTCTCCTATAATGAATGCGCAGGAACCTAGTACATAAACCATTTTTCTCTTCACTTAGCTACCTAGGGCTTATTTCCATTTCCAGCTATCAATAATTATTTTCCAAAAAAATATAAAATAATAATAATAATTTAATATATTCTAAAAGGTGAAGATGTTGAAATAATGCCACAAAGTTAAAGGAAATAAGATTTATTTCCTTAAACCACCAAATATATAAAGAAAACAATAATAATTATAATAATAAAACTAGATCTATGCATGAAATGAGAACTGTAAGCTTTCAAGGGACTAACAAATCTTTAACCAAAACAAACCAAAAACTTCAAACTCGACAAAATCCTCTAAGCACAAGTAGCAAACAATTAAACAAACCACTAATTTTTTCAAGATATCAGAGCTAGACATCAATGCAATTTCATGTACTTGAATAAGCCCATTATTGCTTAGTGTTAGTCTTCTTAAATTAGTTATTTATCATTTAATACTAGAACATTATCTATGTGAAAATAAATAGGTCCCAACTTCATCAAATCCGACTTCATTTCCAGTCACAAATCAAATCCAACTTCATTTCTAGTACCAATATAAAATCACACCCTTTATAAATCTTAACACCTAACCACTTAGACCCCTCATATAATCCTTTTCATAGCCCAAAAAAAAAAAAATATATATATATATATATATATATATATCCCTGACAAAATTTGAACTTTTCAAAAATATAACATGATCATGTAAGACACTAAATACTAAATATGAACACTACTAGATAGGAAATAATTCAATGCCAGTTTAATCAACCTTCATGCAATGAAAAAAATCAATAACTCCTTTTGTGATATTGAATGCCACATTCTTGTAATCGATAATTATGCTGACACTTGAGTTGCTAGTGTTGTGTCAAAGTAACCATTTCTCACTACCTAAAAATGTTGAAATACAGGATGGTGCTAAAGTTAAAGATACAAAATAACAAAAAATAAAGATATGACAAAAAAATAGACCTATAAGACTATATTGGTTGGGTGTGACGGGGACACCAATAACTAAGACTAGAGAGATTTAGAGAATTGGTAGTTACTAGTGTATGTCTATTGTGCGATTAGTGGTATGGTGGAAATACTTACCAAGAAGAGATGTTGGTATCAAGAAAGTATAGTAGGGAGATCCATAGAGAATTTATGTAAAAGGAAGATGACAAGTGTTGTCTTCAAGTTTGGTTATGTTATGGTAGAATTTTTTTGGTGATAAGAATTGGTAAAAAAAACTTACATCAATAGGTAAAAAGTATATTCAAGGCATGAGTTGGTATGACTCATGTTTTATCGTCCCTTAATGGTCCTAAGTACATGTGGGGACTCGAACAAATTAGTACCTGAAAGACTTGAAAGCATGGTCAAAAAATGACTGACAAGATTCTATACAAAAGAATGTCGATCTCATGCCAATGGGTCTCCTACAATGAATGCGCATGAACCTAGTACATAAACCATTTTTATCTTCGCTTAGCTACCCATGGCTCATTTCCCTTATCATATATCAATATTTATATTCCAAAAAAACAAAAACAAGTATAGTAGTCTACTAGATTCTAAAAGTGAAGATGCTAAAGTCATGACACAAAGTGAAAGGAAATAAAAGCAACTTTCTTCAAGCCACCAAATATATAAAGAAAACAATAATAATTATAAAACTAGACGTATGAATCTAAGCATGAATTAAGAAGTAAAAACATTGACGAGGACTAAGCTGATCCCGATTTATGCAGGAACGCAACAGAATAAACACATAACCATAAATACAGAGATGCAGCGGAAATAACACTTCATTTCATTAATATCAAAGAACTGAAATTTGCTTACAGACAGAATGGAAATAAAACTAGCTAGAGCACTGGTAGCTATCTCTGAGAAGAGATGTGGCGGCTACAGGCCTCTGAACTGCGTTACAATGAGGCTCGAGGGCCTATTTATTATTGAGAAACAATGGAAGACACAAACATCCAAAAACCTAACCCTATGAGATGAAGCGCCAAAACTATGGGCCCTAGTTTGGGTAAATTGGTGTTTCAATTTCCCGGGGACGTAACTTTAGCATACTATCTCCATTTGACGCACATCATACATCATTAGAAAGCTCTATCAGAGGACTACAACTTTCGCCATGAATATCATTTTTGAGCGAAATGAAATTTGCGGAGGCGCGATGCCCAAAAACGTCGTTTAGGACGCATAAAACGGCTCACGGAAGTTCGGGACCAGAAAAACTACTAAATCGTATTTTTTATGTTGGCGGCAGAGACAACATGACAATGGTGGGGACCCAAGTGAAATAGGCGGGTGGCCACCAATATCCACCTGGATCATTCCTCCCCCCTTAGGAAGCAATGGTCCCCATTGCGTTAAGTTCCTCCATGAGATGAGGAAATTTCTGCTGAACTTGGTCCCTGGTGAACCACTTTCCCTGGTGCAGGAGTTGGCCAGCTTTGACAACCCGATATAGTTGGATCTTCTGCTGGCGAGTGTTCTTGATTTGCATGTCCATGATGCAATCTGTGGTGGCCTGTTCCATGCAGTCTGGATTTAACTCAGTTGGTGTGAGTTGTTCTGCAATGTCCGAGGTGTCCGGTAGAGGTGGGAAGTAAGGACGAAGGCGATCCACATTGAAGACTGGGTGCAGACCAAGGAATGGTGGAATACTGAGCTCGAATGCATTGTTCCCTACAGCCTTGGTGATGGTGTACGGCCCGTATCGGAGCGGGCAAAGCTTGCGGTGGGGTCCAGTGAGGCGCTCCTTTTGCAAATGTAGCCATACTTTGTCACCCACCTGGAAGTTGTGTGGCACCCGGTGTTGATCATGGCGTTGCTTGTACTTGGCATTGGCTCTGTCCAATATATCATGAACCTGTTGGCGGATGTGTTGAATGCGCTCGATGAAGGTACTTGCTTTGTCAACTTCAGACTGGACATGAGCTGAATCGGCCTGAGCAGCTGCAAACGGCATGGCTATGTCAATGGGACATAGTGGTTGGAATCCCAAGCCCACCTGAAAGGGGCTATGGCCAATTGAACTGTGGAGAGCCCGGTTATAACTGTGTTGTACATAGGGGAGGCTATCGTCCCATGTGCGTGGATGCTTTGAGTTGTACATGCGCAGAATGTGTACAATCATTCTGTTGACGACCTCTGTCTGGCCATCTGTTTGGGGATGGAAAGCTGTGGACTTGGTAAGCTTTGTGTCCAACATTGACCAGAGGCTGGACCAAAATGTGCTGAGGAACCTGCTATCTCGATCTGATATGATAGACTGTGGGATCCCAAAGTGCACCCACACTCGTTCAAAGAAGAGTTTAGCAGTGGCTTCTGCTGTGATATTCTTCTTACAGGCCGCCATAATGGCCATCTTCGAGAATCTATCAACGACCACGAAAACACAGTCATTGCCATTCTTAGTAGAGGGCAGGCCCGACATGTAATCCATGGAGATGGATTCCCACGGTCGACTAGGGGTAGGTAGTGGAGTATATAAGCCTTGCTTCTTGATGGTCGGTTTGGCAATGGCACAAGCAGTGTAGGATCTGATGTGCTTCTCGACATCCTTTCGAAGGTTCGGCCAATAGAAATACTTCTGTAGTATTGCTACTGTTTTCTCGACCCTGAAATGCCCAGCGACTCGACTGTAGTGTGCTTCCCATATCATCTTGGCACGCTCGCTTGAAGGAACACAAAGGTGTCCCAGGTGACATAAAAGTGCATCTTGGAGGTGAAAATTTGAAACTTGCGTGCCCCCCAAGAGTGCCTTGTAAGTGTGGCCGAATTCTGGGTCACTCTCATAGAGAAGCGGCCAATCGGAAGTCTCGTGCCCACAAGAGTTGAGCACGGTGGTGAGCGCCACAATCGGTGGTCGGCTGAGGCAGTCTGCAACATTATTGGTGCTACCCTTCTTGTACTTGATGTTCAAATGAAACTGTTGCAGATATGTGGACCACTTCTGATGGCGATCATTCTGCAACTTCCCTTGTGTCTGTATGAACTGCAGGGGCCGGTGGTCTGTGTGGATGATTGGTTCCTTCCCCAAAATGTAATGCTTCCATTGTCGACAGGCTTGCACAATGGAATACATTTCTTTGTCATAGGTGGGATACTTGCGAACTGTCTCAGACAATGTCTCACTGTGATATGCCACTGGATGTCCCTGTTGAGTAAGAACTGCCCCAATAGCATAGTCGGAGGCATCTGTCTCGATCTCAAATGGCTGTTGCAAGTCTGGTAATGTGAGCACTGGGGCAGAACAGAGGCAATTTTTCAATTCTGTGAACGCCTTCTGTTGAGGTTCTGACCAAAAGAATTTTTCTCTCGCTCTTCCCTTGGTGACTTGACTCAAGGGCCAAGTGATATGAGAGAATCCCAACACCAATCTACGGTAGAAATTAGCAAGACCCAGAAAGCTACGAAACTCTGTTATAGTGGTTGGGGCTGGCCACTCCTGAATGACTTGGATCTTGGCTGGATCCACATGCACCCCCCTTTCATCAATAATGTATCCCGGATATTGAACCTGGGTCATGCCAAACGTGCACTTCTCCAAATTGGCACACAACTTGTGTTGCCGCAGTGTTTGGAGGACTTGTCGGATGTGATGAAGGTGCTCTTCCCAAGTCTTGCTGAAGATCAGAATGTCATCCAAGTACACCACTACGAATGAGTTGGTGAATGGCCGCAAGATGTCGTCCATCATCCTCATGAAGGTTGCGGGAGCAGTCGTCAACCCGAAAGGCATGACCAGCCATTCAAAAAGGCCTTCCTTAGCTTTGAAGGCAGTCTTCCACACATCAGAGGGTTCAATTGGTACCTGGTGATACCCATACTTCAGGTCGATCTTACTGAAATATTTTGCACCTTGGAGTTGGTCCAGAAGGTCATCAATCCGTGGGATTGGGTACCTATTCCGAACAGTGATCTTGTTCAGCGCCCGATAGTCAATACAGAGTCTCCACGTCCCATCCTTCTTCTGTACCAACACGATCGGGCTCCCACAGGGTGATGAACTTGGTCTGATGTGACCTTTCTGCAACAGCTCCTGAATCTGCCTCTTGATTTCATCATTTTCCAGAACAGAGCGTCGATAGATCGGTCCATTGGGTAGCGGTGCACCTGGGGTTAGATCAATCGGGTGCTTGACCTGAAAGTGCAGAGGAACCCCTGTGGGTGAGGTGAAGATGTCCCCGTACTCCTCCACAACCTTATCCATTTGTTGTTGTCGTGCAGAGGGGCCCTGTCTGGAGGTCGTGGCCACAGTCTTCTTCTTGCCCTGGGGGCGGATCATCGGGAAAACGAATTTCCTGGTTTGGGAAATGAGCTTACTGCATTGTTTTGCAGTAACCAAAGAGATAGTCGTAGGAGGTGGTACCTCTGGTATCCTGTACAACTTATTTCCCAAAGTAATAATAACAGCACGAGGTGGAGACTCATACACGGCATGACGCTTCCACAAGTATGGTTGTCCTAATAATACATCAGAAACATCAATAGGAGCAACGTCACATAATACCTCATCCGTGAAGGGCTTGATGCTATAGGGAAGGCGGCACTGATGGCTGACGTGGAGATCTCGTCCTTGGTGAAGCCACCCGATGGTGTATGGATGTGGGTGAGCTGTGGTCGGCAAGCCCAACCGCTTCACAGCGTCTGCTGAAATGAGGTTCTTTTGGCTCCCATTATCGACAATGAACTGTACAGGGGAGCCCTTTACCCACATCTGGGAGTGGAAGAGACGTTCCTCCTCCTCTGGATCTTCCGGTTCCTCCTTCTGGATCTTTGTAGTGGCAACAGTGGCATTGGGCTCCGCATCAATAATCTGTTTCCATTTTTCATTCCCCTTTTCAGGTTCTGATTCGGAGTCGGAGCATGCATCTGACTCAGAAGCCCTCATCTCGGCCACTAGTGACTGCTTGGCCCGACACTCACTTGTGTTGTGAGTGGAGCTCTTATGGAACTCACACCACTTTCCCGTGTCCTTCTTTGGCTTTGCGGTCTTGTTATTTTCTTGTGGCTTTGACGGGTTGTCTTTAGCCGCCATGCCTTGGCTCTGTCCTTTGTTCTGCGGTTTGGAAGCACCTTTCCCTTTCTTTTGATTCGCAGATCCAAAGTCTCGCTTCTTCTGTTTGAATTTCTGCTCAATCTTGGCAGCATATCGGTATGCCGTACCAAGCGAGGAGATGTCGAGGAACTCCATTTCCTCCTGAATGTATCTGTGCAGACAGCTGCGATACTTTAGCACCAAATGTTTCTCTGAATCTTTGATACCCAACTTTGTGCGCACATCTTGATCCCTTTGTTGTCGCAGTGTGGTCCATTGTATGTACTTGTCCTCATAGCTCCCCACGGGATAGTACTGTTCCTTGACGGCGTCTCAGAAAGAATTCCAAGTTGGTACGGCTGAGAATAGAGAGGATTTTGTCTGGTCCTTGTTCTCACAGTAGGTTTCCCACTAGTCCTTAACATGGGGGGTAGCTTTGAGGAGTGCAAAAATAATCTTCTCCCGGTCTGAAAAGTCATGAACAGAGAAATATCCTTCTAATAGATTCAACCATCTATCTACGGCATCTGCGTCTATTTGACCCTCAAATATGGGAATGTGAAAATTTACTTGTACCTTAAAGGGAGTCGCAACTCCAGAGTGGCTACTGGATGCAGATGCGCCGCCGGTGGGCAGCCGTTGAAGGATCTGAGCAAAGCTATCCATCATCGCGTTCCTTTGTTTTTCGAGGGCCTCCTCGAGCAATGTTTTGATAGGATCTCCTGCTCCCTCATCTTTCTTTTCGTCCCCCATGGGCGTCCGTCGAGGTTTGCGAGGCTGATCTTGCAAAGGTTCCACCAGATCAAGCCCTAGCTCCTTATACCCCGACCTCGTTGGGGACATGCAAATAAGGATCGAGAAAAAGCAGACCGCTCTGATACCACTGATCCGGATTTATGCAGGAACGCAACAGAATAAACACATAACCATAAATACAGAGATGCAGCGGAAATAACACTTCATTTCATTAATATCAAAGAGCTGAAATTTGCTTACAGACAATGGAAATAAAACTAGCTAGGGTACTGGTAGCTATCTCTGAGAAGAGATGTGGTGGCTACAGACCTCTGAACTGCTTTACAATGAGGCGCGAGGGCCTATTTACTATTGAGAAACAATGGAGAACCCTAAACATCCCAAAAACCTAACCCTAGGAGATGAAGCGCCAAAACTATGGGCCCCGTTTGGGTAAATTGGTGTTTCAACTTCCCAGGGACGTAACTTTGGCATACTATCTCCGTTTGACACTCATGATACATCATTAGAAAGCTCTATCTGAGGACTACAACTTTCGCCACAAATATCATTTTGGAACGGAATGATATTTGCTGGGCGTGATGCCCAAAAAACGTCTTTTAGGGCCTCAAAACGGCTCCGGAAGTTCAGGACCCGAAAAACTGCTAAAAATAGTAAGTTATGCCGAAACTGAAAAACTGAAAGAGACAATGGTGGGGGCCCAAGTGGAATAGGTGGGTGGCCACCAATATCACACGGATCACTAACATAATCTTTGACCAAAACAAAACTCAAAACTCAACAAAATGCCCTAAACACAAGCAACATATAAACCATTAAAATTTTCCAAGATATCACAGCTAGACATCAAGGTAGTTTCATGTACTTGAATGAGCTAATTCATGCTTTGTGTTAGTCTTTTTAAATTAGTTATTTATCATCTAATACTAGTTGAACATTGTCTATGTGAAAAGAAATAGGTCCCAAACTTATCAAATCCAGCTTCATTCTTGTCACAAATAATAAACAAACAATGTAATGATTAAATATGAAATATCAATATTAAAATAACACGCAACAAAGAAATGTATCTACAATGTTACAATGAAAAATACAAAATATAGAACCTATTTTTACCTCAATTTGACATATAATAATCTTGCATGATTAAGGGAACATGTATACCAAAATAAGAGTCCCCTCAAATATATTGAATTAGATTCGTCCTAGGGTATATCAATTTCCAAGTTCTCATCTTGGTCCTCATTTTCTACATTGTGAACATGATATTATCCAAATGAATTATCATTATGAGCCTTCAAAACATTATGTTTTGTATCAATTTAATTAGAGAACTTTGTTATATTGTTTTCTTCCCTTCTATCAAAATCTGATCGCCAAAGAGCGAGTGCTCTTTCATATGGAAAATTGTTAATGTCATACATTGTTGCATATAACCTTAAACATGTATCCATGTGTTTATCAAGCTTGTTCCTCAACTTTGACTTCAAGAATAATAATGCACTAAAAAATTTCTCATCCTCCACTAATCCCAAAATCATAGTTTGACACAAATCTGCTAATTTGAAATATTCTGATATGTTTTCTTGCAGGTATAGGCTAGAACTTAAAGTAGTCCATAATATTGTTATAGCACCATTTTCATTAGGATTCTCCAAAAATAATATTGCTTCCACATTGTTTCAACAAACATCCTTGTTGATAAAATTTTGATGAATCTAAAATACCTTCAAATTCTTCTCCATGTATCGAGACTTTCTTGCAAAATTAGTCTACTAAAAATTTATTCTCTTTTGAAAATCAACTTTTAAAGTTATCGAACATTGAAAAATTGTTCCAATATTGAGGGTATACCACACACATGGCCTCCAAAAATTCATCTCAAGGAAATCACTCTCTTATATCTGATGATAGTGATCTTGCAATTTATATCAAATTTTGTCTCACTAAAAACACAATATTTTAAAATTGGTCTCTTAAAACGGGGAAATATTTGGTGATTCATCTTGTCTTACTAATATAATTATAGGGAACCATGTACCCATGCACTACGATACATAGTATCCCTTTTTCATCAAATGTAAAATAAATAAAAATAAAAATAAAAATTCAGTATTTTCTATATTTATGATTTTAGCCCAACTTGTAAACTCTGGAGCAGTAAAAGAGTTTGGCATCATATACAAATTATCCAAAGCAAGGCATGTTGACTTTCTCGCATTTGTGTATTTTTCAATATACCTTGTGCGATTCTGAGACATTTTCACAAGGACCTTCATTTCATGTAGCATAGGAAGAATTTCGGCCAATATCAATAATGTCTCTATATCAGTTAGTCAAAAAAGAAGATCTTGTGATGTTTCTACATTGTAGTTATTTTCATACATCAACCCTACCAAATTTGAACTCACTAAATAGTCTTTGAGTTTCTCCATTCAATGAGATCCATCTCGTATCAACATCTTTCAGTAGTTTTTTTCCCATCTGTAACACTATCTGCAAATTGCTAAAACTCTAAAAATCATTTGGGACTACGAGAAAAGTATGCATGAGTCTCATGTACAAGATCTTCAACTTTTGAAATTTATGGAAACTTGCTTAGTATTTTAAATGCAAGATTCATCCTATGAGACATACAATGAATATCAAGCATATGTGGCGAAGTTGATATTCGTAGTCTAACACAAAGGCTACTCCTTTGTTGTTGCATTTTCGATGCTCCATCTACTCCAACACATACCAACTTTTTTGCAATCATTAAATGATCCATACCACTTTCCTTCAAACTATTAAGAACAAGTTCATAAATATTTTCAGTTGTAGAAGTCTCTCTCATCTTTTTAATCCCAAGTAGATAGGAATGTCTAATATGGTCATCAACCATATAAATTCTCATGCATATCCATGAAGTATTATCTAAAGTCGTAACCTCATCCAAATACAATGCCAAAAACCTAGCATTTGCAATATTCTCTTTCAAATCATCATTTTCTACTTGAGATAGATATCTTACCCATTCCCAAACACTAGTTACAGACCAATGAGAAGATGGAAATTTTTACACTTCAAGAAAATATAGATATTTCATGTGATCTGGATAATCTGTCATAGGACAACATTTAGATAAGATGTGAAATACAGTATTGGATAAAAAATATATCCATCGTATTTTCAAATATAGATATGATGGTTCCTCCATATGCCTCAAGTTTCCTCTTATTAAATATTTCTTGTAATATTTTTCATATTGGATATGTCGACATTCCTCAGAATATTTCCATCTAACAATATATTTATCTTCACCATTTATACTTTTCTTTTCATACACCTTTCCTGCATGCTTCTTTATTGTATCTAGCTTCATTTGAAATTTCACTACCTTGCGAGTTTTCCAACTACATGTATTACATCTAACTTCTTGGGAAACCTTATTCTCATTTGTAGGAGTTATTGCTTCAATAAATGGAAAACTTGAGACCAAATCTTCTTGAAATTGTCTCTATATGGTCCACTGGACTTTTTACCTTTTTCTGTGAATGGATTGTGTCACCTTCCAAGGAAAAATCTTCAACATTTTCATCACCAATTTCTGTTGAAACTACATTTATCTCACCCTAATCACTTTAAGAACCTATTCTTTCATCCATCATATGGATATCAGATGCATTTTCATAAGAGTTAACATCTCTCTTAGTAACAGATTTTTCAAAGGAGCTAAAGCATGAAGAGAATGTGTATTATTGGATGCAGGCTTTTGAAAATATGATAATACATCCATTTTCCTTGATGGTTTCTTCCCATTTTTAGCTTTTGACATCTCACTGAATATTCCACAAGTAAAATTTCAAATTGATCTAGAAAACTGCATCAATAGTTTGTAAGAGTTGAGACTTACTAGGTTTTTGGGTAGTATTCAAAGTATACTATATGGAATAGTTCAAAAGTACATATGAATAAAAAAACGATTTCATCATACCCAATCAAAATAAATATCAATTAAAGAGCCAATATACATTCTATGCCTTGTTTTCCTTTTTTTCTTGGATTCACTTAGGGTACAACATATTTTTACTATTTCAAAGATTTTGGAGCAAAATATTTACATTTTCCTTTCATCATTATGTGTACCCATTTGTACCCAAATTTCTTCAATGAGATATGATTCATATAGATTCACCTATTCCTAGAAAATAGAATTATAATTTGCAAATTAATTTTTGAGTAAATATTGAAAGAACATGTGTCAGAAATTGAATTTTGGGGCAAATGCAAATGCAAAAAAATAAAAATAAATAAAAAATAAATAATAAAAAAAAATCTTGTTTAACAATGGTAATGGTAAACTAGTAAGACATAAAATATAATAATTCATTTGTATAACATTGAAACAACATCATCCCTTGCAGGGCTATCTTAGTCCTTTTGGTTTACTAGTTTGGCTTGGGTCGATATGCATGCTAGATATCTATGGATGGGCTTTGAATCATTCCCATTCCCATGCAATTAGTTTTTTCGACAAATTCTATTAGAAAGATTAGTAACTCTTTGAATTGTGTGCAGAAATTAGATTATGAATCCTCATGGATTTGAATGTATGCATAATCTAGCATGAAATCCATTTTTAAATGGGTAAATTTCATATGGATTTGCTGTAGAATTCCCTTGTTGTTTTACATTTGTGTAGGCATATAGCATGCTAAGAAGTGGGTGAATCAATGAAATTTGCACGTGTTAAATGGCAATTCTATGTGAGAATTTGTAATTCCATCTGGAGTTTGCTTTAGAATTTTATTGAATTTTGTTAAGCAACCCCAAATTTGTTCATAACTAGGAATCCTGGCTGGATCTTGAGGAAATTTCTGAGATAAGGTGAAGTGGATATTTAGTTACCAATTCAGGAGCAAGGTCGTGCACACCATTTGGGAGTACAAAGTTGAAAAGTTCATATCCCAAGAGTACAAAAGAAAATGTAAACATAGAAGAGCGATAAGAAAAATCCTAATTATTGTAGGTTGCTAATTATAAGTACATTATCAAATTAGGAATTGATTGTAAGTAAATGGAACAGTCACTTTCGTCCTTAAAGCCAAAAACTCCAATGTCCACTTTAGGAGCTTGTCTCCCAATGTCTCTTTGAGAATGGCCTAAGTTGATGGGTCCCCTAAGGAGTGATCTGTGGTAGTATTTCAATGTTTCCACTAAGGTTTGAAGAAGAGACTAGAGCTGAAGTCATGTTAGGGTGGAATCTCTCCTAGCTTTGGAGGATAATGGATGCTTGGTAGTAGAGAATAAATTGGTGATCAGTTTAACTTGGGGGTCAGGTGGAGCACGTGGTGTTAGGATATCATCAAAAATAGGAGTTCAATATGTGCAAATCACCTCAAGATCTACATATTAATTCCTTAAATATTGTTGAAGGAATTTTCAACTCATATTTGTTTTGCATTATATATTCCACACAATTTTTGAAATGTACTTGAAGAAGAAGATTGAGTTGATAGGAAACACATTAATGTTTAGATTCATTTTATCACTTAATATACTTAACATCAATAGTAAAGTAAACATCAAAGGAAGAAAAGAAATCAAAGAGATTAAAATGTAAATAAGAACCACCCATCCTTAAATACAGTTTTCTTGTACTACAATTTCTTTTATATCTCAATCCCCAACCCCCATAGGAAGGATTCTCCCAATATTCAACTACTTTAGTGTGTTTAAAAATAAATGTATTTCCCTTTACTTCTATCTTACAATGAAAGGGATAATTAAAGAGAATTATGAGAAAGTTATTGTTGAAGGGCACACATTTCTCCTTTCTTTATCCGCTATAATCTACATGTTTTTTACTCCTAGATATTAGCATTTCACTCACAGAAATTTTTTAAATAAAATTGTATTGATACATATAAATTAGATCCCACTTCCTCGAAAAGATGCAACCACTTATATTGTAGGAACGATATTTTTAGCTAACATGTTTGAGAGCTAAATATTTTGACTACAAGAGGTCAATAGTCTGCAACTTACCTAATGAAATCATTTACAAGTTACCTACACATGGAGGGATGTTTTAGTTACCATATATCCTATATTCTTGGAATGTTAGAGGTTTCTAGTGGGTTGTCGGTGACCTTATGATTCAATCAAGGGTTGGAGTATTATTTTTAGTCAGTTGACAATATATTCAATAGTGTCTGCATCCATAAATTATGATTAGTTAATCTACATTTAGTATCAACAATAATTTATATCTATACCATATAATTATTAATCTGAACTGCCCTACATCTAACATAAAGGGTGGACCTAGTGGCGGCATATGTGCAATTGTTGTGTGACAATGAAGCAAAATTTCATATTGTTGTTGTTGGAAAGGTAACAAAATTTTGCATAATATCGAATCCTCAACTTGCAATCCAGCACATCCTTCCTTGTGTAAAGGTCTGTTTGGAAAATGTAGTTTAACGTTTCATAATGCAATTTTATATATTGAATTGTTAGAACCAATTTGGTATAGATATATAATAGACCCACTAATACATATAAATACATGGTGGTTTTCTGCTCCAAGCTGCACTTCAAATTTTAATGGATTACAAACATGAATTGTCAACAGATTCCTCACAACATATGTGCTCTGACTTGGATTATTTTATCATGGGCATGTCGCCTAAGCCTCAATATATCAACTCAAGAATATATACTTGAAATTGAATTTTGAGGCAAAATGGAATTTCACAAAAAAACAATCTATGTTTTGTAAAAAATACATTTGCAACCTCATGTTTCTTGGCTTATCATCTGTCAAAAAGGTTGTACACCTTGGAAAATAAGCTTTGTCGTTTAAAAGAATGAATGGACAATCAAAATGGAAAGAGCTCCTTGATATCACTTCTTGGAACAATGAATTGGATCAATGTTTGGAGTGGAAAATTGACTCGTCCCCATCACATTTGAAAGCTCATGTTTCTTGGATTATCCTTTGTCACAAAGGTTGTGCACCTTGGAAAATAAGCTCTTCAGATCATAGGGGTTGGGGACATGCATATTAGAGTATCAAGCAAAGGTATTCATATCAGTTGCAGTCTCTATCGCTCACCCTAGAGTCAGCAATATGGAATCAAATATGGCACTCTGGCGACATCCAAAAAGTTAATATTTTTATTGAGCATTTTTTCAGGAGAAGATATTGACTGTAAAAAAATTTCAAAGCATGTTATCATTGGCCCCTTGATATGTGCTTTGTGTCTCAAATTTGAAATCGATTCATTACATATTTGAGTGAAAATTTACATTCATAGTATGGCAATCAACTTTCACTGGCTTAAATAATAGAATGAGACTATCATATTTGTGGAAAACCATGTTCTCTCAATGGAATACAACTATTGGAACCGTAAAAGACCAACTATTTTCAAAACACGGGTTAGCATTTCCAAAGTGCTTATGTTTAAAAATATGGTTTGCCTATAATAGAGAAGTATTTCACTAGGAATTGAATAACCTCTTAATAGAAATAAAATTAAAAGGCCTCATAGTGTAACACTTTTAACTCCAAATGCAAACAACTTACTGCAAATCAAACATTGATCCTTGAGTGTTGATGAAGAATAATTGTTTTTTCAATTCCATATAGCTCCTCAATTTACAGGCCTTAGTATGTCCAAACACAACACTAGACCAAATCGGTGGCTTCAACTAAGCACCCTCTCTCATAAATGGAAATTTGCTCAATACTCTTATATTTTATATTTTGATGGAGCCTCAAAGGGGAATTTTGGGGTGGAAACGACAGAGGAGAGTCGTCATGGACCCGAGAGGAACAAGTAAGACTTCCTTCACATGGGAACTTGGTATCGTTTCCAATAACCAAGCATAATTTTATGCCATATTACAAGGTTTGAGAATAGTTATGGCTCTAGTATCCAATCAGTGGTGCTGGTCGGAGACTCAAAGGAAGTTTTCAACAATATGGTTTCTATCTCCATGCCATTTGATAATAATTTAGAAACTTTATTTATCTGAGCCATAAAAGTGATGCTCAATTTCTCTTAAATCATATTCTATCATGCCTTGTCAAAAAACAACTATGAAGAGGACTAGTTTGTCAATAAAGCTTCACCCTTAAAAGAGGGGCTACTTATTGGTAATGGAACCATTAAACAATGCCATAGTATTCAATTAGTATCTATGGGTACAGAGGCATGCATAGCGCATTTAAACATTTACATGCTCATAGGATTGGACTTCACACTCAACATCAGAGTAGTTATCCACAATCTGAGTAGTCATCTGCATGTTAGGAGCCATGAATCCAAAAAAATTACTAGAGGTTGATAATTATCTAATAAGGTGGGGTTTGGGTTATTTTGCATGGAAAGTGTTGATGGGAAGCCAGGATCCCACCTCCGTGTGGTTTGATAAGAATTCATGCCAGTTTAATTTGGACTAAGTTTGGTTTGTTGTTTCTTGTTCATCGTAATTTTTGGAAGGATCCCCCTACATTGAGTCACTCCAACATTGGGGGACTCTTAAGGCCAAAGATCTCCTTTAATACGAATTTTAGTGGAGTGGATGCTCCTTGGTCCTTCCCCCAGTGAGCTTGTGGTCTTCTATTTTTAAACTATATGTTGAGAAGCATCCTGAATTTTCTGAACACAAGAATTTTAAGCATTATTTTGGACCCGATTATGTGGAAATATCATCTAAAATATATAATATACACAAGCTGGATCTGCTGGAATAGGAGCACCCATTGTTAGAGTAAAGTTTTACAAATTGGAGGACTGGTGGCTACTTGACCACACAGTTCCATCCAACTTGGAAAATCATAACAACACTAGTTATCCATTTACGATGGAAATTATGGATGTAGCTCACGTAATTCTAATGTATGAACGACAATTCTAATGCGGAAACCAATTCAAATGAATGCAAAACCAATTCTAAGGGCCCAAAACGGTCATGTCATACAGAGCACACGACATCCAAAGGGGTCGCGAGGCATGCCTCCTCCAAGTCGAAGTGAAACTTCTCGAGTTCAACAAAGAATGAAACATGCAACATATACGTCAAGCATTATAATGTGAAAATTTTTAACATAGATTCAATTATAGTATGTCACAGACTCACATACATACGAGTGATAGTTCAAAGCACTTACGGTCACACGGGGCCCTCACTAATCTCACATTTTAGTAACTAGGTTTTGAGTATAGTATAAGGATCGAAGCGGCCATGGTTACGGAATCACCTAAGGAAGATGTTAGCACAAGGAGTCACTGCTTGACTGCATAAGGAGTAAGCCTTACACATCATAGTTCATTTCAAATTTTAAAGGGGTTGTTTGAGTGCTGGGATGGATTTCTCAAAGATTTTGAAATGATTTTTTATGTTCTTTAAAACTTTTGTTGAATTTCAACAATAAATTTCGACACCTACACTAGTGTGGGACCGGGAAGTGCAAGCAACACCTACACTAGTGTGGGACCCGAGGTCATCCAAAAGCGGCACACAGCTGAGTGTGGGACCACAAGTCTTAGTAGAACCTATGCTTTGTGGTGTGGGCTAAATTTGGTGCATGTCTATTTTAGTTATACCTTAATTAATATGGACAACAAAATGTAATATAATCTCAAAATAACTTGTCATAGTTAATTGAGTGTGATAAACTCAGTTAACTCATGAATTTCGAGTTGAGGGTAGTTGGTGAGACATGCAATGTAATTCTAGTTGTAACAGAGTTTGCAGTGTAGTGGTGCATTAGTTAATGTAGGTTGTAATCAGTTTAACTCAGTTAAGTGAGTTAACCTCAGTTGTGCTAGTTGTAACTGTTTGATACACTAGTGAGAGATCAAGTGAATTAAATATTAATTAATTCACAATTAGTGATATCACATGCAACTGAGGATTTACTATTATTAGCTGCATGCATGTCAGTTCCAGTGGAGACCCAGTTGAGGTCTAGGTGAAATGGAAGTTGACTATCAATTGTAGGATTATTGGGTTGCACCCATGCAACCAAACACCCATTGGATTGCCCATGATCCTTGCATAGTCAAGGAAGGCTAAAATTCTTAAATAATAGGGATTGCATCCATTAGGGATTGCGCAAGGCAGACAGGCTGTCAGGAGGCAGAAAATTGGCTAAGTATTGGTCATTTTTATCCAGCATAGTGTGAGACAATTAGCTGAGTACAAGAGGGCTCTTGTGAGAAGAGTTGTATGTAATTGTTTCATGTATCCATGCTGAATATACAATAAAATATAGTGGTGTTTTGATCATCAAGATTTCCCCGGGAAATTATCTATATTGTGGTTTGATTGATCCTTCTTTACTTCATGTGATTGGCGATTGTGTTTTTAATTCCGCAATTGATTTGTAGAAGTGATTCAGTATCTAGCTTTAGCACATTGTTAGATTGGATTGAATCCATGATATACATGCTTTTTGTATAATTTATACATGGTATCAGAGCACAAGAAATGACAATAGTGAAGGAGGAGTTGAGTTTGTGATTGAATAGAATTCAAATTTGTAGAAGACTTTCTTGGTACTACACCTAATTCGGGATCAAAATGGATTTTAATGGCTTGAGATTGGAGTATGCACTCGAGGGCAGATCTAATTATATTTCTTGGAAGGATAGGATGGAGGTAGTACTCGAAGACAATGGCTTAAAGGAATTCATTGACAATGATGTTCCTAAAGCCGTTGTGATGGATGCTACAAATCTTGATGCATGGCAAAAGAAAGTGGCAAAGGCAAGGAGGATCCTACTGGAGGGAGTACGAGACCACATTGTCTCAAGTCTCCATGGATTAGCGACAAGTGAGGGGTATATCTTGATAAGCTTGATGGCTTATGCCCAGTCATTCTTAAGATAGCTACTTTGAATTTCTTTTTCCCAATTTTGATCTCTGTGAGCGTCTTTGAGGAAGATATTGAGATCTCCTCCTATAAAGACCTATCCTTTGAACCACTTTTCTCCTTCTTGGAGAAGCTTAAAGGCTTCAGCAATGGAGTCTTCATAAACCTGCAAGGTGATGCCATAAACTGTAGCTTCATATCCATTAAAAGAGTTAGAAAACACTTGGGCTACTCCTAAGTGAGAGCTCCCTAACTTGGTGCATAGAGAATACCACCCTGACTGAATAAACAAGCTTCTTACCCTCGAATTGGCATCAGCTAGATCAGCACCCTGTGGCTCTATTCAATTTATTTCCACCTGTTTTAGTCATCTTCAGAAAATAAATGACTCTATCTCTTTTAACTAATAGGAGGCAGAGTTGAAGGAGCTTTACCTTATAAGTGTTGCCTATATTCACCTTTGGAAATATTTTCTAAAATCCAGACTCCTTCTCAAAATATGACTCTCAGCAATTCGAACTCTAATAGCTAAAACTTTGAATGACAGAGTTCTTGCTTTTTCAATGGTTTTAAAACCAAACATTGGTTCATCAACCATACAAATCAACCTTCATAATTAAAAAAAGTCCTCACCATGATGTGCACCATTTGATAATCCATCATCACTTTCACTCGGCTACGTATTTCCGTATGAAGTGCTCTAGATGTCTTGAGACAAGCAGATCTATGAAAAATAATCACCTTCGTAGTATTTGTTGTTAATTGATCGAAATTTTTGGCACCACTGTTGTGCAGCCAGCCAAAAAGTTATGGCGTTGAGCATAATAACCAAGATCTCTTCCATTCATAAAAACATGTACCTCAACATACGTATAACTGACTTGGGGTTGACAGGCAGGATGGGGTAACATATATAACTGACTTGGGGTTGACAGGAAGTACAGGGATTGACACATGGGTTCAACGTATATTACAACTTGAAGTAAACTAATTTACTACAATAAGACACCTATCATGACATATGAAAATATTTATAAAATATTTTAGGCGTATTTACACTACAACACGTGGCTTAACTAAAGCAAATACAATTTTACGTTTATATTTTAAAAACAAAGTATGCTTCTAGAAATTCCGATAGCATCGGAATAAAAAAGAAAAAGACATAAACAGGAAAATAACAGTGTCTGAAAAGACTAAAATTGGTGCTTCCGGAAATTCCTGCAGTGACCAAAAAAAAAATTTAAATTTTGAATTTTTTTTAAGTTTAATCCTAAAAATAAAACTATGGAATGGACTCATGACTTAGCAAAGAAATGTGCTAACAGAAGGTTCCAAACCAAACTGGAATCTTTGAATCCCTGAAGTGTATTAGAATTTCTTCTTGCAAATGGAATCAATTTGACATTTCATGGATCCATTCCTAAGATGATGAGATAAATCCTTTGTCGAAAAACACCGCCAATAAAACATAAAAAATCAAAGTTGCATGACAAACGGAAGGGGACATGGCAAGAAAGAGGATGGAGGAGAGGATCGGAAGCACAAAAAGTAAGCCTAAACCCTATAAAACCAAGAATTAAACATTAAGAACATCATTTTTCACTTTTGTTTGCAAATTATAGGAGGTTGAGGCCTGAAAGCACCTAACAGTAAGATTTGGAGACCATTAACATAGTAGTGACAACCTAATATCATACATTTGGAGAGTGAATTTGGCATATCAACATTCTCATTAGGAAATTTTGGAGTGAAAAATCTTTAGAAATCTTTCATTTTAGCCAAAAAACAATCCTCTCTACGATTATGAATGTAGCTCACAAATTTATGATGTAATTTGTCAAACCTTATTTTGACATATCTAAAATGAAATATGAAATTAGAGTTTACTATGTACTATAATTTTGATTTTTTGTTAAATGTTTAATCATTTAATATTCAGAAATAAGGAATTTTAATTATGTAATTTGTTTATATAGTATTCTACGAATGATGAATCTGAATATAGAATACGAATTGTGACTATCTGAATGAGGAATCTAAATAAATAACATGAATTTTTATGGCATGAATGATGAAATTAGAAAACAAGTAATCTGTATTTTTTATAATTTTTTCCAAAACTTGATTCTCTTTTTTGCAGGATATAAGCTAAATATATATTCATAAAAAAAATTAGGGTTTGGATGCTAATTCCATAGTTCCTGCAACATACACCTCCCCTCACATATACCCAAGTAACCAACCAACCGGGGTAAACATGAGTTGAGGGAAATTAAGAGCAGAATCAACCTCCTTAGTGACTTTAAGGAAGTGGAATCGAGGCAAAAAAAACAAAAAACAAAAATCAAAAACCATAACACAGACTCCCTGCACCTGGTACAAGATCCTCAAAGGCTATCCCAATCATCAAGCTAACTTGTCCCTGGGTCCCATTGAATTTTCCTGAAGAAAACCACCAGAAGCTCCCTTGATATGGGAAAGGGTGCACCTGGGAGGCTCTAGATGCACCCACAACATGGGCATGTGTGCGTCTAGGGACTCAATTTCCCATACTTGTGCCTGTGTCCATGGAATTTAAGGCACTTTTTAAGCCTAGAATCCAGGACACTGCCCAGAACTTCCTGTAGCTTTCATAAATCATTAAACACATGATGACAATGCCAAATAACCAAAAACTGACTCTAGGACTAGGCCTGACCATACCCAACCGGGACTGACACTCTGTCAAACACTTGGAATGAATGAAATCTAGAGGTATATGATATAATATAGAGCATGAATGACTGAAAAATAAATTACATGAAGGATCACCACCCTCTTACTTGAACATATATGACATTAATTAGGTCTTTCATCCATTAGTTTAACAATTACAAATAAATACATGAAATAACCATGAGATGAACCATTCATGTAAACATGCTTATAACCAGCATAAAACCATGGGAATTATTGAGATAACAGCCATTAAATCCACACATTAATAAGTACAAGAGCAAGAGAACTGAGCTTCCATTAAACATAGGCAGATATCGACTAGGTTCAAGACTTCCACATACCATCCAACCATAGACATGGCTGAGCCAAATCTCTCTTCATCTAGTCACCCTTGTACCATATTCCAAGCATGAATGTGGGATATCATGGATAAAAAAAATCCAAAACAACCAAGGGAATCTAGAGATTAAACCATGTCCACCGTCACCATACCGTGATCACACCAAAATCGATGCCCTAATCACAAAATCGAACTGAACTTGGGATGCCATCCAGAATCCATCACTATCCATGAGGAATTTTATGTCTCCCTATCTCTCAGGCTTTACCGCAATCCAATACCGAATCACTAGAACCTAAATTGAGACACCATACTTAGGCTTTACCGTGTATCCCGCCAAAACCGGTCAAGGGATTCCTAGGCCTCTGGAAAAATTTTCATTGAGACCACCTCTCCCTCAAATTACGAAATCCATCGAGCAATTCCCAAGCTCAAAACCGAGATCAAAATCCCAACACAGCATGGCATCTAGAAAAAGGAAAGACAAGGCTGAAAAACATTGTCAAAACCCAGCAAAACCATGCCACCGACAACAAGAGAACCAAATACCAACATGCATAAGCCATGCATGTCCAAACTAGCTAGAAAATCACAGATGCAATATGTTACCTGCAAGTATTCCTGCTAAAAATACTAGATCCTGCTCTTCCTTGCTTTCCTTTCCTTTCCGTGTCCTTCCTTTGCTTAATTTCCTCCTTCTTGGCTCTATGAGAGAGAATAAGGAGAGAGCTCCAAAAATGAACTGACAAAAAGCTACACTGACAAAAGGTACCAACTAAACCTCAGAAACCTTTTTATTAATTAGGCCTCTATTTTATTCAATTTCCATTATTTTCATTTATTTTCCTCCTTGCATGCAACCTGTGACCTTTTACCTTCCTTTTCTCCTAATTTCCTTTATTTTCATAAATAAATGTGCCAAAAATACTTTTTGTCTCTTTAATTCCTTAGCCATTCCCTTTGCCAATTTTCCTTAGACATAACCACATGTCTAGTGGTGCCCACTAGGATATCTTGCCCAACATTCAGCTTGGAATAAGTGTCCCTTAACTATGGTTTTATTCTGCCTTTATTAACTTTTATTACATGAACTTTTAGCCCAGGTTTGTAACAAAACCCTCCCCGTTGGGGAACACCATCCTCGGTGTTAAACAAGACCGACACCTTAGCAAAACCACTGAAAAGAAAACATACTACTCATGGTGATTTATAACTTAGCTTAATGTAGTATTTACAATGAGTAGCCTAATCAAAAGCAAAACCACGATAACATGACCATATACATCCATACCGCTTATTGGATCTTTATAACTTATCTCATGGTGGTATTGACATCCATATACATATGTACATATACCAAAACATCACCAAAACATATACAAATCATATAACAAACATCATACCAAAACTGCTTTTCCTCAACCGACAAACAATGAAGGATACATAGACCGCATCTGATCTTCCATCTCCCATGTAGCTTCGTCGGGGCCAAAGTGCTTCCACTGCACTTTAATTTGCTCGATGTCTTGGTTACTAAGCATGAGTTGATTCCGTTGCAATATGCACTGAGGTTTTGGTTGGAATTCTCCTTCTTGATCCACCTGCAATACAAACCAATCAATAACATGATCATCATCCTTTATATACCTTTTAAGAAATGAAACATGAAACACATCATGGACTTTCACTGTTGGAGGCAGTGCAAGTCAATAGGCCACTGGTCCAATCCTCTCAGGGATCTCAAAAGTCCTTTAATACCATGGTGCCAACTTGGCACATTATTTGATCCTCAAGGAGCTCTTCTTTGGCTTGATGTGTAAATAAACATGCCCCCCAACCTGAAACTCCTTAAATACTTTGTGTTGGTCTACGTAACTCTTATGTTTGTCCTGTGTTGCCTTTAGGTTCTTCTTTATAATCTGCATTTCCTGCTCCATTTCTACCAACATGTCCAGTCTAATCAGTACCCTATTAACTGGATCACTCCAACTGATGGGAGTATTACAACTCCGCCCATATAGTGCCTTGAAGGGACCCATACCCAATGAATCTTGATACCCATTGTTGTACGCAAGCTAAACCAATATTAGATACTCTTCCCATGTCTATTGTTGATGCATCACATACATCCTCAACATGTCCTAAAAGATCTTGTTGACCCTCTCATTCTTTCCATCTCTCTAGGATGATAAGTTGTGTTGAAGGCCAACTCGGTGCCCAAACCTACATAGTTCCTTCCAAAACTTGGAAGTGAACTTTACATCCTTATTTGGCACCATCTTCTTTGGAACACCATGCAATATGAAAATGTCTCTGATGGACACTTATGCTACATCGCTAGCTAAATACGTAGTCTCCACTAGGATGAAGTGTGCAACCTTTTTCAACTTGTCCACAACCACCATGATAGAATCATGTTATCTCATTGTCCTCGACAACCCTATAATAAAGTCCATGGAAATTGACCTCTCATTTCCATTCCAGAATCGCAATAGGTTGTAGTGGACCACCTGGATTCCTACACTCCGCCTTTACCTGCTAAAAGTCCAAACACCTAGCCACGACTAAGCTACATCCCTCCTCAAATTTGGCCAATAATATAACCACTTCACTATAGCCAATGTCTTTTGATATCCTAGGTTACCGGAATATGGTTTCTCATGAAAATCCCTCAAGATCACCTTCTTGAGCTCACTATTGTATGGCACAAATATCATGACTCTAAACTTGACCAATCCATCTGTTGTGAGATGATAGTCCACATCCTGTACACCTGCACCTATACATGTACCTACACTCTGTTGCAATTTGTGCCTAATCTCCATATACCTGACATGCTGCTAACTTGCCTACAAGATCCTATCTTGTAAATCTATCCCATAGGTGCTCATAGCTACAATTTTATTTACCTATATCCATCTGCTAAGAGAATTTACGACCTTGTTCTCTCTACCTTTGATGTACTTGATCTCAAAATCAAACTCAATGATTGTATCCAACCATCTAGCTTGCTTGGAATTCAAATTTGGCTGGTCAAACAAGTACCTCAACCTACTTTGATCACTCATCCGTACAAACCTCCTACCAAGAAGATAGTGCCTCCACATCTTCAATGCATGTATTATCACTGCTAGATCAAGATAATGCGTCGGATAGTTCTTCTCGTGTTCATTTAGTTTCTATGAATCGTGGAATACCACATGTACATCCTGCATAAGGACTCCACTAAGCCCTCTTTTGCAAGCATCTGTACATATTATAATCTCTTTTTCAAAATTTTCGATCTTTAACACTGGAGCATGTGTCAATAACTGCTTAATTTGCTATAATCTGGCCTCACATTCCTCTGTCCACTCGAACTTCTTCCCTTTCCTCTGCAATGATGTAATCTGATAAGGAATCTGTGTGAAATTCCTAATGAACCTCCTGTAATAACCCGGCAATCTCATGAAATATCTCACCTCATATACATTTCTAGGAGCTTCCCACCCCATGATGTCTCTTACCTTTTATGGATCAACTGTTATGTCTTCCTTGGAGACAACATGTCCCAAGTAATGTACCTCAGTTTGAAAGAAACTAAATTTGTTGAAGTTAGGATAGAATTGATGTTCTCTCAACAATCTCAACACTACACCCAAATGCTCAACATTATCTTCCTCATTCTTGGAATATGCCAAGATGCCATCGACGAAAATAATCACAAACTTGTCCAAATAAGGGCGCAACACACTATTCATCAAACACATAACTATGGTTGGACTATTAGTCAAACCGAAAGGAACTACAACAAACTCGTAATGCCCATACCTGGTCTTGAATGTAGCCTTGTAAATTTCCTCTTCTTTGATACGTACCTAATGATACCCTAACATCAATTCGATCTTAGAGAACAGTGTTGCTCCCTTCAGCTGATCAAAAAAATCATCAATCCTCAGTAATGGGTACCTGTTTTTTATGGTCACTTTCTTCAGCTGTATGTAATCAACGTATAATCTAAGAGTGTCATCCTTCTTGTTCACGAGCAACCTAGTGCGTCCCATGGCGATACACTTGGCCCAATGTATCCCTTATCAAACACCTCTTTCAATTGCAAATTTAACTCTACCATCTCAATTGTGTTCATCCTGTAAGGTGCCTTTGATGTTGGTGTTGCCCCTGATACCAACTCAATAGAAAATTCTACCTCCCTGTGAGGTGGAAACTCTGAAATCTCTGCTGGAAACACATCCTGAAACTGTTGTAGAACTGGATACATGCTCAAAACATATACATCCTCAACTTCCTTACCTTTTTCACTAGAGATATGAACCAAAAATAGAACACACCCTTTCCTGCAACTACGCTTGGCCTGCATGGTTGTCACCATCCTAACTGATGTTCCTTTCTTCTTTCCTTGTAAGACTCTTGGTTCCCCATTGTCATCCAAGCGCTCAATGGATTTTTCATAACAATCCACCTTGGTCCTATGGATATATAGCCAATCCATACCCAATAGCATGTTATATGATCCCAACGAAAATATGTTCAAGTGCATTGTTGTAGGCATACCATTTAACTCAAATGCACAAGATCTTACCCAACGGTGAACTATTTTCTTGGTACCTGTACCCAACTACACTAACCAAGATTATGCATACATTTATTTTCTCAAACCACACTTATCCACTAGGTCAGGACTAATGTAACTATATCCATCCCAGTGATAAAATCTTGATGATATTTCTGCCTGTTGTCCACAACTACATAAATTTGAGGAATGCTATGACCAACATCCCCAACTGTCTACACCTCTTGTGCATTAGAGATATGGGGTATACCACCCTAATATTGCAGACAATCCCTCTTATGATGATCCTTGCCACATATCCAACACTGCAACGGTGCTCTACCATCACCTCTAGTCAGTTGCTCTCTAGCTCCCTTCCCAGTTGTATTGAACTTCTTGTAAGGAACCACATTTTATTTCTCACCTACATCTTCTGGTCTTTCCCGCTTTGGTGGCCATATTCCTCTAGCTTTCTCATTTCCTTTCAAATCATGCTAAGGCTCAATTTTGCGTTGCTCATAACAATGCTTCAACTTTTGAATGGCCTCCTCCAATGATCTAGGATCATTGAACTCAATTCAGTCTTTGTATGCTACTAGTAACCCATTGATGAATCTTTGAACCTTAGCCTTCTCCTCTTGAGATAAGGCACATATTTTACCAACTCCAAGAACCTGCTAGTATACTCATCATTTGTCATGGAACCCATCTGCAACTCATAAAACTCCTTAGCTTTTGCATCATAGTACCTCTTCGATAGATACTTCTTCCCAAATAACCTTTCAAACTCACTCCAAGTCAGTTCCTCCTTATAAATACCCCTAACATTCTTCACATATTACCACCAAATATATGCTTTACCTTTGAGACTGAATGTGGCTATTATGGCTTTCATGTCTTCTGAATAGTCATGAAACCTTAAGAGTTTCCTCATACAAAGCAGCCATGCCTCTGCATCCCGTGGTTTCTTCATCTCTTCGTCAAATGTAGGTGGCTTTTCTTTCTTAAAATCATTCGATAAATACCCCTTGTCACTCCTCCTGTAAGGATGATAGCGATGCTGATCATATTTCCTAGCATAACCATAACTAGAGTAGTACATGTCTTTATCACCTCTCCTATCCAAAATGTCCAAGAATCTGCCATCTCTAATCGTGTCATCTATACTCGACCTGTAACCACCAGGATACCTACTTCCTTATGCCAAATTAGTTTCGTCCTCCTGTCTATAATTGATCCGAAGTGGCTCATTTCGCTGCAAATTTGGCAAACTCTAAAGGATTTCCCAATTCACTTCTGCTTGTTTTTCTTGTGCCTGTATGATTATTTCATTGTCCAACTTACAACTCCTTATCTCTTCCTTCAAAATTCTCAGTGTATCTGCTAAATCAGATGTGTGCCCAACATTATTTTTCTAATTGGAATCATAAGGAGAATATTTGTAGTCTACCATCTGGTTATCCATCTTTGATTTCTTCCTCCAAGGCATCTCATGACAGCTTAAACCAAATCACAATAAACCAACGTACCTTAGCATAATTCGGGGAGGATATATCATCAGCAATGTCAACCAATCAACATAATACATGTATAAACATATTTTTATAAAAACATATATACTTATAACACATGGTATATTAGCACATAAACATCATTCTAGTTAGAGTCCAGCCATCAATGAACGACCACATCAACTACACACCATGACCTCATGCATGTCAACCTCAACCATACCATTGTACACTCGACAACATGTAAGCACAATACATGTATAACTAGTCATATGCTCATATAAAACACATTGAAAACAACAACATCAACCCTCCCTTGGCGACACCACTGCCACCATGACCAACACCATATAGATGTAACAAGTACATGTACCATAACATGAGAAACATATACACGATCGACGACAATAAGCTTGACAACATTTGACTTTTCCCAAGGAGAGCACAACCACATCTCCCCTCACATATACCCAAGTAACCGGCGTAAACATGAGCTGAGGGAAGTTAAGCATGGACTCAACCTCCTTGGTGACTTTAAGGAAGTGGAATCGATGCAAAATAATAATAATAATAAAACAGACTCCATGCACCTACTACACGACCCCCAGAGGCTATCCCATTCATCAAGCTGACTTGCCCCTGGGTCCCATTGACTTTTGCTAAAGAAAACCCCTGGACACTCCCTTGATATGGGCAAGGGTGCGTCTGGGAGGCTTTGGACGCACCCATAGCATGGGCATGCGTGTGTCTAGGGAATCAATTGCTCAAACTTGTGCCTACATCCATGGAATTTAAGGAAATTTTTAAGCCGAGGATCTATAACACTACCTAGAACTTCATGTAGCTTTCATAAATCATTAAAAACATGAAAAAAATGTCAAATAACCAAAAACTGACTTCGGGACTAGACTTAACCATCCCCAACCGGGACTGACATTCTGTCAAACACTTTGCACGAATGAAATATACAGGTCTAAGATACAAGACATAGCATGAATGAATCAATACGCTTATGAAACATCACAAGATGGATCACCACCCTCTTCCTTGAACAAATATGACATAAATTAGGTCCTGCATCCATTATTTTAACAATTACAATTAAATACATGAAATGAACATGACATGAACCAATCATTTAAACATGCTTATAACCAATACAAAACCATGGAAATAATAGTGAGATAACAACCATTAAATCCACACATTAATAATTATAAGAGCAAGAGAACTTAACTTCCATTAAACATAGGTAAATACTGACCATGTACGGGACTTCCATGAACCACCCGACCATAGACATGCTTTAGCCAAATCCCTCTTCAGTCAGTCACACCCATGCGATATTCCAAGTATGAATGTGGGATCTCATGGATAAACCAATCCAAAACAACCAAGGGAATCTGGAGGTTAAACCACCTCAATCCTCACCATATTGTGATTACGCCAAAACGGTTTCCCCGATCACAAAACCGAACTGAACTTAGAATTCCATCCGAAATCCATCACTATCCTTGAGGAATTTTCCATCTCCCTGTCTCTCAGGATTTACCACAATCCAATCCCGGATCACTAGGCCCTAAATCGAGACACCACCCTCAAGTTTTACCATGCATCCTGCCAAAATCAGTCAAGGGATTCCTAGGCCTTTGGGATTTTTTTCTTTGAGACCACCTTTGCCCCAGATTTCGAAATCCATCTGGCAGTTACCAAGCTCAAAACCAAGATCAAAATCTAAACACACCATGGAATCCAGAAAAAGGCAAAGCAAGGGTGAAAACCATTGTCAAAACCCGACAAAACCATGCCACCGACAACAAGAGAACCAAATACCAACATGCGTAAGCCATGCACGTCCAAACCATCTAGGAAATCACACATGCAATATGTTACCTGTAAGTATTCATGTTGAAGCTACTAGGATCTTGATCTTCCTTGCTTAATCCTTGTTTTCCTTTCCTTTGCTTGCTTTCCTCCTTCTTGGCAAGAAAACTCTAAGTACCCAAGAGTGTGAGAGAGAGAGAATAATGAGAGAGCTCCAAAATTGAACTGACAAAAAACTACACTAACAAAAGGTACCAACTGATCTTCATAAGACTTTTTATCAATTAGGCCTCTATTTTCTTCATTTTCCATTGTTTTCCTTCATTTTCCTCCTCACATGCAACCTATGACCTTTTACCTTCCTTTTCTCCTAATTTCCTTTATTTTCATAAATAAATGTGCCAAAAGTACTTTTTGCCTCTATAATTCCTTAGCCATTACCTTTGCCAAATTTCCTTAGCCATTGCCTTTGCCAAATTTCCTTAGCCATAACCACATATCCAGTGATGCCCACTAGGATATGTTTTCCCAACATTCAGCTTGGAATAAGTGTCCCTTAACCCTAGTCTTATTTTGCCTTTATTAACTTTTATTACATGAAATTTTAGCCCGGGTCTGTTACAATTCCTAATTTTGGGATGGTTGACAAAGCCACTTTAGAACCTTCTGCCATTCCCAATTCACCCACAATTCTTGTATCTTTGGAGTAGGTTGAGTTTTGTATCATTTTTGGATAAGGGTTGTGATTAATTCTTGTAGAGTCTAAGACCTTTATAGGATATGTCAGACTATCTGATGGGTTAAGAGTTTGGTTTATATAGGGACAATGTGCATCTTCAGCAACAAAGGTGCATCAGTCACAAAAGCATTTCATATTCTATTACAGTAGAGGAGGCGCAAAAATGTGATAGGAGGACAACACGTGTGAGAGTTAGAGGGTGCATGCATGGACCACCCTCAAGTTTTTCCCAGTAATATAGGACTTTTCCTAAAATTTAGCATTTGAGTTTGAGTTTTGGGTGAGTTGTATTGATTTCATTTCTCGAGTTAAAGAGACAATAGTAGTAGTTATGACAATCCATTTAGTTTTCTCTATTCATATTTTTCATTGTTATGTGTTTCGATTTTTTAGCATAGATAAGATTTGCAGCTTTGGGAGAAAATTAGATATTTCCATTTTTAGATGTTAGGGTTTTAATCTGAGCAAAATTGTTACATGAGTTGATTGATAATTTCAATAGAATTGGAATTATAGTTGACAAGGATTTCCAGGGAACCTACTTTCCCTATAGTACTTCTTGACAACAGTTGCAATATTGGACGGCTTGTGCCTACGGGTCCCAGTGAAAATGGAAAAAAGGTACCCTAAATTCCATTAGACATTGCATTTTTTTTCCAAATTTGTTTCAGATAACTTGCTTGTGCATTATTTCCAAAGTAAGACCTGCACTTTAAATATTTTCAAGTCACTCATTGCTACTGAATATATTGTTGTGCATTTCAACAATATCTTAACGGAGCCTGTTGTTTGTTGTTGAATATACATTGATGAGCACATAAGGTCAATGATAATGTGACAACTTCAGTATGACTCAAAGCCTATTGAATTGAGCATCATTAGATACCCCTCCTGGGAATTTTATATAGGAAACATGTAGAAACCCACAACATCGATACAGTTGAAATGAAGATAAATAACATATCTTTAGACAAACTATATAATAGTATAATCACATGGGAATGCAACAAAAAATTTATGGATCCAATGATTCATGTTAGTACTCCTCTTCTCCCAATTATGAGGTTTGAATATTTTTTTATTTCGAGTTTCACAAACATTTAATGCATGGGCCAGTGTAAGTATGAAAAATGAGTCGGAGATAATTCAATATAGGAAAGGAGAAAGATGCAAAACTTCAGATATAGATATCAATCTTAACAAATAAGGAAGCAACCCATGAATAATCAAAAGTAGCAATCTTAACATACAATTTGAAAATTCAAATTAAA
Source organism: Pinus albicaulis (assembly GCA_034641835.2). Classification (NCBI taxonomy): domain Eukaryota; kingdom Viridiplantae; phylum Streptophyta; class Pinopsida; order Pinales; family Pinaceae; genus Pinus; species Pinus albicaulis. The sequence goes on from CM076571.1 coordinate 173,204,906, forward strand.
AAATATACAAAATTCAAATCTAAGCATGCTCTTTCACAAGGAAAATCCACAAAAATTTTCAACTCTGGCCACACTAATTGGCATCAGTCAAGGAAAAAATTCAATGAGAAAAATGGATAAGGAAAATATGGTGTCTCACCTTGTTATGTACTACAATTAATTAGTATTATCTCTTGTAATGTTTATCTAGTTTAGGAAACCCACTACAGTGATGGAATTACCTTCAAAGAGGCAATATTTTCATCAATAGATTCCCAAGAAAACCATCCAACATGTTCCATTTTCATTTGTGATGTTTGTATGTTAACCTACTACAATGAGAGAATTGTCTTTTAAGTAGATTCTATAGTAACATGTGCATGTAGATTTGGTAAAAGAGAGGAAAAACACACCTCATTATCGAAGGTAGAAAATCAGTGCATTCAACTAGAAATATTAATGTTGGACACTAACAGAAAATGTTGAATTAGAAAACAAAAAAAAATTCCTGAGAATTTATCCCCCACAATACCCAATCTGTTAATAATTTAATATAATATCGAGCGTGTAACATGATACAATATACATACATGCAAGCATGGCATCAACAAAAGCATAACATAAACATAATGCATATTTTTTGTTTTATTATCAACTACTCTCTGAGATATCAGATACACATTCTTTTGTCTACTATTAGTTGGACCAATGGGTAACTTGATTAATTGTTGGTGCATATAAGCATTTATTGTAAATAGAGTCTAGATTATATACTTACATTTTGCTAGTTTATGCTTAAATTAAAATAAACGACTTGCAACAAAAGTGATCAACATCCAGATAAGTTTGTGCATCAACTTTAACAAGTTGCATGAGCCTCAATACTTTGAGATAAGAGAAAAAAAAAGGGCTTGATTCATAACTCTAATAACTCAAGGTTATCACCTTTGCAGTATTGAAAACCAAAATTTTTCAATTAGGGAGAATGCTAACAGACCACAGGGGTATTTTATAGTGTTTACAATTAAAGATGGCTCTTCCAACATTATTTGAATCATAATTTACAATAAATGCAACAACACAACTTCCAGCTCCCACATAATATACATAAGCCTGAATAGGCAACACGTAAGTCATTTTTGTCCTTCGTAGAATTATTTAAGAAAGTAGGAGAAACGTTTCTATTTTATGTATACACAGAAATCATATATGTACAATGCAATCAAGCAAAACAAAGCTTACTTGCTGGAAATTCCCAAGGGACGTAACAACAAGATCACCACTGACTAAATCAGGTTCACAAAGCTTTATGGATTTGTGTAATTCCTTGAGATGAACCCATGTTGGTCATCTCATAAGTCTTGCCAAAGACACATAGTCAAAAGCAATAGGTTGTGTTCTAAAGCTCATAAGTAATTTCACTATTCACAAGGCTGGATATTAAAAGGAAAATGCAAGAATTACGTAAGACTTGAGGAAATTCACATCATAGCAAATGAACAATAATTCAAGCTTTCTCCAGTTTTTATCAATTAAGAATGTTTTTTCTATTAAGCCCTAAAACATAAAATACATTACAAAAAATTTCAATTCCCTTGCCAAATAAATATATAACCTGATAGATTTTGTAAGTATGAAATTCAAATCCTGAAAAAGCTTCTCTCAATTTTGCAAAACTGCTAGACATCAAATGAAAATTTCAGAGAATATATCACATCCAAGATATAATGTACCATATTCATATATGGGTGCATCATAGTCATAAGAGGTTACAATGAAAGGCCCTCCTGTTGTACGACCAAAATGTGTTCCTCCATGGTATTGTAATATAAAAAGATCATAATCATACATAATTTAGACAAAAAATTTGTATATGAACATCACATGTTGGGGTGATCCAATTGTTAGTGTGCAAAGACTACCATGTAGTAGTTTACAAAATATCCACCCTTCACTAAAATGTGAGAAATTGCAAAGGCCAGATCTTCCACTGGTCTAAGTACAAAAAATTTGAGATATGATATTAGGTTGTAAGTTTCTTTCTCTACAAGGATATTATTGAATTAAAAACTTTGTTGCAACCACCTGTTTCATGTGCATTTAATTTCCTTGTCATCGTTATAGTTCTGAATCTCTCATTATATTCTTAGCATATTGGCATATTTGCATGAAGCGCTGGATCTAAAGGTTGTTCACAATGATATTAAATCAAACAACATCTATCATGAATTCAATGCATATGTTTCTAATTATGGGTTAGAAATTATTCTTGGATCATGAAAGAGCCATGTTACAATGAGACTAACGAGAAAATTTGGGTACAATGACACTAACTTTCCCAACTTTCCTCTTATTAGACAATTATTTGTTTTTTCTAGTCCCACTCTTCCATGTTACAATAAATATGGTTTATTCAACAGGCAGACTCTTTGGCCATGATTCCATGGATAAGTGTGACCTTTCATATCCCAAGACTTGACTAAACATGCATCTAAGTCTACCTGCATTTATGTAATTTTAAGGAAATAAGCATGTCGCTCCCCTTATCTAGTATATATTTCTATATAATTTGAGAAATTATTATCTAATCCCCCGATTTCTCTTATCTCCTGGTTAATTAATTGGCTACATACTGAATTTTAGGATTAAAATGATTTAAAATTGCAACATGCATGTTGGATACTCTCATCTGCTTGCTTGCCCGATGCAAGCAAAAGTGTATTTCAATTTTCCTTGCACAAATACATTTATTTCAAATTGATGGAGTTGTCTAGCTAATTTGGACTCTCGACATAAAGTCGTCTTGGATATATACAATCCATGGGCATCTGTAGTAAATACAGCAGCCCTTTATATGGGTTAGAAAATGTTTTTGAGTGATATGTCACATAAACTTAAGATTCTAACAAAATATCTTGATATTTTGCATGAATTTGTTTATAGTGAGATAATTAGATGATTGAATTACAAAACAAGATTCTGAGTGGCCTCTGGTAAATATATTTTTTTAGATGATATATTCGAAAGATGTTTGCTATTTTGGAACATTGCCACTAGTTAGGATTTTCCCAACACAATGGTCAATGAATAACATTGCATTTCATATTTGTATATCAGTTGGATGAATTTCCTTAACAGAAGTTGGCTTCTCCACTATTTGAATTTTGAAGTCAATGGCTCCAATGGTTACTTATGACACAATATTTTATGTTTTTTTGGTTGTTAAACCCCTTTGGACCTAAGATATTTTGAAACTCCCCATAATATATCATCAATACAACCAAAAATCCTTCGGCTAGCTCTAATTATTACTTATAATGTAGTGTTTGTACTTTTTTTGTCTCATTTGACCCAAGAGGTTATGTAACTCTTCACAAGAGATCACCAAAAATAACCACTAGACCTTTGGCTATAGAGCTATGACTGTGGGTAAATATTTTGTTCAAATTCACCCAAGACTTGCACCTAGACTCATTTGCAAAAAGGAGTACATTTTCACATGGTCCACCCTAACAACACAACCACATTATTATGAGAACCATTATCATTGCATTAGCACAACCCACACCTTGAAATGCTTGCTTAACAACATTATTGTCGGGAGTGTGCCCTCCAAGTTTTGAATCTGGCTCATCACCACTGTGAGCATTCCAACTTGCTGCTAGACCATCTCCTGAGTGATGCTGTAATATTTGTATTTTCCCAAAGTTTGTGCATTGTGTTGTAACTTGTTATGGTTGGTTTTATGTTCGCATGAAGTTTTATTTGGATGGTTTGTTCCTATTTAGTTGTCTTGTAAACATTTTTGTTAGTTTTTGAATTTCTTGTCTATATTATACTTGCAGATCAAATTCAACTGTGAATTCATGCACTGCTCGAGTGAGTTATTTGATATTTTTACACTAATATTACTATCAGTTGTATTGTTCTTGTTGGATCCATTTGTATACATAATCAAAATCTGTCAAAATCAACACTTTTAGGTGCTTAATGATATTTTTGGTAGCACATTGGAGCTTTTATAAACATCAAATTGGATGACTTAATTTATAAATGCTTTTACTATTACTTCTAGATATGTTCCTCCAGAGTATGTAAATACAGGTTTGTTGAATGAAAGAAGTGATGTCTATAGTTTTGGGGTCCTACTCTTAGAGGTTATCATTGGATGAGAGCCAGTTGACTATGGTAGACCTGTAGGAGAGGTACTTCTGTATTACATTATATTTTATAAGTATAGACAAGAGGCTATAAATAGAGATCCACTCATCAAATTCACATTGGAATAATCACGCGGGCTAATGATGCAGGTGAATCTTGTTGATTGGTTAAAGATGATGGTAGGGAACAGACGCTCTGAAGAAGTTCTAGATCCAAATATGGAAGCAAAACCATCTACACGAGGTCTCAAGAAGGCACTTTTGGTGGCACTAAGATGTGTTGATCTAGATGCAAAAAAGAGGCCAAAGATGGGCCAAGTTGTTCACGTGCATGAAGCACATGAATTGTCATTTCCTGAGGTATTTTTTTCCATTCCCCACTCATTTCCCTTAGATCTATTTACTTGATAATTCATTGGTTTAGCATAGATGACAACATGATTGTATATTACAGTCAAATAGAGATAAATGTTAAATTCATTTAATTATAGCATCGAAGAATCAGAGCATAGTGGGCCAGAAACATAGAAGTTGGGACTCAATATAAAACTTACCGAATTCCAAAAGGCAACCCTGTTTCCGGAGCTAGAAGGTAAAAAGCACAACAATGATTTGTGGACAACACAGATGATTGAGGTCCAAACATAAATGGTCATAAAATATAAATGATTTCAGGCATGGTATCAGCCAACAAATCCATATTGCAAAAAGAAGTAAATGAACAATGTAAAAATAATGATACTTTAGACAATAGAGGTAGAATTTGGCACAATTTCCTAGCAATTATTTTCTTATTTAGCAATGTATTGGGTCAAGAAGTAGCACCTATCTACTTATCCACATTACAAACAGAACTAATATGTTGTCTTTAAAGCCAGTGCAACAAAATTATACAACATAGAAAGAAAAAAAATGTTTTTTCTTGAAAGCTTAAATTATGTTCAGAAAACAAGATGATATTCATATAATAGCAAACCTGATGTGCAAAGGTTGCAGCTTCAATTGCAGCACCACAAGAATGTTGGATTGATAAGTACCAGCAGAGGATCCTAGACCATAAATACTCTTTTCATATGCAACCCTCAAGACTTGACCATTCCTTTCCATTTTTGGTCCATTAGTTGCCTCCAATGCATTTGTTGCTTTTTTAACCTAGAAGGATACTCATGCATATAAAAACAAACTATGCATATGAAAAAGGAAAATTAGTAGCAAAGAATGGGAATAACCTTTGGATATTTCATAAATAAATGTATGAAACTCAATACCAAATGAAAAGGTACAAGTGAAAAGCCCCTTGAAACATGAGTAAATTTGTCACGAACAAATCAAAGGTCCTACAAAAAATTTAGGTCGTGACACTTATCATCTAGAAAGATTAACTTATTCTTTAATCACATAAAGTAGAGTAATAAAATCTATCATGGTTATCTTTATAGGAGCATGATTGGAAAATTCATAATGTAGCATCTCTTTACCAACATTCTAATCTACCATTTTCTACTGATACATATCTAGTGTTAGCACCTAATTTGAACCTTGGCTAAAAGAAGGAAAATCAAGGTAACCTCAAACCACGCTCAGCCTTGTAGCTAGCCCTACAAGGTCAGGAGAGGGCTCTCTCCGCAAAAATATATTCAATGAAGTGTCATTACAAACTGATTTTAGGCTGGGTATAATGATGGGAAAATGTTTTAATAAATTTCAGGGTTGTATGGAACAATTGGGGCAGTTCGAAACTGGGGAATTAAATCAGAGATACAGGGTATTTCATGGGGCAAGGTAGGCAGGAAATTTTAGCAATTAAGATTAAATAATGATGGAATGGTAAGACTGGTGAGGAGCTGAAAAGGGCATAAGAGATGGATCCTTTTCAAACAGAAGAAAACACAGAATATTGAATGATTTCCCAAGGCAGAGCATTTAAAATGGATTCTACCTATCTATCTTGAAAACATTCAACTAGAAATGTTTATGAACGAATGGAACATAACAAATTTACAGATGAACACAAAGGAAAGAACAAAAGCTAAAATTCATACCACATGGATCCCACAAATTAGAGCTACATATCTTTATTAATTCCCTGTCAAACTGTTACAATGGGAGCGCAGAACGTCCTCCTTAATTTCCACACTATTCCCCTTCTTACTGACTGCTTGCAAATGATTCAAATTTACATTAAATAGACCAAAATTGAGGGGAGAAAGTCCACATAAAAGGGAGTTGTTTCACTAGCTCAGAAACTGAAATCTGATCATAGAAAGAAACCAACAATTTGCCCCTTAAAAAGAGGAGAAACAATACATTTTTAACCATCTGAGATTTCACTGTTACATCCAACTGTAGAACCAATCCCTTATTAATCGTTGTTAAAGATTGTGACTGGTTCATATTTAGTTTCTCGGCCTTTGACTGTTTGTCTCTGTTAATACTCTCTTGAAGAAAAACCAACTTTGGATAAAATGCCCTTTAAAACCAAAAAAATTGAAATTATGCCTTTTCAAAGAAGAAAATCCTCTTTTGAATGAAAAAGGGAAAAAGGGAAGGGATGTGGGCCCGAATGGCAATCGCAATCGGAAGGTCGAAGGAGGTATGACACACAAGGGGAGAGATGCGAGGGAAATATATGATTGCGGTTAGTGTATAAGGGCAATCGCAATCGCAAATCGGCGTTTGGGAGCGGAGGCTAAGTGTTTCGGGAATGAAATGTGCGATGAAATGGAGCAAAGGGTGATACAATGAGAAATGGGAATAAAACCTTTGAAAACTCATATGCTTTAATATTTCCGCTTTACAAAGGAAAATACCCTTTCTTATTCGAAAGCGGAAGGGCCTTCAAGGTGGGACCCAATCGCAATCGGAATCGAACGGGGAAGAGGAGCAAGTGCATTGTGCAAAGGTATTTCACCGATTGCGATGGAGCGATTGGTTGTGGGCCGTCCGATCAAATGGGCAGATCGATGGTTGGCATGTAATCAGGTGGGGTCAGTCGCATCGGTGATTTTGTGATCGGATGGGTCAATCGGGATGCGCAATTTAAATGTTGCAATTGCGATCGGAATGGGAGGTGCGATCGGATCCAAAGAAAGGTGTTTTATAATATAAAAACGTCAAAATTATATTACAAAGTTTTAAAGGAAAAATGAGGAAAATGGGTAAGGTTAGGTTATAGAGGACCTTTATTCACTTAGGCATAATTTTCAATCCAGGAGTCAATTTTGAGAGCATAATATACCGTTGGAAAGCTCTTTCCAGGCTCTTTCTGATGGGCATACTTAGAACATGATTTTACACTAAAAATTCTATGTAAAACACCTTTGAAGGGCAGGGATATGACTTTGTGGATATAGCAGCTTTCTGAAGTGCGACTTATTACATATGAAGACATAAAATTACATAAAAGATGATAATAAAAGAAAAGTGCCATGTTTTCACCCCAAAACATGGTTTTGAGGTGAAAATTACATCAAGCTCAATAGAACATTTCTTTGATTTTCCCAGATGCTATGACTTTGAGTTTATTTGACCTCCTCGTGATCTTGCTGATCTTTATTGACACTTGACTCATTAACCAGACCATGATGAGACCCTAGAACCTAATGAAACCAACCCTATGACCTAATAATATGAATTGGGAGTGAAATTGAATCATGACTGAAGACCATAGAGAGAGGAATCAACAAGTTTTACATGAGGGAAAACTGATGAAAAACCACTACCATCAATGAATCCATGATCTAATGGAATGGTGAAAATTTGTGGTATGGGACTCCTAATATGCAAATGCAAAAGAGTAAATTTGATCGCTGATGGTAGTAGACTAACACTAACATCTAGCAAATTCAAAAAATGAGAATTGAAAGCTAAATATATTGTTAGATATGCTCCAACAATGTTGTTTGTCAAATCTCATTGATTTCCTCTGGAATTTGGAAGTTTTGGTGCTTCATTACTTTCTATGAACATGCATTTCTTACACATATACATAATTGCATATGAAAATGCACTTATTATGGAAAAAAAACTTATATTTGTGCTTGAAGAATAGTTTGAATTACCTAGAGGAATGTTTTAAACCCAGGGCTAATGCATCTTTAGAACCAAGTTCTTCTCCACATATTTGTACCCTTACACATATTGATGAATATTTAAATACGAAAACATAGCTTCTACTCATGTGATTCCATATCTTCACACAGATTAGTCTTCTTACCCATGAAGTCTGAAAGGAATATGATAGTAGTCATAGCAAATTATGCAACAAGAAAAAAAATCACCTTCAAATGAAACACACATATTTTCTTTTAGCCTTAGCATCAAAAGTGTAATTGCATAAAAGGAATGTGAGTCTTATGCCAATAGGTCTCCTATAATGAATGCGCAGGAACCTAGTACATAAACCATTTTTCTCTTCACTTAGCTACCTAGGGCTTATTTCCATTTCCAGCTATCAATAATTATTTTCCAAAAAAATATAAAATAATAATAATAATTTAATATATTCTAAAAGGTGAAGATGTTGAAATAATGCCACAAAGTTAAAGGAAATAAGATTTATTTCCTTAAACCACCAAATATATAAAGAAAACAATAATAATTATAATAATAAAACTAGATCTATGCATGAAATGAGAACTGTAAGCTTTCAAGGGACTAACAAATCTTTAACCAAAACAAACCAAAAACTTCAAACTCGACAAAATCCTCTAAGCACAAGTAGCAAACAATTAAACAAACCACTAATTTTTTCAAGATATCAGAGCTAGACATCAATGCAATTTCATGTACTTGAATAAGCCCATTATTGCTTAGTGTTAGTCTTCTTAAATTAGTTATTTATCATTTAATACTAGAACATTATCTATGTGAAAATAAATAGGTCCCAACTTCATCAAATCCGACTTCATTTCCAGTCACAAATCAAATCCAACTTCATTTCTAGTACCAATATAAAATCACACCCTTTATAAATCTTAACACCTAACCACTTAGACCCCTCATATAATCCTTTTCATAGCCCAAAAAAAAAAAAATATATATATATATATATATATATATATCCCTGACAAAATTTGAACTTTTCAAAAATATAACATGATCATGTAAGACACTAAATACTAAATATGAACACTACTAGATAGGAAATAATTCAATGCCAGTTTAATCAACCTTCATGCAATGAAAAAAATCAATAACTCCTTTTGTGATATTGAATGCCACATTCTTGTAATCGATAATTATGCTGACACTTGAGTTGCTAGTGTTGTGTCAAAGTAACCATTTCTCACTACCTAAAAATGTTGAAATACAGGATGGTGCTAAAGTTAAAGATACAAAATAACAAAAAATAAAGATATGACAAAAAAATAGACCTATAAGACTATATTGGTTGGGTGTGACGGGGACACCAATAACTAAGACTAGAGAGATTTAGAGAATTGGTAGTTACTAGTGTATGTCTATTGTGCGATTAGTGGTATGGTGGAAATACTTACCAAGAAGAGATGTTGGTATCAAGAAAGTATAGTAGGGAGATCCATAGAGAATTTATGTAAAAGGAAGATGACAAGTGTTGTCTTCAAGTTTGGTTATGTTATGGTAGAATTTTTTTGGTGATAAGAATTGGTAAAAAAAACTTACATCAATAGGTAAAAAGTATATTCAAGGCATGAGTTGGTATGACTCATGTTTTATCGTCCCTTAATGGTCCTAAGTACATGTGGGGACTCGAACAAATTAGTACCTGAAAGACTTGAAAGCATGGTCAAAAAATGACTGACAAGATTCTATACAAAAGAATGTCGATCTCATGCCAATGGGTCTCCTACAATGAATGCGCATGAACCTAGTACATAAACCATTTTTATCTTCGCTTAGCTACCCATGGCTCATTTCCCTTATCATATATCAATATTTATATTCCAAAAAAACAAAAACAAGTATAGTAGTCTACTAGATTCTAAAAGTGAAGATGCTAAAGTCATGACACAAAGTGAAAGGAAATAAAAGCAACTTTCTTCAAGCCACCAAATATATAAAGAAAACAATAATAATTATAAAACTAGACGTATGAATCTAAGCATGAATTAAGAAGTAAAAACATTCAAGGTACTAAAATAATCTTTGACTAAAACAAAACTCAAAACTCAACAAAATGCCCTAAACACAAGCAACATATAAACCATTAAAATTTTCCAGGATATCACAGCTAGACATCAAGGTAGTTTCATGTACTTGAATGAGCTATTTAATGCTTTGTGTTAGTCTTTTTAAATTAGTTATTTATCGTTTAATACTAGTCGAACACTATCTATGTGAAAAGAAATAGGTCCCAACCTTATCAAATCCAGCTTCATTTCTTGTCACAGATAATAAACAAACAATGTAATGATTAAATATGAAACATCAATATTGAAATAACACGCATCAAATAAATGCAGCTACAATGTTACAGTGAAAAATACAAAATATAGACCCTGTTTTTACTTGAATTTGACATATAATAATCTTGTATGATCAAGGGAACATGTATACCAAAATAAGAGTCCCCTCAAATATATTGAATTAGATTTTGTCCTAGGGTATATCAATTTCCCAGTTCTCATCTTGGTCCTCATTTTCTACATTGTGAACATGATATTATCCAAATGAATTATTATTATGAGCCTTCAAAACATTATGTTTTGTATCAATTTCATTAAAGAACTTTGTTATATTGTTTTCTCCCCTTCTATCAAAATCTGATCATCAAAGAGCGAGTGCTCTTTCATATGGAAATTTTTTAATGTCATACATTGTTACAAATAACCTTAAACATGTATCCACATGTTTATCAAGATTGTTCCTCAACTTTCACTTCAAGAATGATAATGCACTAAACATTCTCTCATCCTCCACTAATCCCAAAATCATGGTTTGACACAAATCTACTAATTTGAAATATTCCGATATGTTTTCTTGCAGGTATAGGCTAGAACTTAAAGACGTCCATAATATTGTTATAGCACCATTTTCATTAGGATTCTCCAGAAATAATATTGCTTCCACGTTGTTTCAACAAAACATCCTTTTTGATACAATTTTTATGAATCTAAAATACCTTCAATTTATTCTCCATGTATCGAGACTTTCTTGCAAAATTGGTCTACTAAACATTTTAATCTCTTTTGAAAATCAACTTTTAAAGTTCTCGAACATTGAAAATTGTTCCAATACTGACAGTATACCACACACATGGCCTCCAACATATCATCTCAAGGAAATCACCCTCTTATATCTGATGATAGTGATCTTGCAATTTCTACCAAATTTTGTCTCAATGAAATCACAATATTATCAAATTGGTCTCTTAACACGGGGAAATATTTGGTGATTCACCTTGTCTTACTAATATAATTAAAGGGAACCATATACCCACGCACTGTCATACATAGTATCCCTTTTTCATCAAACGCCAAAACAAATTCAGTATTTTCCATATTAATGATTTTAGCTCAACTCGTAAACTTTGGACCAGTAAAAGAGTTTGGCATCATATACAAATTATCCAAATCAAGGCATGTTTAATTTCTCGCATTTGTGTATTTTTCAATATACATTGTGCGATTCTGTGTTGAGATTTCAACAAGATGATGAGCTTAGTGGAAAGAAGTCGCCTTCACTAAGTGGGCCCGCAAGCTATTTTTGGCGCAAAGTCTATTTTTAGACTATGTCTATTTTTAGACATATGGATCATGTTCTATGAGTTGCAAGATGCTAATTGTGGATGGTTGGTCAAGTCGGAAAAAATATATGGACTTTTGTTCTTAGACATACTGGGCGGAATCTATTTTTAGATTGCTAGTCTAAAAATAGATATGTCAAATATTATTAGCTCTTAATAATATTTAGACTCTAAACATTATCTTATTCTCTTGGAGCACTTAAGTTAAGTGCATAGATGTGGCATAGGAGCTGACAGAAGGAATTACGCTATTCCTGAGGGTTATGTGGAGCTATTGCATGGATACTTCAGTTAGAACTTATGTGACAGAGTTTGGTGGAGTTGATTGAGGAAGTTAATGGAGTTGTGTTCAGTTTAACTAATCTAAACATAGTTGAGCTATTTGTATCCAGTTTAACTAATTGATACAATTAGTGAGAGTGGTGTGAGTTAATTATTAATTAATTCACTAATTATAAACTCATTAATCAACTAAAGAATGCATCAGTTAACTTCTGTGCATGGACAGTTTCAGTGGAGACCAGTGCAGAAATAGGTGAAAGAGCAAGTTAACTATCAGTTGTGACTATACTATTGCTATTTGCAACACACAGTGATTGGAGAAGCCCATGACGATTGCGCAGTACAAGCCAGGTCGTTTATGTTATTTAATGAGCCATCCCATAGCATTGATTACGCAATAGAGGCTGGCTATCAAGTGGCAAAAGATTGGAGCATGTGTTTTTCTAGATCTAGCTTGATAGTGTGTAGCAATTCGAGGTTGCGCTGAGAGCTTGTGAGGAGCTTTGTACAATGATTGTTACATGATCTCCATGACATATAATATACAGATAGTTAGGGTTTTCAGCTTTAAGCTTTCCCATTAAATACTATGTTCATATGTGTGATTGTTTATGGTTTTAATGTGTGCATGCAATTGATTTTATTTCCGCATGTAATGATCAATGGTAGAAGAGATTTTGTATTATGCATGAAGCTAAAATAGTGTGTGATCAGGAGAATCTCAGTGAATAATATATCAGTTATTCAAATTTCTACATGGTATCAGAGCATATTGATCATTGGAGCAATTGAAAAACATTGAAGTGGTTGAGTTTTGTGCTGGTGGAATTCGAATTTGCAGTAGTGTTTTCTTGGTGTTGAAGTTGAGATGTCTTTCAACGGATTGCGATTGGAGTATGCCCTTGAGGGCAACTCGAATTATATTGCATGGAAGGACGGGATGGAGGCGATGCTGGATGACAATGGGTTGAAGGACTTCATAGATGCAGAAATTCCAAAACCTACTTCTAGTGATGCTACTGTACTTGACGCATGGCAAAAGAAGACAGCAAAGTGTCGAAGGATTCTGTTGGAAGGTGTGAAGGATCACATAGTATCCAACCTTCATGGTAAGGCTTCTCCATTCTTGATGTGGAAAGCTTTGACAGATTTATTCCAAAGCAAGAGCGACCAGAGGAAGTTGGTGCTCATGGATAGACTCAGAAACATAAAGATGGAGAAAGGCAACAGTATGCCCAAGTACCTCATGAAGTTCATCCAATGCAGGGATGAGCTGGGAAGTGTGGGGGTGATTGTTGATGATGAGGACTTGGTGAGCTTGGCTCTCCTTGGGCTTCTGAAGAGTTGGCATTCCTATCAGGACTCTGTCAATGGTCGGGAGAAATTGCCAGGATGGGAGCGACTTTGGTCGGATCTTGTGCAAGAGGAGATAAGGCGGAGTACCAGAGACGGATCTTCATCAAAGGCATCTGATGAAGAAAATTGTGCTTTGGCTGCCAAAGAAAAGAAGGGGAAGAGCAAGAAAGCTTCTCATTCCGGTGCGAAAGGCAAGAAGCAGGACATGTCCAAGGTGAAGTGCTTTCATTGTCACCAACACGGACATTATGCCACAAATTGTCCGCAGAAGAAGAAAAATAAGCAGGCTGCTGGATCTGTAGCTGGAGAGGCCTTAGCCTCGCAGTTTGAGCTGGATTTTTCGCTGATCGCATGCTTGGTCTCAAGTGTGGTGGGATCAGTATGGTTTCTGGACAGTGGTGCGTCTTTTCACATGACAGGAGATCGAGATTTGTTTACTGATCTGGATGAGAAAGATCTTGGAGTGCACATCGAGATGGGCGATGATGGTAGATACAGTGCGACCGGTATTGGTACCATTTCCTTCGAGAGGGAGTCTGGTAAACCCTTCGTATGGAAGGAAGTGATGCATGTTCCAGGATTGAAGAAGAATCTTATCTCAGTGGCCATGTTAGAAGACAAGGGATATGATGTTGTCTTTAGCGAGGGAAAGGCTTTCCTGCGCAGTAAGGCAACTGGTGAGACCCGGAGGATAGGGGTTCGAGTTAAGAACCTTTATCAATTGCAGGTAGATGGTTGCGCAACAATGGCAGGCAAGGCAGAAGGAGTGGTGAGCCGGGATGATGGCGAGTTGTGGCACCGGAGATTGGGCCACCTTCACCATGGAGCTTTGAAGATACTGCAGCAGATTTCTACTGGGCTTCCTAAGGGTACACTTGCGCAGTCAGATCAGTGCAAGGGATGTACCTTGGGAAAATTTGTGAAAGCCACCTTTCACGAGAAGGATAGTCGCGCCACGACGATCCTTGAGAGAATTCACACAGACGTGTGTGGACCTTTCTCAGTAGCTTCGACAGCAAAGCACGGGTATTATGTGATATTTGTTGATGATTTTTCTCGTAAGTGCTGGATCTTCTTCATGCAGAAGAAGAGCGAGACATACTCAAAGTTCTGTGAGTTCAAGGCACTAGTTGAGAAAGAATCGGGGAAGCAGGTGAAGGCTCTTAGGAGTGACAATGGTGGTGAATTCATCTCTAGTGAATTCAAGGACTTTTGCAGCGCAGAAGGAATTCGAAGAGAGCTCATAGCACCTCATAACCCACAGCAGAACGGGGTTGCTGAGCGGAAGAACAGAACGATCGTGGGTGCTGCACGGGCGATGTTGCATGATCGGGGCCTACCCATTCACTTGTGGGCGGAGGCATGCAATACTACAGTATATGTGCAGAACCGTTGTCCTCACAGAATACTTGGCATGAGTACACCCGAGGAGGCGTTTTCTGGTAAGAAGCCTGATATTTCCCATTTGAGGATTTTTGGTTCACCTGTTTACATTCATGTGACAAAGGATGCCAGGAAGAAGTTGGAGCCAACTGCAGAGGTTGGGATATTTGTGGGGTACAATGATACACCGCACAACTATCGTGTGTATTTTCCAGATAGTTGCAAGACTGTTGTGCGACGGGATATCAAATTTCATGAGGAGAAAGCCATGAAGTGTTCGCTTGAGAGGGAGCCACACTTGCATGTATATGAGGAGCTATTAGTTCCTAAGGATGAGTCTCAGGATGTGGATCAGCCACAAGATGAGGTTCATGGAGTGGAAGAGACCACTCAAGCAGCGCCAATCATCAGAGGGTGGAAGCGCACTACAGAAGCTGAGCGACTGGCTCAAGATGCAGAGAAGGTTGTAGGAGCACCTACATCACAGCGCAGACAGAGACAGTCACCTGACCGGTATACTGGATACATGGCTCTTATGAGCAAGTGTATCGTGACGGAGCCATCCTCTTTCGAGGAAGCTGTGGAGGATCCCGCATGGGTAGATGCCATGGTGGAAGAGTATGATTCGATTGTCAGAAACAGTGCATGGGAGATTGTCCCAAGGCCGGAAGGGAAATCAGTGGTGGGTTTGAGATGGATCTACAAAGTGAAGCAGGCAGCTGACGGGAGTGTGGAGAAGTACAAGGCAATATTTGTTGCCCGAGGCTTTTCACAGATAGAGGGGATCGATTATGAGGAGACCTTTGCACCTGTCGCAAGGTATTCTTCCATACGGACGATTCTTTCTCTCTCAGCGCAGATGGGGTGGCACATTCATCAGATGGATGTGAAGACTGCGTTCCTCAACGGAGTGATTGAGGAGGAGGTGTACATAGAGCAGCCCGAAGGTTTCGAGATCTTCAGCAGCGAGTCGCATGTGTGCAGGCTCAAGAGAGCATTGTATGGGTTGAAACAAGCACCTCATGCTTGGTACACATGGATAGAAAGTTATTTCACCGGACTTGGATTCTCCAAGAGTGAGGCGGATCCTAACCTATACCAGATTGTGGTGGAGGGTAAGTTGTTGATCATTGTACTTTATGTAGATTATTTGATTTTGACAGGTGATGAGTTGTTGATACTCTCATGCAAGGAGGATCTTGCAAAAAAGTTTGAGATGAAGGACTTGGGCCTCCTTCATTATTTCCTGGGATTGGAAATTTGGCAGCAGTGATGGACTGTTTGTTTCTCAGGGTAAGTATGCCCGGGAGATACTGGAGAAGTTCAACATGCATGGCTGCAAGCCTGTTGATACTCCTCTTCCTGGTGGATGGAGGAAGGAGGATGCTACTTCGACAGAGGTAGTGGATGCCACTGTTTATCGACAGTTGGTGGGGTCGCTTATGTATCTGGTCAATACATGACCCGACATATGCTATGCTGTTAACCAGCTTTCACAAGCTATGGTTAAGCCAACCAAGCTCTTCCGGAAGGCAGGAAAGCATGTATTGAGATATCTCAGAGGCACATTGGTATATGGATTATGGTACAGACAGTCGGATGAGGTGAAGCTGTGTGGCTTCACGGATGCAGATTGGGCAGGGATCCCAACGGACAAAAAGAGCACACATGGAGGTATTTTCAGTATCGGGTCGACAGCAATTTATTGGTACAGGAGGAAGCAGAGATCCGTGGCACTCAATTCAGTAGAGTTCGAGTATATGGCAGCGAGTTTGGCTGCATGCGAGGCTATATGGATGAGGAAGATCTTGGTCGGGCTGTTCGGTTCACACTTGGATCCTACTGTGATTTATTGTGATAATCAAAGTTGCATCAAACTCTCGGTTAATCCAGTATTTCATAATAGATCTAAACACATTGACATCCGGTATCATCATATCAGAGATTGTGTGCAGCGGAAGATCATGTTACTTTCATACATTCCCACGGAGGATCGGGGTGCTGATATCTTGACGAACACGCTCACCAAGAGCAAATTCGAATACCACAGAGGCAGGATAGGGGTTGCAGATAATCCTTATCTTGTTGAGAGGGAGTGTTGAGATTGCAACAAGATGATGAGCTTAGTGGAAAGAAGTCGCCTTCACTAAGTGGGCCCGCAAGATATTTTTGGCGCAAAGTCTATTTTTAGACTATGTCTATTTTTAGACATATGGATCATGTTCTATGAGTTGCAGGATGCTATTTGTGGATGGTTGGTCAAGTCAGAAAAAAATAGATAGACTTCTATTTTTAGACATACTGGGCAGAATCTATTTTTAGATTGCCAGACTAAAAACAGATATGTCAAATATTATTAGCTCTTAATAATATTTAGACTCTAAATATTATCTTATTCTCTTGGAGCACTTCAGTTAAGTGCACAGATGTGGCATAGGAGCTGACAGAAGGAATTACGCTATTCGTGAGGGTTATGTGGAGCTATTGCATGGATACTTCAGTTAGAACTCATGTGACAGAGTTTGGTGGAGTTGATTGAGGAAGTTAATGGATTTGTGTTCAGTTTAACTAATCTAAACATAGTTGAGCTATTTGTATCTAGTTTAACTAATTGATACAATTAGTGAGAGTGGTGTGAATTAATTATTAATTAATTCACTAATTTTAAACTCATTAATCAACTAAAGAATGCATCAGTTAACTTCAGTGCATGGACAGTTTCAGTGGAGACCAGTGCAGAAATAGGTGAAAGAGAAGGTTAACTATTAGTTGTGACTATAATGTTGCTATTTGCAACACACAGATAGGTGGAGAAGCCCATGAGGATTGCGCAGTACAAGCCAGGTGGTTTATCTATTTAATGAAGCCATCCCATAGCATTGATTACACAATAGAGGCTGGCTATCAAGTGGAAAAATATTGGAGCATGTGTTTTGCTAGATCTAGCTTGATAGTGTGTAGCAATTGAGGGTGTGCATGAGAGCTTGTGAGGAGCTTTTGTACTATGATTGTTACATGATCTCCATGACATATAATATACAGATAGTTGGGGTTTTCGGCTTTAAGCTTTCCCATTAAATACTGTGTTCATATGTGTGATTGTTTGTGGTTTTAATGTATGCATGCAATTGATTTTATTTCCGCATGTAATGATCAATGGTAGAAGAGATTTTGTATTATGCATGAAGCTAAAATAGTGTGTGATCAGGAGAATCTCGGTGAATAATATATCAGTTATTCAAATTTCTACATTCTGGGACATTTTCACAAGGACCTTCATTTCATGTAGCATAGGAAGAATTTTGGCCAATATCAATAATGTCTCTATGTCAGTTAGTCGAAAAAGAAGATCTTGAGCTTTGTCTACATTGTAGCGATTTTCATACATCAACCCTACCAAATTTGAACTCACTAAATAGTCTTTGAGTTTCTCAATTCAATGAGATCCATCTTGTATCAACATCTTTTAGTAGTTTTTTCCCATCTGTAACACTATCTGCAAATTGTTGAAACTCTAAAAATCATTTGGGACTACGAGAAAAGTATGCATGAGTCTCATGTACAATATCTTCAACTTTTGAAATTGATGGACACTTTCTTAGTATTTTAAATGCAAGATTCATCCTATGAGACATACAATGAATATCAAGCATATGTGGTGAATTTTATTTTTGTAGTCTAACACAAAGGCTCCTCCTTTTCCCTTGCATTGTCGATGCTCCATCTACTCCAACACATACCAACTTTTTTGCAATCATTAAATGATCCATACCACTTTCCTTCAAACTATTAATAACAAGTTCATATATATTTTCAGTTGTAGAAGCCTCTCTCAACTTTTTAATCCCAAGTAGATAGGAATGTCTAATATGGTCATTAACCATATAAATTCTCATGCATATCCATGAATTATTATCTATAGTCGTAACCTCATCCAAAGACAATGCCAAAAACCTAGCATTTGCAATATTCTCTTTCAAATCATCATTTTATACTTGAGATAGATAACTTACCCATTCCGAACCACTAGTTATAGACCAATGAGAAGATGGAAATTTTTACACTTCAAGAAAATATAGATATTTCATGTGATCTAGATAATTTGTCATAGGACAACATTTAGATAAGATGTGAAATACAGTATTGGATAGAAAATTATTTCCATCGTATTTTCAAATAGAGACATGATGGTTCCTCCATATGCCTCAAGTTTCCTCTTACTTATTAAATATTTCTTGTATTATGTTTCATATCGGATATGTCAACATTCCTCAGAAGACTTCCATCTGACAATATATTTATCTTCACCATTTATACTTTTCTTTTCATACACCTTTCCTGCATGCTTCTTTATTGTATCTAGCTTCATCTAAAATTTCACTACCTTGCGAGTTTTCCAACTACATGCATTACATCTAGCTTCTTGGGACACCTTGTTCTTATTTGTAGGAGTTATTGCTTCAATAAATGGAAAACTTGAGAACAAATCTTCTTGGAATTGTCTCTATATGCTCCACTGGCATTTTTACCTTTTTCCCTGAATGGATTGTGTCACCTTCCAAGGAAAAATATTCAACATTTCATCACCAATTTCTGTTGAAACTAAATTTATCTCACCCTAATCACCTTAAGAACCTATTCTTTCATCCATCGTATGGATTTCAGATGCATTTTCATGATACTTAACATCTCTCTTAGTAACATATTTTTCAAATTAGCTTGAAGCATGAAGAGAATGTGTATTCTTGGATGCAGGATTTTGAAAATATGATAATACATCCATTTTCCTTGATGGTTTCTTCCCATTTTTAGATTTTGACATTTCACTGAATATTCCACGAGTAAAATTTCAAATTGATCTAGAAAACTGCATCAATAGTTTCTAAGAATTGAGAATTATTGGGTTTGTGGGTAGTATTCAAAGTATACTATATGGAATAGTTCAAAAGTATATATGAATTAAAAATGATTTCATCATACCCAATCAAAATAAATATCAATTAAAGAGCCAATATACATTCTATGCCCTGTTTTCTATTTTTTCTTGAACTCACTTAGGGTACAACATATTTTTACTATTTCAAAGATTTTAGAGCAAAATATTTACATTTTCCTTTCATCATTATGTGTACCCATTTGTACCCAAATTTCTTCAATGAGATATGATTCATATAAATTCACTTATTCATAGAAAATAGAATTGTAATTTGCAAAATAATTGTTGAGTAAATATTGAAAGAACATATATCAGAAATTGAATTTTGAGGCAAGTGGAATAAAAAATAAAAAATAAAAATAAAAATAAATAAATAAATTTTGTTTAACAATGGTAATGGTAAACTATTAAGACATAAAACATAATAATTCATTTGTATAACATTGAAACAACATCATCCCTTGCAGGTTTATCTTAGTCCTTTTGGTTTACTAGTTTGGCTTGGGTCGATATCCATGCTAGATATCTATGGATGGGCTTTGAATCTTTCCCATTCCCATGCAATCAGTTTTTTCGACAAATTCTATTAGAAAGATTAGTAATTCTTTGAATTATGTGCAGAAAATAGATTATGAATCCTCATGGATTTTAATGTAGGCATAACCTAGCATGAAATCCATTTTTAAATGGGTAAATTTCATATGGATTTGTTGTAGAATTCCATTGTTGTTTTAAATTTGTGCAGGCATATAGCATGCTAAGAAGTGGGTGAATCAATGAAATTTGCATGTGTTAAATGGGAATTCTATGTGAGAATTTGTAATTCTATCTGGAGTTTGCATTAGAATTTTATTTAATGTTGTTAAGCAACCCCAAATTTGTTCATAACTAGGAATCTTGGCTGGATCTTAAGGAAATTCTTGAGATAAGGTGAAGTGGATATCTACTTACCACTACAGGAGCAAGGTTGTGTGCACCATTTGGGAGTACAAAGTTGAGAAGTTCATATCCCAAGAGTACAAAATAAAATCTAAACATAGAAGAGCGATAAGAAAAATCATAATTATTGTAGGTTGCTAATTGTAAGTACATTATCAAATTAGGAATTGATTGTAAGTAAATGGAACAGTCACTTTCATCCTTGAAGCCAAAAACTTCAATGCCCACTTTAGGAGCTTGTCTCCCAATGTCTCTTTGAGAATAGCCTAGGCTGATGGATCCCCTAAGGAGTGATATGTGGTAGTATTTCAATGTTTCCACTAAGGTTAGAAGAAGAGACTAGAGTTGAAGTGATGTTAGGGTGGAATCTCTCCTAGCTTTCGAGGATAATGGATGCTTGGTAGTAGATAATAAATTGGTGATCAGTTTAACTTGGGGGTTAGGTGGAGCACGTAGTGTTAGGATATCATCAAAAATAGGAGTTCAATATGTGCAAATCACCTCGATATCTACATATTAATTCCTTAAATATTGTTGAAGGAATTTTCAACTCATATTTATTTGTCTATTTATTTTGCATTATATATTCCATACAATTTTTGAAATGTACTTGAAGAAGAAGATTGAGTTGAGAGGAAACACATTCATGTTTAGATTCATTTTATCACTTAATATACTTAACATCAACAGTAAAGTAAACATCAAAGGATGAAATTAAATCAAAGAGATGAAAATGTAAATAAGAACCACCCATCCGTAAACACAGTTTTATTGTACTATAGTTTCTTTTATATCTCAATCCCCAACCCCCATGGGAAAGATTCTCCCAAGAGTCAACTACTTTAGTGTGTTTAAAAACCAATGTATTTCCCTTTACTTCTATCTTACAATGAAAGGGATCATTGAAGATACTTATGAGAAAGTTAATGTTGAAGGGCACACCTTTCTCCTTTCTTTATCCTCTATAGTCTACATTTTTTTTAACTCCTAGATATTAGCATTTCACTCACGGAAAGTTGTTAAATAAAATTATATTGATACATATAAATTAGATCCCACCTCATCCATAAAGGAAAGATGCAACCACTTATATTTTTGGAACAATATTTTTAGCTAACATGTTTCAGAGCTAAATATTTTGACTATAAGAGGTCAATAGTCTGCAACTTACCTAATGAAATCAATTACAAGTTACCTACACATGGAGGGATGTTTTAGTTACCATATATCCTGTATTCTTGGAATGTTATAGGTTTCTAGTGGGTTGTCGGTGATCCTATGATTCAATCAAGGGTTGGAGTATTATTTTTAGTCAATTGTCGATATATTCAATAGTGTCTGCATCCATAAATTACGATTAGTTAATTTACATTTAGTGTCAACAATAATTTCTATCTATTCCATATAATTATTAATCTAAACTGCCCTACTTCTAACATAAAGGGTGGACCAGGTAGCGGCATATGTGCAATTATTGTGTGACAACGAAGCGAAAGTTCATATTGTTGTTGCTGGAAAGGTGACAAAATTTTGCATAATATCGAATCATCAACTTGCAATGTAGCACATTCTTCCTTTTGTAAAGGTCAATTTGGAAAATGCAGTTTAAAGTTTCATAATACAATTTTATATATTGAATTGTTAGAACCAATTTGGTATAGATATATAATAGACTCACTAGTACATGTAAATAGAACTTACCGAATTCCAAAAGGCAACCCTGTTTCCAGAGCTGGAGGGTCCAAAGCACAACAATGATTTGTGGAAAACATAGATGATTGAGGTCCAAACATAAATGGTCATAAAATATAAATGATTCTAGGCATGGTATCATCCAAAAAATCCATACTGCAAAAAGAAATAAATGAACAATGTAAAAATAATGATGCTTTAGACAATGGAGGTAGAATTTGGCACAATTTCCTAGAAATTAGTTTCTTATTTAGAAATTTATTGCATCAAGCAGTAGCACCTATCAACTTATCCACATTACAAATAGAACTAATTTTTTGTCTTCAAAGCCAGTGCAACAAAATTATACAACATAGAAAGAAAAAAATGTTTTTTCTTGAAAGCTTAAATTATGTTCAGAAAACAAGATGATATTCATTTAATAGCAAACCTGATCTGCAAAGGTTGCAGCTTCAATTGCAGCACCACAAGGATGTTGGACGAAGAAGTACCGGAAGAGGATATTGGACCATGAATACTATTTTCATATGCAACCCTCAAGACTTGACCATTCCTTTCCATTTGTTGTTCATTAGTTGCCTCCAATGCCTTTGTTGATTTTTTAACCTAAAAGGATAATCATGCATATAAAAACAAACTACGCATGAATTTAGAACCGTGTATGAGAGGAGATGGCGCTGGGCGAGAGTCATACAGGTTTGAATGGCGATGGACGGGAGACTGTACAGGTTCTGCACGCCTCTGCAAACGAGGATCAGACAAGGAACCGTGTGCAACTAGGTTTACTTTCTCAAGGAGAGGAGGAGCCCTTTTCTTTCTCTGGAGGAAGATTGTCGTCTGTTGGCTTCATTGGCGGATCTGTTGGGAGGGAGGGAGGCATTTTGACCGGGTCACCCGCGTTAAAAGGTCTCGACCTGCAGGGGAAGGGACTGCCTCAGGTTTTGAACGCGGGAGAGAGATTTCTCAATAAGGGTGTTGATCAGAGAGTGTATTTTTCACTGTCAGAAAAGGATCAGGATCGTTCTGTGCCCACAAATAGAAGGGTGGATGGGTTCAGTGATAGGAAGTACTCGAGTGTTGCCTCAAAACATTTAAGCTGGGAAGAACAGTGTGGGGTTCATGCTTCTGATAACAAGAAAGAGTCGGGCTCAAACACTGTAAGGGAGGCTGGAGCGCCGAAAAAGGGAGGCAGGAAAAGGAATTGGATCAAGGTCAAAAGAGCACAGCATAAATATGTATTGGGTGAAGACATTGGCTGGGAGCAGGTTACACAAATGGCTAGCAGGACACTGGTTGGCAGCGCTGTGGGGAGAGTTTTTGTTCTGAAAACCGTTGTTGCTTGGGCAGAAGCGCAATGGAAAGATGCTCTTGGATATGTGCCTGAGGAGGTGTCCCTCTCAAAGGGATGGTTTGCGTTCAACTTTCTGCAGCCTGAACATATTCAGTGGGTGATGCATCGGTGCTGGGCTTTGGACCATTCTCCTTTGCTCCTAAAACCTTGGCACCCCCTTTTTGATGCTAGTAGGGAGAGGGTGGACACGGTCCCGTTGTGGGTTCGTATTCCTGGCCTGCCTCTCCATTACTGGACTGAGGAACATCTCCATGGTATCGGCAATACGCTGGGGGTATTCTTAGAGGCTGATCTCTCCTTTCTCAAGACAAACCACAGGCGTGTGGCTAGAATACTTGTCATGATTAACATCAGAGATGAACTTGCAGAATCCCTGAACCTCCGATGGGGGAAATATGAAATACAACAGCTTCTAGATTATGAAAATGTTCCGTTCAGATGCCGTCGGTGTCATGCTTATGGCCATCCTGCCTCTGAATGTGTTTATTTCTCTCGAACTGTAAAAAGCTGGAGGTCTAGTCGATCTGAGGCGAAGACTATCTCGAAGGGGGCTGGATCTGGCCCTTCCAATTCGCAGACTTTGCCCACATCATCTTTCTCCTGCGTATCGAACCTTGCTGCCAATGGTTCCAACATTCTGGATGAACTGGGTCTCCAGGTGTTGGACGAGGAATCAGGTCTTTCTTCTGGGAAGGAATCGCTCCCACAGATTTCTATTAGTGGAGCGTTACCTTCTATGAAGACCCATAGTCGGCATTTTGGTGCGGCTTTCCAGTTGAGAGATGACGGCTTGTTGATGGTTGTCTTAACACTCTGTAAATCATCTCTTATGGGATCCTTCCCATTCTCCCCAAACATATTTTTTTTCTCTTAATTTGATTTCGTCTACAGTTTTGGTTCAGAAGGATGAATGTGGTAAGTTATCTATTGCAGTTCCTACTCATTCTACTCAACCAGCTCTACAAGAGAAGGATATTGTTTTTGATCCAGGTGAAGGGATGCTGGCTCCTTTGGAAATTTCTGCCCCTTCGGTCTCTAGCTATAATTTGAGATCTAGTGCAAAAAAAGGTGTTGGTGGGTTTGGGAGGGGGAAATCCCCAGCAGCACGGGGCAGGGGTAGGATCTCTTTTTTGGCGAAAGCTCAGGATAGAGCTATGATGGATGTACATGATGGGAGGCAGATTTCAATTGATAGGGCACTTAGAGCAAGTCATTCCCTGAAGCCTGGTGTGTGATGAAGATTTTGTCCTATAATTGCAGGGGCTTGGCAGGTCCCCTTAAGAGACCTACTTTCCGGAGCATTATAACTCTGGAATGTCCGGATATTATTCTGCTTCAAGAGACCTTAGGTGAAGGGAGTGTGGTCAAAGCTAGATTGGAAGGATGGCTGCCAGGATGGATTTTTGAGACGTTGGATGCTAGAGGAAGGTCGGGTGGTTTGGCTGTTGGATGGAATGAAAAAAAAATCAAACCACTGAACTTCTGGGGTATGGAGTCGGTCCTAGGATTAAATTTTTTGGCGTTGGAGCTTGGTGAAGATTTTAATATTTTTAATATTTATGGCCCATATCAAGATAGGATCCCTTTCTGGGACTCACTCCTGGATAACACTTTACTCAAGGGGGACTCGGTGATTTTGGGTGGGGATCTAAACTTTACATTGGGCCAGTCTTAGGTTTGGGGTCCTCATGCACAAACTGATTTGTTGACTGGGTACTTCACTCAAAAATTGGAGGAGAATCATTTGTTTGATATTGAGCCCATAAATATGAAACCCACCTAGAGGAACAATAGATGTTCTGATGGAAGAATAGCAAAGAGACTTGACCATTTCCTGGTGGCTGAACAGATTGTGGACAGGCCTTTTCAGATTAGGCAGTGGATTGGATGTAAGGGTGCATCTGATCATTTTCCTATTTTTCTTGAGTTCAAGATCGGGCCTAGGCAGCCTCCTAGCCCTTTAAAATTCAACAAAATTTGGCTCAGGGATGAATCATTTAAAGCTCTTGTTCTCGCTAGGTGGATCCCTTTTAGGGCGGATAGTCCTCTTTCTGCGGCTTTTCAATTTACAGAAAATTTTAAACGCATCAAGGATGTTGTAAAGATTTGGTCGGCTGCTAAGAGACAGAGGGAGGATATGGAGTTGAAGCAGGTAGAAGAGGATCTACGCATGATCTATGAGGGGATTGGTGGAGGATTTCAATCTCAAGTAGATAAAGACACTCTTGTTTCACTTGAAAAAAGAAGGCACTCACTACTTATGGATAAGGAGGAATCTTGGAGGTTTAAAAGTAGGGCCACATGGTTGGCATGTGGGGATGATAACACAAAATTTTTTCATGCATATGCTCGTGGTCGGAAGGCGGCCAATACTATATGGAGCTTAAGAGATGGAAAGGGTGTGGAGCACTCTACTTTTGAGGTAAAGCAAAGCTGGGGGTTGATCATTTCAAGGCTCTATATAAGGCTCCAGCTCATGCATCTCTTGCGAAAGTAATAAGAGTTGCTCATTTATTTCCGAAATTTGTGGAGGAGGCAGATAACAGATCATTGATGGCTGAGGTTTCTGAGAAGGAGTTAAAGGAGGTTCTTCATAGTTTCCAAAAAGACAAAAGTCCTGGGCCAGATGGATGTTCAATCAAATTTTTCTTGGCTCTTTATGATGTGTTAGGGGCAGATTTGCTGAAATTTGTGGAGGATACCAGAATTTCAGGGAGGATTCCTGCTTGTTTTAATTCCACTTTCATAGCTTTAATCCAGAAAGTGGATAACCCTCTTTCTCTGACTGATTTTCTTCCTATCTCTTTGTGCAACTGTATTTATAAAGTGGTAGCCAAGGTGGTTGTGAGAAGGCTCAAATTCATTTTGTCTTCTCATATCTTTGGTGAACAATTTGGCTTCCTGGATGGTCGTCAAATTCATGAAGCAATCGGAACGGCTCAAGAGGCTCTCCACAGCATGAAGACCAAGAATCTGAAAGGGACTGTGCTGAAAATAGATCTCTCCAAAGCATATGACTATGTAAGCTGGTTATATATTCGTATGCTTCTGACTCACCTTGGTTTTGGCATTGGTTTCATAAGATGGATTATGAGTTGTATTACAATTGTCTCTTTCTCTGTTTTTCTTAATGGGGTTGCATCTCCCTTTTTTCATGCTGAAAGGGGTTTGCGTCAAAGCTGTCCCCTTTCTCCCCTTTTGTTTTTATTGGTTGCTGAGGGTTTAAGCAGAGCTCTTCAAGAGGCCAAGAGGCAGGGATCCTTGAAGGGAATACAGGTTGCTCCTAATTTTTTCATCACTCATCTACTTTTTGTTGATGACATTTTAATTTTCTGCTCTGGATCGGTGCGAGATGCAATCACTATTGGTGAGATTTTGGACCTGTTTAGCAAGGCCACTGGTATGGAAGTGAATGTTGGGAAGTCTTCCATAACTACTCATTTTCTGAGGGATGAGGAGAGGCGTGAGTTTGTGAGGATCTTTCCCTATAATTTTGTTGGTTTGGATGTTGGGTTGAATTATTTAGGGTTCCATTTAAAACCAAATGATTATAGGAAACACGATTGGAGCTGGTTGTTGGAAAATCTGGAAAAGCGCTTAAGAGTTTGGTGTCATAAATGGTTGTCTAGAGCTGGGCGGCTGATTTTAGTTAAGTCCGTTCTGGAGGTTGTTCCTGTTTATTGGTTGTCCCTCTCTTGGATACCCAAGGGTATTTTGGAGGTAGCTAGGAGGATCTACTTTAGATTCCTTTGGAGTGGGAAACAGGATTCGTTGGTGACCCCTTGGGTGCGATGGGAAAAAATTGATGTCCCAAAAGGGATGGGAGGATGGGGACTGAAAAATATCTTTCTATTTGCTCAGGCTCTTGCTGCAAAGAGTGGGTGGAGGCTCATCACTGTGGACAGTCTTTGGACACAGGTGATCACTCAGAAATATATTGCTCCATTTTCTATTGTTGATTGGATTAGGAATCCAAGGAAATCCTTTGTGGGTGGGTCGGTGATTTGGAAGGCTCTTGTTAAATCTTTTCACATTCTGGAAACAAGTCTGGCTTGGGATGTGGGTAATGGCAGGAAGCTCCGGGTTGGTGAGGATCCTTGGATGGGAAGCGAACTGCAACACATCCATCCCAGGCGCACGGTTGAGGCTTTAAGGCAGAGGGGGATTACCTTTCTCTCCCATCTTGTTGATCCTGCTCGGAGGAGGTTGGGCATTCAGCCTTGGATTTTGGCCTCTTCTTTGGGGCTGGATGCTATTTATGAGAGGTCTTTGGCTGTTTATATCCGAGCTTTAAAACAGGCTCGTATTTTGCTTCAGGATAGGGAAGACACGATTGCTTGGGATTTTGATTCATCGGGGATCTATTCTCCTCGAGCTGGCTACACAAAACTTAGTGTTGGGACTGACTTGGGTGAAGAGCGGTGGTGGTGGAAGAAACTCTGGAAACTAAATTGTCCACCTAAGACTCGACTTTTTATGTGGTGTGTCCTTGAAAATAAAGTCCCCACCTGGGATGTGCTGCAACACAGATGTTTTCAGGGCCCTGCCTGGTGTTGTCTGTGCAAATCTGAAGAGGAATCAGTTAACCACCTTTTCCTCAGTTGTCCTTTCATTAAAGGTGTTTGGCTGGTTGTTTCTAGGTTATTGGGTATACTTTGTAGATGGGAGGGCTTAACTGTGTCCCATGCATGGGATTTGTGGTGGGTGGCTTATGCTGTGCAGAATATAAGAGCTCTGCCTCTCCTTGTAATCTGGGGTTGTTGGTTAGCACATAATCGCCTGCTTTTTGAAGGATTGGTCAGTACTCCAGAGATCATTGGTGCCATGACTATAGGTCTGCACTATGCTCTTCCTATCCATATCCGTGCAGCCAATCAGAGGGAGGTCCTACTGTTGGACATTGATAGGAGGATTCCTTGGGGTTTTTTCGATGGGGCTATGCAGCAAAATGTTTGTGGTGGAGGAGTTCTGCTATTTCTTTCGGATTCACATTGGTTTGAGATCTCTGTTGGGCTTGGGGATGGAACAAATAATTATGCATAATTGTTGAGCCTCAAGACTCTTCTGTTGTTCGTTGTGGAGAAAGGCTGCAAAAAGATAAATTTCTATGGGGACTCATTGAATGTGATTAATTGGATACAAGGATTTCAGCAATGCAAAGTATTCCATTTACAAAATTTGTTTCGCTCTATTAGGGAGATCCTCCTCTCTTTTGAATCGTTCTCCTGTCAGCATATATACCCTGAAAACAATGATGTGGCTGATCGAGCATCAAAGAGGGGGATTCAGCAGGATGAGGGTATTTGGATTATTAGAGAACATGAGGATGGAGAAATCACTGAATACGTTCATCCTTCTTTATTTGATTGAGAGGCTACAGGTTTCTTTTGTTGGCATGACAAGTAATTGCCAACTGATTGAATACACATGGTGTGCATTTTTCACAACAGTTTTAGGTGAAGAAGGTTTTGATTTCATCACTGTTTAATATTATCTAGGGATGCAGACTCGGATGGTTTGTTTGCAGTGGGCTGGAACCCCTTATCTCCTATAACAGCTATAATTCACGAGTTGCTTTCTCTTGGTGTGCGCTTTCTTGACTTTTTTTGTGATGGTGGCTCTGCAACATAGTTCTTACTGCCTGGTATTCTAGCCTGAAGGATTACTACAGTGGGCTGGTCACTTTTTAAATGACACACATTGTCATAAGTCTCTTACCTAGGCGGTGCTACATTTCATTTTTTTACAGTATATTATGATGTGTATATTCATCTATTGGTGCATCCAATTGGTCCTTTGACTGTCTGGGATATGATTGGCTCTGTGATCTTTAGAATTTTCTCTTCTAGGTAGTGTTCTTCATAATGGTTCCTTGCTGGATCGCTAAAAGGAGATGGCAGCAGCTTCTGCATTTTTATTTTTTGAACAACATGTTTTCTCCAAACGAATTGGGTTAAAGACAGATTCTGGTTCTATACAGGATTGTTTTTCTCTTTGTAAACTGCTTTTTGCCTACAAACTCTTGGGTTTGTCTTCATTGATCACACATTACATGTGATTCTCAATGTAATTTTGTACTCATCTGCAGTAATAAAATTACGCTTTTTTCTCGAGGAAAAAAAAAAAACAAACTACGCATATGAAAAAGGAAAATTAGTAGCAAATAATGGGAATCAATTTTGGATATTTCATAAATAAATGTATTAAACTCAATACCGAATGAAAATGTACAAGTGCAAAGCCCCTTGAAACATGAGTACATTTGTCACGAACAAATCAAAGGTCCTACAAAAAAGTTAGGTTGTGACACTTATCATCTAGAAAGAGTAACTTATTCTTTAATCGCATGCAGTAGAGTAATCAAATCTATCACGATTATCTTTATAGGTGGATGATTGGAAAATTCATAATGTAGCATCTCTTCATCAAAATTCTAATCTACTAATTTCTACTGATACATATCTAGCAAATTCAAAAAATGAGAATTAAAAGCTAAATATATTGTTAGAGATGCTCCAACAGTGTTGTTCGTCAAATCTCATTGATTTTCTCTGGAATTTGGAAGTTTTGGTGCTTCATTACTTTTTATGAACATGCATTTCTTACACATATACATAATTTCATATGAACATGCACTTCTTATGGACAAAAAACTTATATTTGTGCTTGAAGAATAGTTTGAATTACCTAAAGGAATGTTTTAAACCCAGGGCTAAGGCATCTTGAGAACCAAGTTCTTCTCCACATATTTGTACCCTTACACATGTTGATGAATATTTAAAGATGGAAACATAGCTTCTACTCATGTGATTCCATATCTTCACACAGATTAGTCTTCTTACCCACGAAGTCTGAAAGGAATATGATAGTAGTCATAGCAAATTATGCAACAAGAAAAAAAAATCACCTTCAAATGAAACACACATGTTTTCTTTTAGCCTTGGAATCAAAAGTGTAATTGCATAAAAGGAATTTTATTCTCATGCCAATAGGTCTCCTACAATGAATGCGCAGGAACCTAGTCAGTCTCATTCCAATAGGTCTCCTACAATGAATGCGCAAGAACCTAGTACATAAACCATTTTTCTCTTCGCTTAGCTACCTAGGGCTTATTTCCATTTCCATATATCAATAATTATTTTCCAAAAAAATATAAAATAATAATAATAATTTAATATATTCTAAAAGGTGAAGATGTTGAAATCATGCCACAAGTGAAAGGAAATAAGATTTATTTCCTCAAACCACCAAATATATAAAGAAAACAACAATAATTATAATAATAAAACTAGATCTATGCATGAAATGAGAAATATAAGCTTTCAAGGGACTAACAAAATCTTTGACCAAAACAAACCAAAAACTTCAAACTCGACAAAATCCTCTAAGCACAAGCAGTAAACAATTAAACAAACCACTAAATTTTTTCAAGATATCATAGCTAGACATCAACACAATTTCATGTACGTGAATAAGCTCATTATTGCTTAACGTTAGTCTTCTTAAATTAGTTATTTATCATTTAATACTAGAACATTATCTATGTTAAAAGAAATAGGTCCCAACTTCATCAAATCCGACTTCATTTCCAGTCACAAATCAAATCCAACTTCATTTCTAGTACCAATATAAAATCACACCCTTTATAAATCTTAACACCTAACCACTTAGACCCCTCATATAATCATTTCAATAGCCCAAAAAAAATAGATCCCTAACAAAATTTGAACTTTTCAAAAATATAACATGATCATGTAGGATACTAAATACTATATATGAACACTACTAGATAGGAAATAATTCAATTCCAGTTCAATCAAACTTCATGCAGCGAATAAAAATCAATAACTCCTTTTGTGATATTGAATGCCACATTCTTGTAATCAATAATTATGCTAACACTTAAGTTGCTAGCGTTGTGTCAAAGTAACCATTTCGCACTACCTACAAATGTTGAAATATAGGATGGTTCTAAAGTTAAAGATACAAAATAACAAAAAATAAAGATATGACAAAAAATAGACCTACAAGGCTATATTGGTTGGGTGTGACAGGGACACCAATAACTAAGACTAGATACCTACCAAGAAGAGATGTTGTTATCAAGAAAGTATAGTAGGGAGATCCATAGAGAATTTATGTAAAAGGAAGATGACAAGTGTTGTCTTCAAGTTTGGTTATGTTATGGTAGAATTTTGTTGATGATAATAAGTGGTAAAAAAAACTCACATCAATAGGTAAAAAGTATATTGGAGGCATGAGTTGGTTTGACTCATGTTTTCTCGTCCGTTAATGGTCCTAAGTACATGTGGGTACTCGAACAACTTAGTACCTGAAAGACTTGAAAGCATGGTCGAAAAATGACTAACAAGATTCTATACAAACTAATGTTGGTCTCATTTCAATAGGTCTCCTACAATGAATGTGCATGAACCTAGTACATAAATCATTTTTCTCTTCGCTTAGCTACCCATGGCTCATTTCCCTTTCCAAATATCAATAATTATTTTCCAAAAAAACAAAAAACAAAAAAGCATAGTAGTCTACTAGATTCTAAAAGTGAAGATGCTAAAGCCATGCCACAAAGTGAAAGGAAATAAAAGCAACTTTCTTCAAACCACCAAATATATAAAGAAAACAATAATAATTATAAAACTAGATCTATGAATCTAAGCATGAAATAAGAAGTAAAAACATTCAAGGGACTAACATAATCTTTGACCAAAACAAAACTCAAAACTCAACAAAATGCCCTAAACACAAGCAACATATAAACCATTAAAATTTTCCAAGATATCACAGCTAGACATCAAGGTAGTTTCATGTACTTGAATGAGCTAATTCATGCTTTGTGTTAGTCTTTTTAAATTAGTTATTTATCATCTAATACTAGTTGAACATTGTCTATGTGAAAAGAAATAGGTCCCAAACTTATCAAATCCAGCTTCATTCTTGTCACAAATAATAAACAAACAATGTAATGATTAAATATGAAATATCAATATTAAAATAACACGCAACAAAGAAATGTATCTACAATGTTACAATGAAAAATACAAAATATAGAACCTATTTTTACCTCAATTTGACATATAATAATCTTGCATGATTAAGGGAACATGTATACCAAAATAAGAGTCCCCTCAAATATATTGAATTAGATTCGTCCTAGGGTATATCAATTTCCAAGTTCTCATCTTGGTCCTCATTTTCTACATTGTGAACATGATATTATCCAAATGAATTATCATTATGAGCCTTCAAAACATTATGTTTTGTATCAATTTAATTAGAGAACTTTGTTATATTGTTTTCTTCCCTTCTATCAAAATCTGATCGCCAAAGAGCGAGTGCTCTTTCATATGGAAAATTGTTAATGTCATACATTGTTGCATATAACCTTAAACATGTATCCATGTGTTTATCAAGCTTGTTCCTCAACTTTGACTTCAAGAATAATAATGCACTAAAAAATTTCTCATCCTCCACTAATCCCAAAATCATAGTTTGACACAAATCTGCTAATTTGAAATATTCTGATATGTTTTCTTGCAGGTATAGGCTAGAACTTAAAGTAGTCCATAATATTGTTATAGCACCATTTTCATTAGGATTCTCCAAAAATAATATTGCTTCCACATTGTTTCAACAAACATCCTTGTTGATAAAATTTTGATGAATCTAAAATACCTTCAAATTCTTCTCCATGTATCGAGACTTTCTTGCAAAATTAGTCTACTAAAAATTTATTCTCTTTTGAAAATCAACTTTTAAAGTTATCGAACATTGAAAAATTGTTCCAATATTGAGGGTATACCACACACATGGCCTCCAAAAATTCATCTCAAGGAAATCACTCTCTTATATCTGATGATAGTGATCTTGCAATTTATATCAAATTTTGTCTCACTAAAAACACAATATTTTAAAATTGGTCTCTTAAAACGGGGAAATATTTGGTGATTCATCTTGTCTTACTAATATAATTATAGGGAACCATGTACCCATGCACTACGATACATAGTATCCCTTTTTCATCAAATGTAAAATAAATAAAAATAAAAATAAAAATTCAGTATTTTCTATATTTATGATTTTAGCCCAACTTGTAAACTCTGGAGCAGTAAAAGAGTTTGGCATCATATACAAATTATCCAAAGCAAGGCATGTTGACTTTCTCGCATTTGTGTATTTTTCAATATACCTTGTGCGATTCTGAGACATTTTCACAAGGACCTTCATTTCATGTAGCATAGGAAGAATTTCGGCCAATATCAATAATGTCTCTATATCAGTTAGTCAAAAAAGAAGATCTTGTGATGTTTCTACATTGTAGTTATTTTCATACATCAACCCTACCAAATTTGAACTCACTAAATAGTCTTTGAGTTTCTCCATTCAATGAGATCCATCTCGTATCAACATCTTTCAGTAGTTTTTTTCCCATCTGTAACACTATCTGCAAATTGCTAAAACTCTAAAAATCATTTGGGACTACGAGAAAAGTATGCATGAGTCTCATGTACAAGATCTTCAACTTTTGAAATTTATGGAAACTTGCTTAGTATTTTAAATGCAAGATTCATCCTATGAGACATACAATGAATATCAAGCATATGTGGCGAAGTTGATATTCGTAGTCTAACACAAAGGCTACTCCTTTGTTGTTGCATTTTCGATGCTCCATCTACTCCAACACATACCAACTTTTTTGCAATCATTAAATGATCCATACCACTTTCCTTCAAACTATTAAGAACAAGTTCATAAATATTTTCAGTTGTAGAAGTCTCTCTCATCTTTTTAATCCCAAGTAGATAGGAATGTCTAATATGGTCATCAACCATATAAATTCTCATGCATATCCATGAAGTATTATCTAAAGTCGTAACCTCATCCAAATACAATGCCAAAAACCTAGCATTTGCAATATTCTCTTTCAAATCATCATTTTCTACTTGAGATAGATATCTTACCCATTCCCAAACACTAGTTACAGACCAATGAGAAGATGGAAATTTTTACACTTCAAGAAAATATAGATATTTCATGTGATCTGGATAATCTGTCATAGGACAACATTTAGATAAGATGTGAAATACAGTATTGGATAAAAAATATATCCATCGTATTTTCAAATATAGATATGATGGTTCCTCCATATGCCTCAAGTTTCCTCTTATTAAATATTTCTTGTAATATTTTTCATATTGGATATGTCGACATTCCTCAGAATATTTCCATCTAACAATATATTTATCTTCACCATTTATACTTTTCTTTTCATACACCTTTCCTGCATGCTTCTTTATTGTATCTAGCTTCATTTGAAATTTCACTACCTTGCGAGTTTTCCAACTACATGTATTACATCTAACTTCTTGGGAAACCTTATTCTCATTTGTAGGAGTTATTGCTTCAATAAATGGAAAACTTGAGACCAAATCTTCTTGAAATTGTCTCTATATGGTCCACTGGACTTTTTACCTTTTTCTGTGAATGGATTGTGTCACCTTCCAAGGAAAAATCTTCAACATTTTCATCACCAATTTCTGTTGAAACTACATTTATCTCACCCTAATCACTTTAAGAACCTATTCTTTCATCCATCATATGGATATCAGATGCATTTTCATAAGAGTTAACATCTCTCTTAGTAACAGATTTTTCAAAGGAGCTAAAGCATGAAGAGAATGTGTATTATTGGATGCAGGCTTTTGAAAATATGATAATACATCCATTTTCCTTGATGGTTTCTTCCCATTTTTAGCTTTTGACATCTCACTGAATATTCCACAAGTAAAATTTCAAATTGATCTAGAAAACTGCATCAATAGTTTGTAAGAGTTGAGACTTACTAGGTTTTTGGGTAGTATTCAAAGTATACTATATGGAATAGTTCAAAAGTACATATGAATAAAAAAACGATTTCATCATACCCAATCAAAATAAATATCAATTAAAGAGCCAATATACATTCTATGCCTTGTTTTCCTTTTTTTCTTGGATTCACTTAGGGTACAACATATTTTTACTATTTCAAAGATTTTGGAGCAAAATATTTACATTTTCCTTTCATCATTATGTGTACCCATTTGTACCCAAATTTCTTCAATGAGATATGATTCATATAGATTCACCTATTCCTAGAAAATAGAATTATAATTTGCAAATTAATTTTTGAGTAAATATTGAAAGAACATGTGTCAGAAATTGAATTTTGGGGCAAATGCAAATGCAAAAAAATAAAAATAAATAAAAAATAAATAATAAAAAAAAATCTTGTTTAACAATGGTAATGGTAAACTAGTAAGACATAAAATATAATAATTCATTTGTATAACATTGAAACAACATCATCCCTTGCAGGGCTATCTTAGTCCTTTTGGTTTACTAGTTTGGCTTGGGTCGATATGCATGCTAGATATCTATGGATGGGCTTTGAATCATTCCCATTCCCATGCAATTAGTTTTTTCGACAAATTCTATTAGAAAGATTAGTAACTCTTTGAATTGTGTGCAGAAATTAGATTATGAATCCTCATGGATTTGAATGTATGCATAATCTAGCATGAAATCCATTTTTAAATGGGTAAATTTCATATGGATTTGCTGTAGAATTCCCTTGTTGTTTTACATTTGTGTAGGCATATAGCATGCTAAGAAGTGGGTGAATCAATGAAATTTGCACGTGTTAAATGGCAATTCTATGTGAGAATTTGTAATTCCATCTGGAGTTTGCTTTAGAATTTTATTGAATTTTGTTAAGCAACCCCAAATTTGTTCATAACTAGGAATCCTGGCTGGATCTTGAGGAAATTTCTGAGATAAGGTGAAGTGGATATTTAGTTACCAATTCAGGAGCAAGGTCGTGCACACCATTTGGGAGTACAAAGTTGAAAAGTTCATATCCCAAGAGTACAAAAGAAAATGTAAACATAGAAGAGCGATAAGAAAAATCCTAATTATTGTAGGTTGCTAATTATAAGTACATTATCAAATTAGGAATTGATTGTAAGTAAATGGAACAGTCACTTTCGTCCTTAAAGCCAAAAACTCCAATGTCCACTTTAGGAGCTTGTCTCCCAATGTCTCTTTGAGAATGGCCTAAGTTGATGGGTCCCCTAAGGAGTGATCTGTGGTAGTATTTCAATGTTTCCACTAAGGTTTGAAGAAGAGACTAGAGCTGAAGTCATGTTAGGGTGGAATCTCTCCTAGCTTTGGAGGATAATGGATGCTTGGTAGTAGAGAATAAATTGGTGATCAGTTTAACTTGGGGGTCAGGTGGAGCACGTGGTGTTAGGATATCATCAAAAATAGGAGTTCAATATGTGCAAATCACCTCAAGATCTACATATTAATTCCTTAAATATTGTTGAAGGAATTTTCAACTCATATTTGTTTTGCATTATATATTCCACACAATTTTTGAAATGTACTTGAAGAAGAAGATTGAGTTGATAGGAAACACATTAATGTTTAGATTCATTTTATCACTTAATATACTTAACATCAATAGTAAAGTAAACATCAAAGGAAGAAAAGAAATCAAAGAGATTAAAATGTAAATAAGAACCACCCATCCTTAAATACAGTTTTCTTGTACTACAATTTCTTTTATATCTCAATCCCCAACCCCCATAGGAAGGATTCTCCCAATATTCAACTACTTTAGTGTGTTTAAAAATAAATGTATTTCCCTTTACTTCTATCTTACAATGAAAGGGATAATTAAAGAGAATTATGAGAAAGTTATTGTTGAAGGGCACACATTTCTCCTTTCTTTATCCGCTATAATCTACATGTTTTTTACTCCTAGATATTAGCATTTCACTCACAGAAATTTTTTAAATAAAATTGTATTGATACATATAAATTAGATCCCACTTCCTCGAAAAGATGCAACCACTTATATTGTAGGAACGATATTTTTAGCTAACATGTTTGAGAGCTAAATATTTTGACTACAAGAGGTCAATAGTCTGCAACTTACCTAATGAAATCATTTACAAGTTACCTACACATGGAGGGATGTTTTAGTTACCATATATCCTATATTCTTGGAATGTTAGAGGTTTCTAGTGGGTTGTCGGTGACCTTATGATTCAATCAAGGGTTGGAGTATTATTTTTAGTCAGTTGACAATATATTCAATAGTGTCTGCATCCATAAATTATGATTAGTTAATCTACATTTAGTATCAACAATAATTTATATCTATACCATATAATTATTAATCTGAACTGCCCTACATCTAACATAAAGGGTGGACCTAGTGGCGGCATATGTGCAATTGTTGTGTGACAATGAAGCAAAATTTCATATTGTTGTTGTTGGAAAGGTAACAAAATTTTGCATAATATCGAATCCTCAACTTGCAATCCAGCACATCCTTCCTTGTGTAAAGGTCTGTTTGGAAAATGTAGTTTAACGTTTCATAATGCAATTTTATATATTGAATTGTTAGAACCAATTTGGTATAGATATATAATAGACCCACTAATACATATAAATACATGGTGGTTTTCTGCTCCAAGCTGCACTTCAAATTTTAATGGATTACAAACATGAATTGTCAACAGATTCCTCACAACATATGTGCTCTGACTTGGATTATTTTATCATGGGCATGTCGCCTAAGCCTCAATATATCAACTCAAGAATATATACTTGAAATTGAATTTTGAGGCAAAATGGAATTTCACAAAAAAACAATCTATGTTTTGTAAAAAATACATTTGCAACCTCATGTTTCTTGGCTTATCATCTGTCAAAAAGGTTGTACACCTTGGAAAATAAGCTTTGTCGTTTAAAAGAATGAATGGACAATCAAAATGGAAAGAGCTCCTTGATATCACTTCTTGGAACAATGAATTGGATCAATGTTTGGAGTGGAAAATTGACTCGTCCCCATCACATTTGAAAGCTCATGTTTCTTGGATTATCCTTTGTCACAAAGGTTGTGCACCTTGGAAAATAAGCTCTTCAGATCATAGGGGTTGGGGACATGCATATTAGAGTATCAAGCAAAGGTATTCATATCAGTTGCAGTCTCTATCGCTCACCCTAGAGTCAGCAATATGGAATCAAATATGGCACTCTGGCGACATCCAAAAAGTTAATATTTTTATTGAGCATTTTTTCAGGAGAAGATATTGACTGTAAAAAAATTTCAAAGCATGTTATCATTGGCCCCTTGATATGTGCTTTGTGTCTCAAATTTGAAATCGATTCATTACATATTTGAGTGAAAATTTACATTCATAGTATGGCAATCAACTTTCACTGGCTTAAATAATAGAATGAGACTATCATATTTGTGGAAAACCATGTTCTCTCAATGGAATACAACTATTGGAACCGTAAAAGACCAACTATTTTCAAAACACGGGTTAGCATTTCCAAAGTGCTTATGTTTAAAAATATGGTTTGCCTATAATAGAGAAGTATTTCACTAGGAATTGAATAACCTCTTAATAGAAATAAAATTAAAAGGCCTCATAGTGTAACACTTTTAACTCCAAATGCAAACAACTTACTGCAAATCAAACATTGATCCTTGAGTGTTGATGAAGAATAATTGTTTTTTCAATTCCATATAGCTCCTCAATTTACAGGCCTTAGTATGTCCAAACACAACACTAGACCAAATCGGTGGCTTCAACTAAGCACCCTCTCTCATAAATGGAAATTTGCTCAATACTCTTATATTTTATATTTTGATGGAGCCTCAAAGGGGAATTTTGGGGTGGAAACGACAGAGGAGAGTCGTCATGGACCCGAGAGGAACAAGTAAGACTTCCTTCACATGGGAACTTGGTATCGTTTCCAATAACCAAGCATAATTTTATGCCATATTACAAGGTTTGAGAATAGTTATGGCTCTAGTATCCAATCAGTGGTGCTGGTCGGAGACTCAAAGGAAGTTTTCAACAATATGGTTTCTATCTCCATGCCATTTGATAATAATTTAGAAACTTTATTTATCTGAGCCATAAAAGTGATGCTCAATTTCTCTTAAATCATATTCTATCATGCCTTGTCAAAAAACAACTATGAAGAGGACTAGTTTGTCAATAAAGCTTCACCCTTAAAAGAGGGGCTACTTATTGGTAATGGAACCATTAAACAATGCCATAGTATTCAATTAGTATCTATGGGTACAGAGGCATGCATAGCGCATTTAAACATTTACATGCTCATAGGATTGGACTTCACACTCAACATCAGAGTAGTTATCCACAATCTGAGTAGTCATCTGCATGTTAGGAGCCATGAATCCAAAAAAATTACTAGAGGTTGATAATTATCTAATAAGGTGGGGTTTGGGTTATTTTGCATGGAAAGTGTTGATGGGAAGCCAGGATCCCACCTCCGTGTGGTTTGATAAGAATTCATGCCAGTTTAATTTGGACTAAGTTTGGTTTGTTGTTTCTTGTTCATCGTAATTTTTGGAAGGATCCCCCTACATTGAGTCACTCCAACATTGGGGGACTCTTAAGGCCAAAGATCTCCTTTAATACGAATTTTAGTGGAGTGGATGCTCCTTGGTCCTTCCCCCAGTGAGCTTGTGGTCTTCTATTTTTAAACTATATGTTGAGAAGCTTCATGCATAATACATAACCTCTTCTACCATTGATCATGAATTGCGGAAATATAAACAATCGCATGTGCACATTAAAACCATAAACAATCACACATATAAACACAGTATTTATGGGAAAGCTTAAA
The DNA here is from genome assembly GCA_034641835.2 of Pinus albicaulis. Lineage (NCBI taxonomy): Eukaryota > Viridiplantae > Streptophyta > Pinopsida > Pinales > Pinaceae > Pinus > Pinus albicaulis. Next base: position 173,245,441 of record CM076571.1, read on the forward strand.
GTTGAAAACCCCCAAATATATGTATATTATAATGATAGAGATCACGTAACAATCATTGTACAAACTCCTCACAAGCTCTCAGTACAATCTCTAATTGTTACACACTACACAAGCTCAGATCTAGCAAAACACATGCTCCAATCTGCTCCACCTGTTAGCCTGCCTCTACTGCGCAATCCAAGATTAATAATTGCTCAATCTGAGTTCGAATCCCTCTGGTATGCACTGCGCAATCCTCATTGGCATCTCCATCAATGTGTGGTGCAAACTCATGCACCGGTATAGTCACAATTGATAGTCACACTGCTCTTTCACCTACCTCTTCACTGGTCTCCACTGAAACTGTCCATGCACTGAAGTTAACTGATGTATTCTTTAGTTGATTAATTAGTTAATAATTAGTGAATTAATTAATAATTAATTCACACCACTCTCACTAGTGTATCAATCAGTCTAGTTGTATCAATCGGTTAGACTAGATACAACTAGCTCAAGCTATGTTTAGCGAGTTAAAGATAGAGACAACTCCATCAGCTTGTCTCATAAACCTACCCAAACTGCAGCTCACAGTTCCTAGCGAAGTCTCCATGCGATAGCTCCACTAAACCCTAGGAATAGCGTAATTCTTTTGTCTGAGATATGTGCCACATGCAATGCACATAGCGAAGTGCTCCCGAGGATAAGATAATGTTTTAGAGTCCAAATATTATTGGAGAAACAATAAATAAATTTTATATATTTTTAAAATTTGTGATCTAAAAATAGATTGTTCACCACATTATGTCTAAAATAGAAGTCGATCTATTTTTCCCGACTTGACCAACCATCCACAAATAGCATCCTGCAACTCATAGAACATGATCCATATGTCTAAAAATAGACTTTGCACCAAAAATAGCCTGCGGGCCCACTTAGTGAAGGCAACTCCTTTCCACTAAGCTCATCATCTTGTTGCAATCTCAACAAATTAGATCCTGCATCCATTATTTTAACAGTTACAAGTAAATACATGAAATAACCATGCATGAACCAGTCATTTAAACATGCTTATAACCAACACAAAACCATGGAAATAATAGTGAGATAACAACCATTAAATAACATTAATAATTACAAGAGCAATAGAACTTAACTTCCATTAAAAATAGGTAAATACTGACCAGGTACGGGACTTCCACGAACCACCCAACCATAGACATGATTTATCCAAATCTCTCTTCATTCAGTCACCCCTATGCCATATTCCAAGTATAAATGTGGGATCTCATGGATAAACCAATCCAAAACAACCAAGGGAATCCAGAGGTTAAACCACCTCCAACCTCACCATATTGTGATCACACCAAAACCGTTGCCCCGATCACAAAACTTAAAATTACATCCAGAATCCATCACTATCCTTGAGGAATTTTCCATCTCCCTGCCTCTCAGGATTTACCGTAATCTAATCTCGGATCACTAGGCCCTAAATCGAGCCACTGCCGTTAGGTTTTACTGTGTATCCCGCCAAAATCGGTCAAGGAATTCCTAGGCCTTTGGGATTTTTTCTCTGAGACCACCTCTACCCCGGATTTTGAAATCCATCTGGCAATTCCCAAGCTCGAAACCAAGATCAGAATCCAAACACACCATGGAATCCAGAAAAAGGCAAAGCAAGGGTGAAAACCATTGTCAAAACCCGACAAAACCATGCCACTGACAAAAAGAGAACCAAATACCAACATGCATAAGCCATGCATGTCCAAGCCATCTAGGAAATCACAAATGCAATATGTTACCTATAAGTATTCATGTTGAAGCTACTAGATCTTTCTCTTCCTTGCTTAATCCTTGTTTTCCTTCCCTTTACTTGTCCTTCCTTTGCTTGATTTCCTCCTTCTTGGCTCTATGTTTATTTGCTCCAAGAAAACTCTAAGTACCCAAGAGTGTGAGAGAGAGAGAATAATGAGAGAGCTCCAAAATTGAACTGACAAAAACTACACTGACAAAAGGTACCAACTGGTCTTCATAAGCCTTTTTATCAATTAGGCCTCTATTTTCTTCATTTTCCATTGTTTTCCTTCATTTTCCTCCTCACATGCAACCTGTGACCTTTTACCTTCCTTTTCTCCTAATTTCCTTTATTTTCATAAATAAATGTGCCAAAAATACTTTTTGCCTCTTTAATTCCTTAGCCATTGCCTTTGCCAAAATTCCTTAGCCATAACCACATATCCAGTGATGCCCACTAGGATATGTTTTCCCAACATTCAACTTGGAATAAGTGTCCCTTAACCCTGGTCTCATTTTTCCTTTATTAACTTTTATTACACGAACTTTTAGGGATAGTTGACACAACCACTCTAGAACCTTCTACCATTCTCGATTCACCCACAATTCTTGTATCTTTGGAGTAGGTTGAGTTCTGTATCATTTTGGATAAGAGTTGCGATTAATTCTTGTAGAGTCTAAGACCTTTATAGGATATGCCAGACTATCTGAAGGGTTAAGAGTTTGGTTTATATAGGGACATGTAGCATTTTTTTTGTAAATAGGAATATGGGACTAGTTTCTTTTCCAAAAAATTTAATATTTTCCAACAAAATATTCCTTTTAATTCTCTAGAAATTTAATTACATTTAGCAAAAAAACACTTTGATATTTAAACCAAAACAATGCGAACATCCAAAGAAGAATAAAGAATTGTTGAAGAGGTTACATCCTAAAACATTTGAAAATCAACTTCTCCTTTAATTTGAAGTGGAGACAGTATGGGGAACCTTGGGTGTAACCTTGGCTTGCGACTCTGAAATGGCGTTAGGTGCAGGGCTAACACAACATGAAGCAATAGTTTGTTAATCGTCACGGGTAGCAGTTGGCGAGGTTGACTAACTGTAAGGCTTCGTGAATCTCATGAGTGCCAATAACCTGACATACGGGTATAATAATATTTATACTACATAACCTTGGACCCCATCAAAGCGTGATAGACAGTTATAGTCATTGAGCTTTTTTATCTAAACCATTCGAAGAAGACAAGAGGTTTTTGGGGGTTTCTGCCGGACAAAACAATTATTTTCTTATAACGTCATTATGGAGGAGGTTGAGCTTGACTATTCCTACGATACACTGGAATTGGACCAGCTACCCACCTCAGCCGACAGTTGAGGTTCAAACGGATGCAACATCAGCCGCAACGGAACAGGTGGAACCCCCGTTAATGGACATGGAGGTGGGTGAGTCATCACTCGGGCAATTAGGGATTAGGGAAACTAATCTGGTTATTATGGAGCGGTTTACTGATATTGCTCCAGATATACCGGCCTTGCCTGCTTTCTCCATTCCTTCACCATATTTTCTCAGACTATGGAAAACGCCAACAGCCTCAGACTATCTCGGAGGAACTGGGTGCGGCCACTGCGGGAACGAAGGGTATCTGTGGTGCTCACGACGAGGCATTTGGATTTGAACACCTTGGTCTACAACCTGTTGAAGAAATTATCAATTCGGAGGACATTTTGGGGAGCCCTCCTACTATCAAAGCCTCAGGTTGTTTTGGAGGGATTCCACAACTGATACCTCTGCCGGAAGGCAACATGGAGTTAGAATTTGACGATACCCTACCATAATATGTAGGACTTACTTGAGACATACTAGCTCACAGAACTAGAAAAAAGAAGGCTAAGTGTACTAAGAGCCGTGAAAAAGGCAGAGTCTTGGTTTTTGACGAAGGCATCAGCATGCAACAAGCGGAGGATACTGCCCAAAGGTTGGAAGGGTCCGAGGAAGAAATTACACCTCGTCTAGAATTTAAAAAATGGACCTTTGAGATTTGAGGGAATATATTGGAACAACTCCCCAAAGTACTCACCATGAATAGGGGTTGGTTCACCCTTTCTTCCCTCATCCAGACATGGAAAACTGGGTACTTTCAAAATACCAGCATATTGATATGACCCCTGTCCTGCTCAAATGATGGACTCCCCTCTTCGACCCAAACAAGGAAAAAATGGGAGCTGGTCCTATTTAGGTGTGGATACCTGGACTGTCGCTACAATTTTGGACAGAGGATGTCCTCAGGTGTATTGGAGAAGACTTTAGAATCTACTTGGATCATGATCGATCCTATATGGAGACTGGGAACATCTTTATGGCGAGAATTCTAGTGCATTTGGACACCCGTGAGGGGCTGGTGGAAAGGTATTGTTTGCAGTACAAGGACATTACCAGATGGAAAATACTGGACTGCGAAGGGGTGCCCTTCATATGCATGTGATGCCATGAGGTTGGACATCTATACCACATCTATACAAGGAATGTCCACTCATAAACGCTGCCAATTTTGAACCTCCCAAGACTCTGGTGCATGTGAGGACTCAAACCACAAAGGTATTTGGCATGGATACAACGTAGGAGGTGCCATCCACTGAACCGAGACCTCTGTGAGCCTCCCGGAAGGTGTCGCCCTAGATTTCTCCTCAAGCTACTCCGAATAAGGTCACCCGAGCACAAGTTCCATATTCTGGGTACTACAATCTCTTTCTCTTCCCCCATTTATTATAATTTTATGCTTACTGAATCTCCTATTTTATCTAATATTGCAACTAGTTCAATTATTAGTAACTATAATCCTATCCCCATTAGCTGCCCTATTGCATCTGCTCCCCCTATTCCATCTATCCCCATCCCTACCATTCATGTTGGTGACTCTGGCCCCTCTGCTTTGTCTGAGCATTCGGGTCATAGCTCCTCCCACTGATATAACCTTAGGTCCTCGACAAAAGCCCTACCTAGCCACTCATTTGGTTTAGGTGACGATTCCTCCCTCAAGGTTCTGAAATCCTCCAGGGTAGACCATCCTTGCTCTCCAAATTTATCCTTCAAGCGGGGATTGAGGTGGCTTCGGGAAGGAAAGTATCAATTGATTGGGTTCTTAGAGCAAAGGATACCCCTGCCATGGGTGATCTGGGGGATGTGCTATCAAACTCAACAATCGAATCATTAAAGTAAATAATTTATGGGGAAAGGAAGGGATACTAGGTGAAGATTGCAAAGGGTTAGCCAGCCCTGATAAGAAAATTTCTCTTATGCGATTGTTTGTGTTAGAGAAAGTGGATCTTATTTTTCTTCAAGAAACACTGGGGAGTGGGGAGGTTATTCACAATTTGTTATCCGACTTATGCCCAGATTGTTGTTTTCATACATTGGATGTGAGAGGGTGATTCGGGGGATGTGCCATCGGATTCAACAATCGAATCATTAAAGTAAATAATTTATGGGGAAGGGGAGGGATACTAGGTACTGACATTGCAACATCAGATATTGATATTCCCTTCCAAATAATAAATATATATGGCCCCTGCCATAATCGGCTTGCATTTTGGGAGAAGTTGATGGACTCATCAATCATGAGGGCAGATCATATCATTATGGGTGGAGACCTAAATTTCTCCATCGGACAGGCTGAATCTTGGTCGAGTCCTAATCCTATGTTGGATCCCATGTCGGATTATTTTGAGACATTGATTGATAATGTTGATATGCTAGATTTGGATATTCCTAAAAAGCTTCTCACTTGGTGCAATAGAAGGATTGGGGAAGTTGCATTAGCGCGAAGGTTGGACCGCTTCATGATCAAATCCAAGTTAGTGGATAGGGTGGACAGGGCTAGACAATGGGTGGGATCGGGAGGCATCTCTGACATTCCCCCATATATTATGAAATCCACTAGGAGAATAGCAAGCCTCAATCCCCTTTCAAGTTCAACCTCACCTGGCTGGACGAAACTAAATTCCAAAAAATAGTTATGGATTCCTGGATACATTTCCATCAGGAACACAACATCATGTCGGTGAGAGTCATCGACAACAACTTGATCAAGAACAAGGATAAGACAATCAAATGGGCAAGGGATAAGAGGCTTCGAGATGAAGAAAAGTTGTGGAGGTTTGAAAGAGAAATAACACATTTTACTGTATCAGAGTGCTTGGGGTTCACATCAAGTGTGACAAAGGAACAATTAATCCAACTGGAAACAGAAAATATCAAACTATTAAGACAAAAAGAGAAAACCTAGAGACTCAAAAGCAAGGTTATTTGGCTCAAGGCAGGTGATGACAATACCAAGTTCTTTCAGCAATGTGAAAAGGGTATTAAAAGTATCAACACCATTTGGGAACTGAAGTATCAGGCAAGTAGGGTGGCCAAAACTCACCATCGGCTCTTGTACATCTGTATTAGACATTTCTCCCATATATACAGAGATCCATGGGTGGCTAAAATATCATAAGTGCTCAGTATTGCCAGGAATATACCAAGGTATGTGGGGGATGAAGATACTGATAATATCAATGTTGTTGTTACATTATGAGAGATAGAAGTAGTATTAAAATGGTTCAAAAAAGACAAGATCCCTGGTTCAGATGGATGGCCTATTGAATTCTATCTATCCTTTTTTGAACATATTGGTAAGGACCTTCTATTGGCCATGGAGGAATGCAGAGTCTTGGGCAGTATGTATGAGGGCTTCAACTCCACTTTCATTTCCCTCATCCCTAAAATTGACAAGCCTCTGTCCTTTAACGACTACAAGCCCATTTCCTTATGTAACTGCATATACAAAATCATTGCCAATATCATGGCCAACTGTATCAAGCCTATATTATTCGTCACATCTCCAAGGAACAATTTTCCTTTCTCCATAGAAAGAAAATTCATGAGGCCATTGGTATGGCTCAAGAAGCCCTGCATTCTATCAAACTCAAAAGCTTCAAAAGTACCATTCTTAATATCGACCTCGCCAAGGCTTTTAACTGCACCTGTTGGACCTATTTACAGCTTATCCACTCATACTGGCTTCCCCCACTCTTTTATAAATTAGATCATGTGTTGCATCACAAATGAATCTTTTAGAATTCTCATTAATGGTGCAACATCTAATTTTTTCCATGCTAGGAGAGGTCTCACACAAGGATGCCCATTATTCCCATTGCTCTTCCTACTGGTCATGGAGGGGTTGACCAAGCTCATTGCCTCAGCTAGGGCAAAAGGGAATTTAATGGGGGTCAAAATTACTGAATATATTCACTTGAATCATCTGTTATTTGTTGTTGATGTTCTCATATTTCTAGATGGATCAATTCGAGGCTCCAATTGTTTCAAGAGGATATTGACAATTTTTTGTAAAGCCATAGGCATGTTGCCCAATCTCAACAAATCCACCATCATGATGGCTCAATGCTCCATCCAAGAAAGTAAACATTCACTCCAAAAATTCCAATTTGATCATTGGGATATAGAGGAGGGGCTCAAATATCTGGGGTTCAGGCTCAAACCCAATGATTACAGGATCACGTACTGGAACTGGCTTATTGCGAAAGTGGAGAGGAGAGTTAATATTTGGTAATAGAGATGACTCTCTAGAGTTGGGCACTTTGTCCTCGTAAAGTCAGTATTGGAGGCTATTATGGTTTACTGGGTGGCACTTTCTTGGATCCCCAAGGGCGTTACAACTAGAATACAACAAATCTATCGGAGGTTCCTTTGGAGGGGGAAGAAGGGAGGAAACACATTTGCTTGGGTGGGTTGGGACAAAATTTCAAAACACAAACAGTGGGGAGATTGGGGCCTAAAGGATTTAAATCTAATCACCACTGCTTTGGTTGCAAAAATGGGATGGCAATTACTAAATTCAAACAGTCTTTGGTAGGAGGTTACACATCTGAAATAGATTGCACCAATGACCACTCCTGAATGGATCAGAGGACCCATTAGATGCAGACCCAGATCTTGCATTGTTTGGATTGCAATAACAAAATCAATTGTTGTTATCAAACGTGGCCTTGCTTGGCGCATTGGATGGATCACACAGGTTCGGATTGGCATGGATTCCTGGTCGGGATGTGGACGGGAGCACCTACTATCAATGGAATTTCAACAATTTCTCATGGCCTGAAGGATCCACTATCTATGTCACATAGCGGATGAGAATAAATCAACATGGAAATCATAGGCTTTGAAATATCCATAAGCACTGAACATTCCATAGAATTGGATTGGGAAGTGGAATAGATACGTCATAGCACAAAGGGCAACCCATATCAGAATTTCAGAGAAGGAGGACAAGTTAATTTGGGTTGCTTCCCCGCATGGATTATACACCCCTAAAGAAGGCTATATTACACTCATCTCAGATCAAGAACTTCATGAGATGAATTGGTGGTGGAGGCACCTATGGAAGTTGAAGGCACCTCCAAAGTCTAAGTTATTCATGTGGTGTCTTCTCACAAACCGTGCACCCACCGAGGACAATCTTGCAAGGAGATCAATTCATGGACCATCTAGATGTGGTATGTGCAAAGAGCATGGTGAGGACATTGATCACTTGTTTTTAAAATACCCCACGACTTGAAAGTTATGGCAGTTGACCTCCTCTTCCCTGGGCATAATTCACACCTGGCAAGGGAATTCTATCCCATCGGCATTGCAAAACTGGTGGCACTCGGCTACATCTATGAAAGAACAAACCCTTCCTCTCTTGGTTTCGTGGGGAATCTGGCTGGATCGTAATCTCATTACCTTTGAAATGCCACGATTAACTGGCTTCCCATATGCAACTCCATTGTAGCACTTTTCCATATGATCCATGTTGAGGAAATCAAGTCGCAAGGTAGGGTGATTATGCCCAAAACTATTAACAAAGCTTACCCCTGGGCATATTTTTATGGGGCAGCAAGCATTGCAGGGTGTGGAGGTGGTGCCATTCTATATCATTCAAGCACCCACCATTACAGGATCAAGATGGGATTAGGCCCGGGCACCAACAATTATTCGGAACTTCACTGCCTCATACTACTTCTAATCTTTGCCCTTGAAAAAAGATGCAATAGAATTCAAATATTTGGGGACTCTAAGTTGTAATAAACTGGTTCAAAAATGTAGCCCGGTGTCACGTGCACGCACTCAGAGGATTTTTGGATGAGGTTATGGCACTAAAATCTCACTTTGTCTCCATTATTATTAATCATGTTTACAGGGAAATGAACCAAGTGGTTGACTACCTTTCCAAGGAAGCCGCATAGCTAACTTGGGGACAATGGCTCATTAATTAACAGAATGGACCAGATGCATTCCAGGATCACATGCCTTTCATTGAAGACACGGGAATTTTGGAGCCATCTGATTAGAGGCATTTTTGGCACAATAACTTTTTGGATACTTTATTTTTGATGATATTTATGTTTTGAATTGCAGAGTGCTTTGTAAATATTTTTTATGATTTTCTAAATCGCCTTGAACTTATGATAACTTATGGTATGACCATGGTATTGCATCGTCGGAATATGCAGCTGATACAACATGTAATTTTCTTTATAATTAATGGAAATTACTATTTTTTCCTGGGCAAAAAAAGAAGTGGAGACAGTACATAAATACAATTATATATAGAGGTTGGAGCGAAATGAAAAACAAACATAGAGGTGCAACTTTCTAAGTATGGCTATGAATAAACACAAATATAATATTGGGGGTGGGTGTATTAATTAATCATACGAGAAGCCTAATTATCTCCCTAAACCATCATATTATTTCATGCAACTTAAGTAAATTTCCATTTCCTCACTCTCTTGAGACACCCTTCTCTCAACCTTCCAACACAGTATTCCAAATTGGAGGTCTAATTAGTGAATTTACCCCTTTTTTTAAGCCATTACTTTCTTTTCCCCAACATTCAGAGATTCTGGTATGGCAATTCCAAATGATAATATCGATAATATGATGGCGGAAAGGGAATTTGTATGGCTTGAGATGTAAACAATGGCTATGGTTATTGATTCTAGACTCAAGGAATTCCTAGAGCCATTCTGGGTTTTCAAGAAAAAATATCAATTGAATTTTCCAAAGCATTAAACAAAGTTTCTTTCTTGGTCGGGCACATATGCCATTCTAAGGTCTTGCTTAGCCTTTCATGTACTAGTGCAAACTAGACTCATGGTCAATAGGCTTACAACTCGACATTTAAAGGATGTCTTTAGGATGACTCCATAGACCTTATTCATTTGCTCGACTTTCATGCAACATTGTGGTGGTGACTACAATAGCTTTCTCAGTTCTCACTGTGAGAATTTAATATGGAGGCCAGTACGTTGGAAAGAGAGTCAGTGGGGGATAGCACACTTTTGGATTTTAAAAAGTATTAACTTCACATGACAAACTTACAATGTCAGTCCTACTTTATGTATGGAAATTTTGGGAATGACGACTCTGGCAGGAAATCTAATGGAAAATGGATCCATGTGTAGCCAAGGTTGCATGATCTAACATCCACCAAAACACATCTTGATGGTATTCAATGGAGAAAGGGACTACAATGGAATTTATCCTTATGAAGGCTAAGCTATAAAAGGCCTAAATTATGAACTGGGTATTCCTCCTTGTGGGTTTACATGAAAATTTTCTGATTGTAGAAATAGTAACCATTGCACTAGGCCCATTTTAAGAACCCAACAATCACCTGGCCGATGAGTTATTTTAACATACTTGATGTCCTATATTGTGTGTGTATATATAAACTACAAAGACAAGTAATTTTTTCAGTAAAATGTATTGCATAAATATCAATGGAATTGTAAAATAAATTAAAAAAACGAAAAAGTTGATAATTCAATTCAATGCTACCCATGTGGAGAGTAAAACCATCAAGTCTAGGAAGAAATTTACTTTTAAAAGGTACGTCAATCCGATCCCAATGTGAGTTGCATCTCTTCCAAAGCTTTAGCAAGCACATCCAAGCACAAATCAACCAATCTCGTCAGTTCCATCATCAATCCCCAGTTAGCCATATATATATATATATATATATATATATATATATATATATATATATATATATATATATCTTAGCTCATCTTCAGTTGCTTTCATCAGTTTATAAGGTCTTTCATTTTCATATAAATATCAATTCAGTATACTGCTCTTTTGGAAAATAAGGATTCCAGCACATATGATTATGATAATGAATATTGGTCATACCTGAGATAGAAGCTTCATATTGACTAACCAATTAATTTTTCTTAGTAAATGAGCTTCCAATTCAGGGGAGCCTTTGTGTCCTATTTCATCGTCTCAAAAATTTTTGCAATCTAGATGGGAAACATGCAACATAATCCAAATCGAGTGTCGTTAATGTGCCTTGGCCCTCAGATTACGTCTCTCCTGGGATAGAGGAAGCAATATGAATAATGATACATGAAGTACCCTAACAAGTAAATCAAACTTCGAATCAACTTCAAGAAAAGATACAAATTTATACAACTTGTATCCATATTGAGACAAGTAAACATAATAGCAAATAGGGAAACTTACACTCAGAAAATCAGTGCAAACCACTAAAATGAAAAGAGAATTCAATCGTGAACCTTGTCCAAATCAAAATGCAAACCCCTGGGCCCTAAAATCCAGGGCAAATTCAACATAGCCTTGATTTTCCAAGAATGGAGAGGGTGAAATAACCCATAACCATTTCCATTCCTAGAAATCGTGGCGATCGAAGAAAAAAAAAAAACTTTACCTGCAAATGAGGCGAATCAGACTTGGAATGTTTATCCACCCTATTTTTTATAGGCTAAAATATAATAATTATTTATTTTGTAAATATTTTTTGGGATAACTATTGAAAAGGGGTGTAATTTAAAAAAATTACCCCTCCAAACTATGAAACCCCTTAAATTTCGCCCAATGGGCTAAGATTCGCCCCTAAAATTTTCTCTATCTTTTAAAATATGAAAAATATAAAGACTATTTAAAATAATACCTAAAACAACCTTTTGTGCATTAATTATGCATGTGACTTATTTAATAGTTTTATCTATTCCTATAGCTATCTATACCTATCCACAATGTCTTTAGGCTTCTAGGAACGCGTGGAAGTTGGAAATATAACAAGTGGCAATGGGGTGCATAGGGATGCACACGGATAGGAAAGTGTGCAATTTTTTAGAAACACACAAGAATTCCCAATCCATTAAACTCGATGCTCCCTGAAATGGCATGCATGTTTTCCAACTTAGACTTTTTAATAATATGCATGCATCCTAAGTGTAAAACACGAGCATGGCGAAGACAAGGATAGGAAAGTTAAGCATGGATGTTATTACCATTAACATGATGTACATTTATAATACATTGTGGTGACGCTTGGATTCCACATTTCAAGGTCTCTTGGACTTCCTTTGATTGTCCATTTCCCCGCCTTAACCCTTAGCGGATTAGGTGTCCAACATTTCCCCCCTTAATCCAAATAGGTATGTGTAAGTCCAAGAAGAGAGTTGTAATACAAAATGGAAACACTAGGTTGAATGTGCTCTCTGAAATGTTGGCATAAGGAGGTGGTTTAAGGATGACCACCAACATTGGAATGCTTAGTGCAGTTCTTGTAACTCTTCCAAATCTGGCAAGAAGTTGAGGTCTTCTACTAGAGAAAGTGTTCCTCATATTTTGAAGAGGGAGACCTTCAACCTGGAAGAAGGGAGGCCTACAACCTGCGATGGTTTAAGGTTGACCACCAACTCTAGAATTCTCGATGCATTTCCTGGAACTCTACCAAAACTGGCAAGAAGCCGAAGTCTTCTACTAGAGGAAATGTCATGAATTCTTTGAAGAGGAAGAATATCAACCTCGCATAGGTGGTTTAACGTTGACCACCAATCAAAGGCATGCTCATGGGCATTTGTGTCTCTGGCTACAACTCTTAATCTAGAATGGCAGGTTGTGGCTCAGGCTCGCTTGAACTGTTGTGTCTCTAGCTATAACTCTGAATATGGAATGGAAGGTTGTGGTTTAGGCTCGCCTGAACTGTTGTGTCTATGGCTACAACTCTGAATATGGAATGGCAGGTTGTGGATCAGGCTCTCTTGAACTTTTGTGTCTCTGGATAAAACTCTGAATCTGGAATGGCAGGTTGTAGCTCAGGCTCGCTTGAACTGTTGTGTCTCTGGCTACAACTCTGAATCTGGAATGGCAGGTTGTGGCTCAGGCTCGCTTGAACTATTGTCTCTGGCTACAACTTTGAATCTAGAATGGCCTCACTTAATGTGGCTTTGAAGCTTGTACATGAACATCATTTCCCCCCCTGTCAGATACGAGGTGAGATGATGGCGAAAACTCAAATGCGAGACTATTCAATATTCTAGAACAAGTTATGACATATGACTGAAACATCTTCTTGGTTGTTGATGCCCATTGCCAAGAAGCGATCCATCCAAGATGAATCTTTGTTCTTGCAGGAGGCTTGTTTTTGAAGCATCTATGTGAATAATGAGTGCATTGACCACAGTGCTTACATGGGTGAAGATTGAAACAGTGATATTTCATATGGCCAACTCGGTCATAGTGTTGGCATTTTACAATCTGTTATTGTTGTTGTGGAAGAGGGGAAAAATATAGAACAACTGAAGGTGAGCTATCATGAAGAAATATGACACTCTGAAATTTAATGGGCTTGGAGCAGTCCGGAATATGAAAGGACACCTCCTTGTCATATCCAAGACATGTTATGTGCTTGTTATGGACCAACTCTTCCCAAGGTCTCATGATGGGCTTGGGAAGTGTAGACTGAAATTCTGCATCTGCATGTACCTCTGCTGCTTCATTGGGCACTGAATGTGAATCAATCACATTGTTTACTTGTTGCTTATGGGAGCCTCTTTCAATGTTCTGAGCAAAAACAGTTTCAGAATGATGACTCCACTACTGTAATTCTTTTTTTTGTAGCTTTGTCTCAAGCTGCAAAAACACAATTTTTTCTTGTATATTTTGTAGGCGGGTTTTAATATCATAAAGAGCATCTTTTTTATTATCACTAGCTTTTAGTAGTAGACACAATCAGATTTCTCAATAACTCTAATATTTTTTCAATTTGAGTCATAACAAGTGCACTGAATCAACAATCAATATACAATAGTTCTTAAGGCAAGCTATACAAATGACTAAAGAATTACAACTTTATTTTTTGTGTGCATATACTTCTCCCTTAACGTTGGTTTATCCCAATTTAATACAAGACTGAAACCATCTATGAATGCACTCACAGGTAACGTTCCTTGTGTCTTGTAGGCCACACAGATAAGAAGCCAACGGCTGAACTTGCTTCCAGTGAAATTGATCAGCATACATAAGTTAGTGCAAACAAAAAGATAGCATATGAAAAACTTGCAAAATATTTTCAAGTTGTTCTAAAGGATTTTTAGAAATCCCAACGGCTTGCGTTCTCTCCATTGCATTACATTCCTATTCCACAAAATAAAATGGCATTCTCTTTAAAATCACGAAATCTAACTTCATGAATCCTGTACTGCACAAAAGCAAGTCTTGCGCTCTGCAGATTATGGTGTCTTTGTTGTTGATTTTGCATCACCAATGCACATGTTAAAATTTACGCTCATAAAAAAACAAACACAGGATTGACCGCATTTCAACAGTCTTGAAAAAATGTACTCACAGACTTCACATCAGTCTCATAATAGCATACTACTCTCATAACAACACTCATTGTTCAATTTTCAGTTTAAATGCATCAAAGTTGTCATACGAAGTACACACACATAATTTTCAGAGTGGCCTGAATCAATGCGCCACGGGCTCTACAGGGAAGAATAATTCACGAAAGTATATCTTTGAGACCACATCACCAGCGCTTGGGTATCGAATTCATATACGTTCAAGCTTATGTTGATGAATGGTCTTGAGAGAAGATTCCAGGTCGGACTAGCGTTCACTGCAGTAGGGTTTCGAGAAGTGTTCATAAATCAGAAGATTGGTGTGGAGCAGTATAACGACTGTCGGGATATAATAAACCACTATGTTAACAATGGTATAGGGGTTGAGAGTGTGTATTGACACGGGGTTGGGGGAGGTAGGTGTGAGAGAGGGTCGAGGCCGCGTCGACGTAGTTGGAAATGTCGGACATGAGGCCGAGGGTGTCGAGAGTCACGACCAGAGGAGCAGTGTCATTAATGGGAGATATATCGATGGAAAAATGGTGTGGCAGTCAATTCAAATTGATTTTCATAGTGTCGAATAATTCCACGACAAATCCTTCTCTGCTTCCCAATCCAATGCAATCACTCTGGTTTCCACCACTTCAACTCCAATGAATGTTAAAAATTCAACTCCCGCGACCAGGAAGGAATTTTGAAAAAATTATTGTAGTGCTATCCGCTTGCATGGATTTTAGGCTCGATTGTGCATGTCGTTACTCAAATTGTAGTGGATAGATAAATGATTATTCAAATTTTTTGGCTTTCACAGACTTGGTTGGTATTTTTTGCACATAGAGTAACGCCACGTTTACAATGATTTTCCTTTAACATGTCGATATTCTTACTCGATGATGCTAGTAATAGGGTTTCAGGTACGAGAGATTTCCTTGTTAAATGGGCGTGGGCATAAGAAGCACGATCCTATGAAAAAGAAGGACAAGTATGAAAAGCACGATCTGAAGGTTATGTCCACAAAGATCGACGAGGCTGAGTATGCCATGAGCGCCCACCCATATCAAGGAGGGAAATGGGGTGATATTTAGTTGTAAGTTCGCAAGAACTTCAGTTGGGCAGGATCTTGGAGGAGTTCACCTCCTGGATCATGACCTTCCTACAGGTGCCCAAGATCAGCAGTAGCAGGTTGAGGAGTTTCAGTTGGTGCAAAGGAGTGTTGGAGCCATAGATGAGGCAGTTAGCAACGCAAGAATCTGAGCAGCGCAAAGCAAAGTTGTAGCAGCATAGAGGGACACAGTGCAGAAGCGACATCAGCCCAGTGCTTCAGAGGGACAACGTGGGACTAGTAGAAGTCAGAGAGTCAGCACCGAGATGTATCCATACTGAACCTTGTTCAAATTCTTGGATGTTTTTAAGTTTCTTCTCTCATCAACTGAGTTGCATTGTAGAGTTAGTAGTGGCACAGCTAGCAGCAAATGCAACATTTGAGAGGGAGTTGCAGTACGGATGTAGTGTTAACCGTGGCAGAGTCAAGAACTCTACAGTTGGAGCTGCAACACATTGGTTGGTGGACAGCATGTCAGACATCAACAACGTAGAGGAAGATGCTTCAGAGTCAGAGCAGTGTGCAAGAGGGCATATTTTCTAGAGCACGTTCCTTGCTAAGAGGGAGTGTTGATTTTGGGGTAACATTGGATGTGCTCTAAGTCTCAAAATTTGTGGAGAGGCTTAGACACATGTATTCCAGATAACCCATAAATTGTTTGGGGAAATTCCACCCGGAGACAGTTTTATTTGATAAATTAGTTATTTTTAATGGGACCCTAAGTCTAAACTTAGGAAATTAAAATAATTAATGGGTATTAATCTAAACTATGGGTGAAACTTATAGAGAAATAAAATCAAGTATAAATTTAATCTTAGTCATTGATTGGAGATCTAATCTCGGTCGTTGAAGTCTCAATGAGAATACTATAAAGAATACTTGAGGGTCATTTGGAAAGACACACTGAGAGATCAAGAGATTGAATTTTCTGAAGTGAGCAGTGCTGAGAAGAAAACCTTGATCGAGAGATTCTCACGCAGAGAGGGGCAGAGACAGTTTCCGAAGATAAATATTTCTCGGTCGGAGAATCATCAGTAGAGAAGGGCAGAGAGAGATCCAACAGCTCCAGCGCAGAGCCAGAGAGGCTGACATAAAGTTCGTATAGGGCCGAGAGGGGCAAAGAGGAATCCAAAGAATTTGTTGGAAGAACCGATTTTAGAAGCCGTGAGCCGGTTGTGAGACCTGGGAGGGCAGAGATTGAAGATTTTGGGGAGCAAGACGATCCACAAACTAAGTGACGTAGTACCCAAGAGGGTTGAACACTCGAATCCACGCAAAGGATCGTGCAAAGGGAGCACAAATCCTGTTGTTGAAGGTTGTAACTATTCTACTTTCATAATTTATATTTATTGTACTCATCAAAATAATTAAAGAAAAAAAATTTATATTAATATTTTTATATTTATTTTAACTCGTCAATAGAATTGAAGAAAAAAAATTATATTATTATTTTTGATATTTATTTTTATTATTAAATGACTTATTAAAGCATGGATTTCATGCTTCGGTCATGTTTAGTATAAGGTCCCGGTTGTGGACTTCTAGGTTAGTCATTACATATTTATATTGACCCTCCTTGGGCTTTTTTGAATCATGTATTTAGGATTTTTTTTAGTCAAAAGTGGTCTAGTATCCCTCCACATCAAGTCGGCCTTAAAGAGATCAAGTCGGCCTCAAGGGGAGGAATTCAAACTCCACGAAGGCTATATATATACGGAAGACAAATACATTTGTCCACCACTTCACTACATCTCCCAACATCAAGGGAAAAAGTGCGAAATTAGAAAAAGGAGGCAAAATAAGTGTGAGTTGGGTCTATCCGAAAGGTAAAGAGGAAATCGAAATTTTGGTGAAGGAATATCTCTATTTCGTGGTCTCTCTTGGGAGATCGAAGTCTTTGAAGTTTAGAAGCTATTTTTTGCTGCAAATACGTGAAGTTTGCTAGAAGAGTGGTTGTTGTTGTTGCTAGTTCGAAGATCCGGAAGGCTGATTTGGTGTGGAGTGAAAGTTTGGCTCGTGTCTAGGGTTAAGAGTCTCAAAGAATACTATTGAAAGGAAGAATTATCTTGATTGGGTTTTCCCTCGAGGGGGTTTTTTTCCCTCATATAGTGCCTATATCTTGTGTCTCTTGTTTTGATCTTCATACACACATAATATGATAATTGCTTGATGAAAGATAAAGATAATAAAGAACTAAAGAAGCCAACATAATCACAAGTAATTATCAAGATCAAAGAATCAACCCCTAATATATATATGCATTGATTCTTCAACATGGTATCATAGCTAAGGTTAGGAAGGATTGAAGATCATATTGTTGGCATGGAATCTCCCTCATTGATGGACTACATAAGGATGAGTATCAACTCTACTAGGAGATGGATCAGAAGCTCTTTCATTATCTATTCACTAAAGACGAAGGTCAAGGAATTTTGGTCTGCCCTTACAAGATCTCCCCATGATGACAAATCATGGATCATTGATAGTGGAGCACCAAGACACGTGATCTGGAGAAAGCAAACAACTACATAGAGCCATCCTCTCATGCATTGGGCCCGGGTGACAACAAAATCTATGATGTGAAAGGATTTGGATCAACCTCAGCTGGAATTGGAAAGTGGATTGAAGCTGCACCTCAAAAACATATTATATGTTCCGAGGTTTGAAAAAAGAATCTACTTTCTATTTCTTGTTTAGAAGATAAGGGTGAAAGAATTGCTTTTGTTTATGGAAAAAGTATTGGTTTGGGGCAAATATTCTAGCATTAACAAAGCTAGAGTCATTGGAGTTCCTTAGGGAAATTTGTATAAGGTTATTACACCATCTCCTCAAGACTTGGTTCATATGGAAATTAGCCCTATTGAACTATGGAATAGAAGATATGGACATCTATAATACGAGCTCATTCCCTCTCTTTGTCAAGCTGGTCAATGGCATCCCCAATATAAAGGAAGATCATGAAGGTGTGTGCAAGGGATGCTCTATGGGAAAACATACAATAAAACCATTCCCAAATAGTGAATCTAGGGCCAAGGAAATCTTGGACCTCATTCACTCTGGTGTGTGTGGACCCATGTCCGATACATCTCTTGGAGGTCATCTCTACTATGTGACTTTCATAGATGACCATTCTAGAAAGACATGGATCTACCTTCTCAAAAATAAAGATGAAGTACTTGATAAATTTAAGGAATTTCAAGTTTTGAAGTGGAAAACCTAATTGAAATAAAGATAAAGACTCTAAGATCCAACAATGGTGGGGAATACACTTCCAAGGAAGTAATTGAATATTGCAAGGAAGCGAGAATTAAGAGGGATCTCATTGTTCCCTACAATCCCGAACATAATGGAGTTGTTGAAAGAAAGAATAGGTCTATTGAGGAAGGCATTAAACAATGCTCCTTGATCAAGACCTACCAAAATTTATGGGGAGAAGCAACCATGACAGGGTTGTATACATACAAAATAGAAGCCATTGTAAAAGTCTCAAGAACACAACTCCCTAGAATAAGTGTTTACACGAAAGACGTTGAGTGTGGATCACCTCTCGAATCCTTGGAAGTCTTGTATACATCCATGCTCCAAAGTACAAGCAAAAGAAGTTGGATTCTACAAGTATCAAAGGAATATTCGTTGAATATATTTTTTTCATCAAAGGCATGTCGAATCTACATCAAGGAAAGAAGACAAATCAAAGTAAGCAGAGATGTCATATTTGATGAAAGGAAATATTACAAGAAGTCCAAAGATATTCCTACAGATTACGATGACGAAGAATCTCCCATGTTTGAAGAAGAAGATCTTCATCACGAAGATCCCACTACAAATCAAGAAGAAGAAGGACGAAGTGAGCCTATTCAACATGTGGTCATCCCAACTACAAGGAAAATGCCAATTTGGTTAAAATCTACTCTACAAGATGTTGAAGGACATGAAGCTCTTGTAGGAACCTTCGAGGAAAGTAAAAGACCGAAGAGATACTACGGCTATGTTGCATACATGAGAAATCTCATTCATGCTGAACCATATACATTTGAAGCGGCCACTCAACAAGATGTCCGGAAGAAGGTGATGCAAGAAGAATACCAATCCATTATGAAAAATGGGGTTTGGGAGATCGTTCCTAAACCTAGTGACAAATCAATTGTCACATCTAAATGGATCTACAAGATTAAGCATGTTGTTTATGGAAGCATAAACAAGTACAAAGCAAGGTTCGTTGCAAGGGTCTTATCTCAAAAGGAAGGAATAGACTATGAAGAAACTTTTGCACCTACAACAAGGTATACTATCATTAGATATTTGGTTTCATTGGCTTCCAAAATGGGTTGGAATATCCATCAAATAGATGTGAAAACCGCATTTCTGAATGGTACCATAGGTGAATAAGTATACACTAAACAACTCCGAAGGTTTTGATGTAAATAGCAGGGGACTCTCATGTTTGCAAACTTAACAAAGCACTATATGGCTTGAAGCAATCTCTTAGGGCATGGCATGCAAGTATGGATGCATATATCTTAAGGAATGGATTCGTGAAGGGTATTGTTGATCCAAATATTGACATCAAGGTTGTGAATAATGAGCCTATCATTATTCTACTATTTATGGATGATATATTCATCATTGGTGTGGAGCACATAATTGAAGAATGTAAGAAGATGTTAGCAGCTGAATTTGAAATGAAGGACACGGGACTTATGCATTACTACTTGGGTATCAAAGTATGACAGAGACACAGGGGAGATTTACTTGTGGCAAGGGAAATACATCATCAAGATATTACATAAATTTGAGATGATGGACTCCAAGCCTATGACTATTCCTATGATTACAAATTTCAGGGAAGTTGCAAGGTTCCAACTAAAGTCTTGTGGATCCAGACCTCCTATTGATAGTTGGTGGGATCCCTAATGTATCTAGTAAATACTAGGCCGGATATATGCTTTGTTGTGAACATCCTTAGTCAATTTTAGTTGGAACCTCGTCATGAACATTGGATAGTTGCCAAGTATATATTGAGATATCTTTATGGTACTCTACATCATTGCACGAAATACAAAAAGTGAGGAAGTCAACCTAATTGGATTCTCTCGATTCGACTTGGGTGGCGTAAGTCCCGATGGAAGAAGTACTCACAGATGTTTTAGCCTCAGACTGCTATGAGTACTTGGATGAGTAAAAGCAAGGACCCGTTGTCGAGTGTTGAAGTTGAATATGTAGCTGCATGTGAAGTAGGAAAGGAGGATGTATGCTTAAGGAAGCTTTTGACAGATTTGTTCGAGACTATAATCAACTGTAATAATCAAAGCTGCATCAAGATGTCTGGAGATCCTGTGTTTCATTCTAGGACGAAGCACATCAACAATAAGTTCCAGTTTATTATGAACTTAGTGCAGGATGGGATCACGAAGTTGGAGTATGTCTCAACAGATGAACAAATAGTAGACATACTAACAAAGTCTCTTCTAATAATACTTTGAAGGACAGACAGCATATCTAGAAGATGGATTGCTGAATTATCATGAGATTTGAAGATACAATGCTATATTCTTGTGAGTGAAAGATCATCAGAAATGACTTTGATCCGTTGACCATACGGAGGTTTGTAGAGTTAGTGAATCTTACTGCAGGCATCAGAGGGCCCACCACCTTTGATGTTGATGTTTGGTAGGGAGGGTGGCATCGGTGGATGTGTACCTAGTTCTCTGGGTTGGTGGTTAGTAAGTGCTCGATGGTATCTATAGAGGTTTAAATCTTTAGTCCACCTTAGTCCCAAATGGATAGATTTCCCTTGGTCGTGAATATAGTCCATGGCATTGTGGTGCCTAAAGAGATGAGTGACCAAAATAGATAGATTTCCCTGGTCAGTAATCTAGTCCATGGCATTGAGGTGCCTAAATGTTCTTCATAGTTTCATATAGTTTGATATCTTCCCATTGTATATTATGAATACCTCCCTAGTTATGATGGAGTGTTGAATATTGTATAGTATAATTTTTTAAGGAGTGTCCTAAACTGTCCAAATAGGCCAACAAAATCCTAAGGTATGTAGGCAACTATTATATTGAAGAAAATAAAATATATTTCTAGGTTAATGGAGCAACTAGTCCACTTCATTTCCTACCAACCTATGTCCCAAATAAATTAAGTTTTAGTGAAATTTTTTATTAGTCCATTATACATGGTTTTAGTACCACATTCATGAAGTACAAGAACAAAATATTCATTCCTTACAACTTTCAAATTGGAAATTCTTATGTCACGTATGCCAATCAAACAAATAATGAAGGATATATCCATTTAATATTTAGGTTCAATATCATGTGATTCACAAGACATGATCCCAAAGGTTTGGTTCTTAAGTGCATTAAGTAGGTATCTATTAGCAAGCCACATATACATGAAAAGCATCGAGAGGAGTTATTTATTGAAAATGCACAATATTGGGGGGAGTCAAGTGGAGGAAGGCCAACCCAAGCCTTATTGTTTTAGGTTCATTATCACTAGATGAAAAAATTGAAATCATAAATCAAGGGATTACTGTAATATAGAAGCTAAAGAAGCCAAATGTGCAAAGAAGCAAGGCTAAAGTAAGAAGTCAAACATAAAATGACATGTTGAACTACCATAAAGGACATTTCTAGGGTATATGTATTTAGATGAGGATAATTAGCATTACGAACTTTTGAACATTAAGTATGAGTATATGGACCTTGTATATGGTTAGGGGAACAAAACTAGTAGTTAGGCCATCAAGGAATATTCTAAGCTTCTAGGGTCAAGATTGACACCATAAACCACCATAAATGACCTCACACCATAAAATGCCATAAATGAGCTCATAAAGGAATCCCTTTCCTCTAATTAGGCATATAAGTATTGGCATTTTTAGCACTAGGTATCTAGGTCTTGTGGCCCATAACATGGTTAGGGGAGGAAAAATGAACCATAGGTCCTAAAGAAAGCTTCTCTTCATTTAGGGCTAATAAGGATTCCTTAAACAATTATATGTATACTCTAAAGTGCATGCATGGTCCTACTTAGGGATGTGCGCACATTATAAAACACACGTATACTTCTACTTAGTGTCAAACACAAGCATGGCGAAGAAAAGGATAGGAAAGATAAGCATTGATGCTATTACCATTAACATGATGTAAATTTATAATACATTGTGGTGACGCTTGGATTCCTCAATCCAAGGTCTCTTGGACTTCCTTTGACTGTCCATTTCCCACACCTTAACCCTAGGCGGATTAGGTGCTCAAATTTGAACCACTAGTTTAGTGGTTTTTCTCATACAACTTAAGGAATATTTATGAAAATCGTGCTTGGATAGGAAGTTCATGCTATTGTCTCGAAATATCCAAAGTATGGCCTCTCTGGCATTGTAATAATATCGAAGTATCTGTTTCTATATGCTCTTTCTGCTGATATATCTTTTTAGACAAAGAGTTGTTGTAATTATTATACAATTTGTGTGGCCTGTTTCTTTTGTCCAAAGCATTGTAGCCTGTCTACTACTGCAACAGATTCCTCGCTCCTTTCTACGCATTGTCCTCCTGTCGTGTCAGGCCTGTCAACACCTTTATTTTTTTTCAGAAAGAAAAAAACGCTGTTTTATATTATGATAAAAACAGTACATAATACATCATAAGAAAGTGAAGTGAGAAATCACTTCCCAAAATGCAACATTGCTCCTAAAACCATAAATAATGTGATCTGGCCAAAAACCAGCACATGAGACTCCTATCAAGCATAGAGTCGTTGATGATGTCAAATTGGATCCCCCAATTGCCAATTGGAAAAGAAATGGAGGATCCACAAAATCCGTAGATGAGAAACCACAACATTCGCAACAATAAAAAAACCATAACAACGATGAGTCAGACATCCCGCGGCATTAACCGTAGCAGCATATGAATATGGGCATATGGAAGAACCAAAAAAAACAAGATAGTATCATATACGACCATCAGCAAAATACTATTCGCCCATGCCACATGAGCTGAAAGGGATGGCGGAAATCATTTGGAGACCCAAGGAGGGTCACAAGCTCCATCCACCCTGGGATCACCAGCTGAAAATATAGGAACCTCCCGAAGGTCAAGAAGTTCATCCCGAAAGAGGGATTTTGTTTTCGGTCTCCCCCTGAAGTGTCTGGAAGCAGACTTCGTTTTTTTCCTCACCGTAATATTGCAACCCGAAGCCGGCGATATGACAATATCAGGTTTCCTAGGGATATTCTCAAATATAGTGAGGGCTGCCAGGTCAAGGTTCGGGTTATTAAAAAGGGATTCGACATCACATCCAATAGTATTAATAGGTGATTCCAATAAATCCCCATTCGCACTATTATGTGGAGAGGAAGGAGGGAGGGGAGGGGATGCGGATGAATATAAAGAAGCAATTGTGGGACAGGTTTGATGGCGGTCATCTAGAGCAGAAGAGACATGGCGTGAGTCCGGTAAATTCACCTTTTCGGTATTATGCGAAGAGGGAGGAGGAGGGGACGGTGATGCATCTTCTAGGGGAGGCATGGAGGGGGAAGTATATAGTGGCTCAGTGATGGGACAGGTTTGATGGTGGACAGCAAGAGCAGAAGAGGCATGCGGCATTTTATCCTTCCTCATGATTGTCGATCCAAGGATTACTTCAGCTTCTAATTGCTTGGGCGAACCGGAATTCACCGGGGGGGAAAATACATTGTTGATTTTAGAAAAAGTAGGAGCCATCAGCTCCTTTTCTGGTGGAGTTAACTCCGCAGATTGATCATTATCAATAGCAGACAAATCAATAGCAGAATCCGCAAGATAAGAATTACCTGATGGGAGGACATTTCGATGATCATTTGGAGGCAGCTTGCCATTTGCACCAACTGATCTATGATTGCCCCCACGGGGCCTCCAATGCAACCGAGGGCAGTTGTCCTTCAAATGTCCCGTGCTGTGACAAACCAGGCAGCGGAAAGGTATGCCCCAATAATCCACCCTTTGCCTATGTCTTCTGGAACCCCAAACGAGGTCAACATCCGCAGGCAAACCGCCAGAGACTACCATTTCGACTAATATCCATGCAATGCGATTGTCTGTGTCATGAAGAATACCTGGATCGATGTATTTTGTGCATCCAATGGAATTTCCTATGGCCCTTAATGCTTTGTCCGTCCAGAACTCCAACGGAAGGCCCGGGAGTTTAACCCATACTGATCTATTCTTTGGAGCCTCCATTATTGGATTAAAACCGAGGTACCAGGGCAGAAGTTGCAAAAAACTCTTTCCACGTACCCAAGTCTTGTTAACAATCAAGGCAACATCCTTTTCATTCATAAAATGAATGCTATACCAATTATTTAGGAGCGGACTGACCTTCGGAGCATATCCCACAATTGGAGACCAGACATTCTTAGCCCATTCCAGCATATCATTCACATGACCATCTGCAAACATCCAGCGACCAATTAGTGCACACTTTTGC